>PVIR01000015.1:47904-96459 GCA_004026965.1 Petromus typicus
AATCCTCCTGCCTCTGCCTCCCGAGTGCTGGGATTACAGGCGTGAGCCACCACGCCCGGCACTGTGGTATGTGGTACTGGTTGCTGCTGGGCATGAGTCTCCACACCCAGTATTGTTATGTGGTTACCGGGGAATCGAACCCGGGTCCTTGCGCTTGCGAGACAGGCGCCGGAACCACTGAGCTAACTCCCCGGCCCTGGAGTTTGTATTTTTGAAGAGAAAAACTCTACCCAGGCGATCCACAGGCAGTCAGCCCAGCACCCTACCTGCAGCGCTATTGTACTGAAGACGTTTAATGAAGAAGTTCTTCCAGAGGTAAAAGAGCTCCTTTAGCTAGCAGGCTAGATGTCATCAGGAGAAAGCCCTGCCCTATCTGCATGCCACCCATTCAACCTGGACTCTTCCTTGTCATTTGAAGAGAGGAGAGGAGGAGCAGAATTCTATAAGGAGACTAAAGCTTTGAGGTTACCATACGGATTCGCTCAGCTTTGAGCACCACTCACCCTTGCAAGGGCCCCCTCCATCCATCACTTTACCGCAGACATGAAGGTTTGCTAAGACAACCCATGGAAGGGGGTTGCACGGCACAACAGTGGTTAGCTGATACCAGATATTCAGACTGTCCAGACAGCTCCTGATCCTAGGGTTCTCCGGTCTGTCCTGACCAGAAGATGGCCAGCCAGGGAAGGAAGGAAGTCACCATCAATGGAATATCAATGACATGTGGGGCACGAGGTCTCTCACAGATATAATCTTATTTCCTTCAGATTGTCGCCCAGACTGTCATTTTCACACATGAGGAACCTGAGGCTAGGGAGATTGAATGGCTTCCCCTAATCACCCAGCTAAAAGAGGACAGGTAAGGAGTATTTGGCTAATAAACTTGAGCTGATGATTCCCCCATAGCATTTCTTTCATGGATAGTATGAGGAGTGAAGAAAACTTTGCCCTTTAAAAAATCTAAAGGGAGGCATTTTGAAACTGCGAGGGAGGGGGGAAGTCACACCACCTACTTCTAGCTGACGCTCAACCATCCGCCAAGGAAAAGCCCTATGTCGCTTATCGCTTATTCTCTCTGCTCTCTCTCCTCCCTCTCTCCTCTCCCATTTCTCTTTTCTGTCCCTTTCCTCCTCTCTTTCCTCTCTGTGTAACTGACTCTCTCTCTTTCTCTCTCTCTCTCAAACACACACACATATTCACTCACTCGCACACTCTTTCTAGCAACTTTATTTAAAATTACAGTACCTCTTCACAGAGATTTGCTGAGATGACTCTTACTCTTTTCCCTCACTTTCTTTCTCTTCTTACCACTTAATCACTGTTTCTTATCCTACCATTCTGCTTTTTACTATAGCTCTTCCTTCCCCAACTCCTGCATACACTTCCCGAGGGAAGGAATGTTTAACATTGTTTACTCTCATATCTACATGTCTGAAATAGTGCAACAAGTGAATGAATAAATGAATGGTTTTAAAAAGTCTAGAAAGATATCCATGGTAAACATTAAAAGTAATTAATTTATAATAGTTTAAAAACCATAACCTTGAATTTCTGGGAAAATTACTAAGAGTAACTAAATCTATGTTCTCAGTTTTCTATTATAACTATGCATTATTTTTATAGTAATACTTCTTGTTAAATGTCACCTGAGTTGTCAGGAGTGATTTGTAGCTAAAGTGAGCCGAAGGCAGGGCTGGCTTTCTCTTCTGGACAGGAAATGTGCCTAACGCACTCCAACTCACTCTCTACCTTCCACTTCTGCTCTGTGTCCTGAGACCTGGACCCTGTGAAGGTCATCACTCAGCCTCGCTGGGAAGAGAACAAGGCTGGGTGACTCACTCTTCCACTGGAGGCTTCTCTGGCTGGAGAGCTCCCGAGCCTGCCAGCAGCCACCTTGTCCATGTCCACCTCCTGCTTCAGGGTTCTATAGCTCCATGGGCCCCAGGCCAAGCAATGGTCACAGCCCCACTATGCCTGGCCCCAGCGCCTCACTTCTTGGTCTTCCCCACTCGGACCAAACCTTGATTGAATTTGCTTCAGTTACACAGGTGAATTTCCCACCAGGCAATTGAGTTTCTTTCTAGGTCTCTCACTGGGATAGTGTGGAATCAAGGAATTTGCTTATAGCTACAAGACCTGGATTCTAGCTCTAACTTTATTACCAACTGACTCAATGCTAACCACCTCTCTGAACTCAGTTTCCTTATCCGAAAACTAAAAACACTGGGCAAGATTTTAGAAATGTGTTTTTGGGGGACTGGGGTGAAGAATAAAGTAGTTACTTCCCACATTGTCTAGAAAGTACTGACTTGATCCAGATTCTGAAAAGTCCGATTCTTCCAGGAAGTTACTCACACAGCTGTCACTGTAATTCACACAACAAAGCCGAGCTTAGCAATAAATAAGCTGGGAAACCCAGTCCTCTCTTCACAGTCTCTTCAGCTTCAAGTCAGTCATTTTCTGGAAATTCAAGGTTATGGTTTTTAAACTATTGTAAAACATGTGCATCACAGAAAAATAAGAATATGTAGCTATTTAAAGAAAGGAATCACTTTCAATGTTTATGACTGATAACCCGTTCTAAACTTTTGCTATTCATACATCTTTCATTCATTCACTTCATAAATATTTATTGAGCAAGAACATGTATGAGGCTTACTTAGCCAGCAGGATAGAAGAATAAAACTGCAATCTTATCAACTAACCAAAACTCTGGATACTACCTCAATTATCCCTTGTGGCTGTGTATATTACAAATATCTCAAGAATTATGTACTTTCTTCCCTTCTGTGGGCAGTCTGGACACAGGATACCTAAGTTCCTGAGAGAGTGCCTTTTCAATTGCTAAGAACCAGCTGACCCTGCTTGCTTTCACTGGCCTTCTCTGTCTCAGACATGGCTGGCTCAAAGATGCTCTCATTACCAACCCAAAAATGTCAACAACAAAAACAGGTAGGGTATAAAGGGATCTTGATGGGAAGTAGAAATTGTTTAGCCAAACAATAGTGGAGGTTTTAGAGGAGTATCTTTGAAAGTCAAAGGAGATTCCAGGCAGTGAACTTCATCAGGATGACAGAAAAATGGGGGAGCCCCAGCAGGGACAGGGGCTGTTAGAGCAGTCACTCAAAGAGATGTGACCTGACTGGCCTTTCTGATCTCTCTGTCACCTCATCTTCCCTCATTCTCATAACTTGGAAAACAAGTTTTGTTGTTTTGGAAAACACTGCACCAGAGTTATGCTCTCAGAAGAACTGACTGCAAGCAATAAATGGATCTGTCCATCTCACCGACACTTTGTTCAGAAGAGTTCTAATAACAGACTTACCATAAAGAAGTTAGTGTGGAGCCAGGAAGGGTCTCAAGGATGAAATCGGAAACAATGATCGCCTTGGCCTTGACCATCCATTCCTGAAAAGACAAAGGAGTCCAAAGGGAAGGAGATAGAGAGGCCTGAGGAGAAGGGTGGCCTGGGGCCATGGGACTCAAGAGCACCCTGCTCTATCTGCACCAGACTTATCTGTGAGCTGGGATACGAAGACCTTCCTCTGAGGACTACTGACAATGTGAAATAAACTGGTAAATGTGAAGGGCATACAACAAGGTCAAGCATTTAAATAGCAGCTTATCCTCTTCAACTAGACCTCTTTTTCTTCCTCTTTCTCTCCCTTCTCCTACTTTACATACAAAGAACTTTCCCTGTAGCCCTTAGGAATCTTGTCTTTGTCCTGGTAATCCAACAGTGTCAATGTACTCTTCCAAGTGTTTCAAGACATATTGATGGCAGTCTCACAGTACCTACATTTGGAAAATTTTGGTGAACTTGACGCTGGAATCAGTTTCTAATTGTCAATGACCCCATTCAAGACATTCCTCCTGCATCAAATACTGCTTCTGAGCAGAGGACAACGTGGTTAACTGTAATTCACACAACAAAGCTGACTTAAAAGACAATTTAGGTTCTTACTCTCACTCATTCAATAGATATTTGTTAAATGCCCCAACATGTTCCAAGCGCTGGCAGCAACATCAGGATGGATCAGACATTTCCTTACAAGAAATTTCCATTCAAGATAGAGAAGAATCATATAGAACTCCAACTCCTATTAATACCATTTTCTCTTTTTTTAATAATTGATTTTATTGGTACATTTTATATACACATCATGATCATAATCAACATTGAAAATTTGTACCCGTATGTGACATGACTTAATTCTCATTTCCCTGCTCACCCCCACCATCTATATTATTTCTTTTTTTTTTTTTCATTTTCTTAATAGTATAGTAGGGATTTTTCAACACTGGCAAGGTTGGTGCAGGGTATACAGAAGCACTGTGAACCTCCACTGGGAAGAAGGATTGGTTTCTGCTGCAGTTTGTACAAATGTAGATCACTTAACTTGAATTCAAGGGTTTGTTTTTTGTTTAGGGGGTTTTGTTCACAAGAATTGTAATGTAAGCCCCACTTGTCACGCATTTAGCCCTTATGTCAGGCAGCCCCAGGCAACACCCCCCCACTCCAGCAGGACATCCAGGCTGGATCCTATGCAATGCAGATTAATATTCTCATTCTGGTCAAAATATCCTCATCATAGGTCTCTTATTCTTCTGGCCCCTGCATAGAAGTGGATCAGAACTTGGAACTGAGACAACATATGGGCTTTATATATTTCACACTAGAAATCTCAGAAGTCCTGTAGATATTTATTCCACCTGTGTTTTCAGTTGCAGGCCACAGGGTTGTGAATACTTAATCGATCACAATAGCAAATCAACAGGTTTCGACCAGCTCAAGCATAAGAAAACCTGACAACTACAAAAGTTAATACACCTTTGATTTAGTCATCACACTGACATCTGTATAAATGACATGAGCTGGAACTGTGCTGAGTACTGTTGGCTCACAGAAACTAGGATCCTTGACTGAGAAAGCCACCGAACATTGACTCCTTGAAGTAACCTATAGCAGAAGACTAAGTACTCTGAGTGAAAGCACTTCACAGAGAAATAATGGGATTTGCCTCATGTTTTCAGCATGCCATTTTCAAAGAGATAACCATGTGACTTTGGAGCTGTCTCTAGAGTTGTACCCATGTCTGTGTCAATACAACATCATCTCACCTTGATGGGCCACCACATCTCTTAGCTAACACAACATCTCACAAGATGGTGTTCTGAAAAGGTCAGTGCTGGGCCAGCCCACCTACAACCTCCCTTGAGGGGATCCACCCTGCCCACATTTGTTGCTGAAGGGACAGGCCCAGGAAGCCACATGTGGTACCTAGTGTTCCACCTTCTTTAACCTAGATGAGTGGCAGCAGCCCAGCACTTGAGCCAATAGCAGACATCCATTATGCTTGTCAGAGAGGATTGTCTCACCTTAAAGATGGACTGGACCAATCAGATTCTCTCTTGGGGCCCTGAAACTGTAGAAAACAAGTAGCCATTGGTTAGTTTTGGGATCAGAAGAAGACATGCAATACGTTGTCTGATCATAGAAACCACACATCTCTGTGCTCCTGCTGGTGAAGGCACAGGAGACTCCTTGAACCTCGAACTATCTTTAATTCCTGGACTCTTCAAAGCCAGGATTTAATATGGCTCCTGTTCTGGGATTTCTATGACCCTTTCTTCATCATTTAAAAAATATGTGACAAGCTATAATAAGCTAAAGCCTTTTGTCTTGGGCTGGCATGAATAGCTTTTTGTTTCTTGCCAAAAACAACAAAAAGTCAAAATAAGCCCATAGGAAATTAAAACCTGATCCCAAATGAATTCCTGGGCCTTAAGGCCTTCTGGAGAAATCAAAAGAAGCAAGACAAACTGGCAGTGTCTCAGCCATTACTGGGAAAGCAACAGACACCAAAAAAGAAAAAGGGAACTGAGAATCTCTGAAGATGATTTGGAAAGTTTGTGTGTGTGCCTCTGTGTTGAGTATGCAATGACTTGGTACCCACACCATGAATGGAGAAGACTGGGCCTCACCAAGGTGACACTAATGAACGAAACCTCATTATTTTAACGACCAAACTTAAAATAGACCATGAATGACTGCTGGTTATGAGATATGCTAAATACACAGAAATCACAACCATTGAAGCCAATTCACAAGAAAAACATGGTCATCATATTTGAAGTAACCTCAAAAGCAGGTGCTAGGTTATGGTGTATCTTGATTTTTGTTTCTGCCCAGCTTTGGAAGTTGAGTTACTCTGCTCTTTATTTAAATATATATGTACAGTGTGACTAAAAAAAACACCATTACCAAGTGTATCCATATCCATGGTAGGGTTTCATGGTCCAAAATATTTCAGGACTTAAGTTTAATGCAACTTGGTTTCTATATAAATATCCCTCTGTAGAAGCTGAATTATTCCTATGTTTAATTCACAAAGCCATATCACAAGTTGAAAAAGTACTACTTATGGGGATATCCCCCTGCTTGCATTGATGGACCCTATTCCGGGGAAGCAGACAGTGAAGTAGACTTTGGAGCAGCCTGAGTTCAAATCCAGCCCCTCCGATTCTTCTGCCACATGGCCTTAAGCAACTTCCTCATGCAGACTCTTTATTACTAAAACAAGGAATAATAATAGCACATACTTTATAATAATGATAAGAAGAACACATACTTTATGAAATGTGGTAAGTATTAAATGAGTTAGAGTACGTTAATGCTGATGATAGTGTCTGGCCCATAGAAACTATCCTAACAATATTTGTTACTATTACTTCATTTCTTTCATTGGATTCACAAAGTAAGTTATCAAGCAAAATGTATCAAAGCCATGAAAATATTGTGTCAGGTATATACTTTCATAATCTTGTTGAAAACTCACAACAAGGAAGGTAGTAATTACCTCAACTTTACAAGTGTAGGAATGAGGCTTAACAGAAGTTACCTACTTTGCTAAAGGCTGCTTGGATACTAAATGGCAAAGCCAGGATTCATTAATTTGCTATCTTATTCATCATTGTGTTTTTATTGAGTACCAGGTTACAGATTTTACAAGGTGCTAAAATGCTAGGAAAGCAAAACAGTAAAAACTCCTTACCCTCAGCGGAACATAGCAGTGTACATACTCCTAGCATTTAAGGAAGCTGAGTCAGGAGGATTCTGATTGCAAGTCCTGCCTGAGCAACTAGCAAGACTCTGTCTCCAAATAGAAATAATAATAATAATGGGCTGGGGATTTTGTTCTGTGCAAAGATAATAGGTTCTCTCTCCCTCACACACCCACCTGCAGGCTTGTAGAGATCTTTAACCCCTGCGGGCTACCTTCAGATGAGAGAAGACAACCAAAAGACAAAGTCAATAAACTGTAGAGTAGGTTAAAAGATAGAGTGCTAAGGAGAAAACTAACCAGGGAAAGGGAGAAAGAATGGATATGAGTGTATGTGTGTCAAAGGCATGGAACTCAGGATGCAACTGTTACTGGAAATGGTAACTAGTGAAGGTTTGCTGAGGACACATTTGAGCTGAGGGCTGAGAGAAGACAGGATCAAGCCATGGGAGTAGCTAATGCAAAAGCTTCCAGCCAGAACAGAGTATGTGCAAAGGCCCTGAGGGAGGCAGTATGCCTGGCAGGTTCCAGGAAGTACAAAAAGGCCAGTGTGGTCAAAGCCGAGAAAAGGGGGGAGAGAATAGGAGATGAAGTCAAAGACTTGGCTGAATTGGTATTTACCCAAGAAACTTCTACCTGTGTCTTTGTTAACCTGGGTTCTGTTTCCACAGAGCCAACATGGAATTCAGGGGACAAGTTACCGAGGGAAGCAACTCCACTTTGGAAAGGCCATGAGGCTCTCCTAGCCTCCACCCACTAGTGAGGAAAGCCAAGCTCGGCCTTGACAGTCAAGTAGTTCTTAAATGTGAAAAACCACCTCCCAGCAGCTGGCTGGAAGCAGCCATGACAGTGTCATAAACACCTTTGCAAACCTGTGCCGTGGGTTCTCTCAGCTCATCATGGCACGTTCCGATGTAGGAGTTTCAATTCAAGGCCATTTTTGGCTCCTTTTAGCAGCAGACTCAGAACCAGATCTATTCAAGTGTAAGAACAGAGCAGATGCATTAACAGCCCAACCCTAGTGGGAGTTTTATTTTCCATTTCCTCCTCCCCCATATTTATTTGTTTCTTCCTCACCTCTCAGTGGTAAAGGTGACCTGCTGTGATATCTTCAGATGAATCTTTAAAAAGTGGCATGGAGGATGGAGACATGTCACCATGAGTTGGGGCTGACTCTTTCCAGCATTCTGGAGGTGACAGAGCTGGACCCCCTGAGTTCAGATCCCCATTCTGCCGGTCAAAAGCCATGTGACCTTCGTCAAAATACCCAAACTCTGAGCCCTAGTGTCCACATTTTCTAGCTGGGATGATGATAATGTCCGCCACATAGACTTAGCAAAAGGATTAGAAATGAGGTATGTTTCGTAATTTAGGAAATGTGGCTCTCTTTCTTTTGGGGGGGAATACTTTAAAATCATAATGAGAAGAACATTTCAGGATACTAAGAGGCTGATATCCAAACACTGTGGGTGTCTTTACATTTCTACTCAGAGCCAAATTTAAGTCCTTCTCACACACTTCCGTCTCCCTGCTGAAATCCCAGCCATGTCCATCTGGGTGGTCCCAGCCTCCTAAACTGCTAAGCCTCTGCAGTTCATTGATGTTGTAACTACATTTACTACCTTGCCTGAGGGAGAAAATGAAGTTTTTCTTGCCTCACATAGTCCCCTGAGTAACGTTTGTAAATGTTCCAGAAGGAACATGAGGATAACAAGGAAGCATCCTTTCTAGATAAGGAGAATTTTTTGGCAAGGAAATCTACAGGGATTATACTTCTCCTCATTCGGTGTAATTTATCTTTTGGGAAACAGCACATAGAATGTTTTAAATGGCCACAGTTTATTAACCTCTGTTTGCTCCTGTGGAAGAGGAAAGGTCACTATGCAGTTTAGACCAGAAGGTCTCCCGTGACTAGGATATAGCCAACAACATCACTATTGGCAATATTATGAATCAGAGAATAGTGATGCATCAGGAATAGCTATAGCATTTTATAGAAATGGACAAAACACTGCCTTAGGATCATTATCATTGGAAAAGTGTGTTCCAGAAGTATGTCTATAACTCGATGATTTATACAGAGTAACATGGTCTTAAAGGCTCTGATGAACCATTTCAGAGATGATTTATCACAGTTCCTGATTATACTTCATTCAGATTGATTTTCGATTGTTCTGACTTCTCACTGCCATAGGGTCCTTATCAGATACAGTAGGTAAATGGCCTGCACACAGACCCCTGCCATGCACTTTTTAAAGAGCTACGTGCAGAACAGCCACAGGCAGTGCGGATCACCATCCCAGACTTCTCTCCGGTTGAGATGTGCCAGGAGTTTGCTGTTCTTCACAGCAATGGGATTGACCTCAAGGCTTTTGCATTGAGCTACATCTCCAGACATTTTCCTTTTTTTTTTTTGAACTAACGTCCCACTAAGTCACTAGGTTGTCCAGGCTGGGCTCTGACATTCAGCCCTCTTGCCTTAGTCTCCCAGAATGCTGGAATTACAAAGTTGCTTCATGAGGCCCAGATGGATGCCAGAATTTTTGGAAAGACACCTGAAACAACAAAGACCCACTGCCAGGTGGAGACCCACCAGGGCCACTCATGCCCAGTAATGTTCGTGACTGCCACCCTTGGAAAAAAAATTCAATGTCCAATCCTAGTAGGATAGGTAAATTATACTGCAATGATTTCAAAAAAATATTATGTAGCAACTAAGAAAATGAAAATAAGAAAACTATCACTATGTACAACTTGAATAGATCTCCAAAAAGGTTGAACAAAAGAAGTCAGAGGCAAAAAGCATATATCCTATATAATCCAAGTTGTATGAGATTTCAAAGCAGCTGAAACTAATCTACAGAGAAGATAAGAACAGTGGTTGCCCTGTTTCGAGTAGGGATGGGGGCTATGGCATCCAAAGGGGCTGGAGGAGCCTGCAGGATGCTTGGCTATTGTACCTACTGGGTGGTTTGGTAGTTCTGCACATTTTGACCTATGAAAAATTCTCTGCACTTGTAGTTGTGCATCTTACTCTAATGCCTCCTTTTTAAAAAGAAAAAGTATGAAATAAGCCAAAAAATAGGAATACAAGTCAACACATAATTCTACATATTTATTGCATACAGAGTGATATTTCAATACACATATAAAACAGGTAGTGATTAAATCAGTATAATTATCACCCCTATCACCTTATTTCTCATTTCTGTTTTACTTTGTTCTTTTTATTCTGTTCTGGTTTTATTTTTATGACCAAAAAAAGAACACATTTTCTTGATGGTGCTTGTTTGTCTGTTTGTTTTTAGGTTTTCAGACAGAGTCTGGCTTTGTAGTTCAGGCTTGTCCTGAACTCATGATATAGCCCAGGCTCAGCCTTGAACTCACAGTAATCTTCCTGTCTCTGCTTCCCGAGTGCTGGAACTACAAGTGTGAGCCACCACACCCAACATTATGGTATACTTGCCAGGGATCGAACTCAGGACCTAGTGTTTGCCAGGCAGGTGCCAAAACCTCTGAGCTAAATCCCCAACCCTTCTTGATGTTTTTTGTAAGATATACACTCAAGAACTGTGGTTCATCTGTGAGGAGAGGAAATGTGAATTCCCTACAGACAGTCATCCCAGGATCCTACAGTGGCGTCTTCGTGCACCAGTACCAGCCTGACAGAGACTGAGTATGCCAGTGATGTACATACTGGTGGTGCACACAACGGGGAATAGATCATGGTGAACTGACTTAGCAAAGGAGGAAACACTGCCAAAAAAATTTCAGGCAAAGTTTCTGTAATTTGGAAATGTGACATCAGTTCAAGCAGGAAAAACATACCCGAGATATTTTGTAAGAATAAGAGCCTGACTTTGTTCGGGGAGGTCAGGAAACAAGAAGTCACATTGAAGGCTGAAGAACAAAATGTGATGGAAATACACTGAAAGTGGATGTGTGTGTTTGTGTGTGTGTGTGTGTGTGTGTGTGTGCATGTGTGAGAGAGAGAGAGAGAGGGACAGGAAGGTATAGGGAAGGAACAGAGCAGGGAAAGGAGATGGGTATGGACAGAGCTCTTCTGTGACTAAACTGTGGTCAGTGAGGGGAGAAAAGAGAAATGAAGCAGAGGGAAGTGGGAAGACAAGGGCCAGAGTACGGAGGGCTTTCTAGGCTGTGATGGGGGTTAGTTCAGACACCGAGTACAAGAGGATGGGTCAAAGTTTAAGTAAAACCTGACTTACATTTCAAAAGGTCATTGACTTCCAAAAGGAGAATAAACTAAAAAAACAAAAAATAAGTTCAGAATCCAATGAACCAGGTAAGCAGAGAAATTATAAATGTCTGTGGCAATGGATATGCTAATTTAATGATTGAGCCATTATATATTGAATACATGTATTGAAATATCACACTGTACTCCTTGTATATGTGCAATGATTATTATGTATTAATTAAAAGCAAGAAGAACCAAGTAAGCTTATTAAAGTCATTCAGAAAAGAGAAAACCAGTTGCACCAGGATGTGACAACGGGAAGATGACAAAGCTGGGTTTTCCAAAGTTAATTATCTCTTCTGATGACCTTTGCTCTCTTCTAAAAGTAGCAATTAATTCCCTCCCTCCCTCCCTCCTCCCCTTCCTTCTTCTCTTCCCCCCACCAAAACATGCATTCACTTTTAGAGCAGACACTCACTCGCCCACTCAGCGACCCACGGGATCCCTGCTGTGTGGAGAATGCCATGGTAACTGGGCCCAGCGCCTTACTAAGAATTCTGCTTATTACACGGTTGAAGATAAGGAAACCAAGAGTAACCCTAATATTTTTCAGGGTCACCTACAAGCCAGATGTTGGGCTGGGTACTTTTACATTTCTTGCCTTGGATACCAACTTGCATATCATTATCCCCGGTTTCAGTAAGAGAGGAGACTGCAACTTGAAGAAGTTAAATAATTGTTTGATTATAGTCACATAGCTATTTTAAATGGCAGAAATGGGTTTTGAATTCAGAGTTATCAGATTCCACAAACCACATTCTATAAATGATCTCTTTATCAAAAATGTATTAGCATTGTTTCCTTTATTGACTTTATTGGTACATTTTTAGCTAATATATTATGATATCATTCATCACTGAGAATTTGTACCTGTACATGACATATTTTGTTTCCTACTTTTTCCCATTTTCCTGCCCTCTCTTCAAGCAGTCCAACCCCTGTATACATAATATATTATCATTTTATTAGCAAATATTAAGACTTATCCAAAGCAATGGCTAAATTGACATTTCAGCTTTAACATACCTGGTGGAAGGTGAATACCTCTGAACATAAGTCTTCAGAACTCCTGGGATCACAGTATTTAGACAACCTGTGTTCTGGTAACCACTGATTAACCACAAACCCAGCTCCATGCACAGGTGTCTTGAAATTCCCTGAAGGCATCAGGGCAGCTATGGAACTTCCCAAAGCAGTGACATTAGAACTGAGTTCAGCTCAGGTTGGCTTGGGCAAGAAGCAATTTGAGTAATTGAGGTGCCTTAAATTGGATTCACAAAAAGTCAGTTAGATCTAGCTTTTGTCTCTGATAGCAACATCGATTTCCTGGGAAGGAAAGGGAGAGGGAAGAGAGGTTCAGTAATCTCAAACGCCTTCCCGCTTTGACAGTCACTTTCCCCAACTACCATGAGCCAATTTTTTGGGAGGTGGTGACCATGTTACCAAGAACACCATGTCCTGGGGACTCACAGAAAAGGGATGTATGAGAAAGGATTCAACCAGAGAAGTGGAGCCTCTCCAAGCAATATAGAACAAGGGAACTGGTCAACGGTGGGAGGACAGGGGACAGCCAATGGCAGGCAGTTGCCTCTACCTGTGGTAAATTAAGTCACAGCTGGAAGCAGATCTGTAAATCTGGAAGGAACACTGGACCTCAAGTGGGGAAGAGTGACGTAAAATGGAGCATGGGAAAAACGAACCAGTAGGGACAGAGCTGAATCTGTGCTGTAAAATTCTCTCACTGCTTCAAATTTCAACAAGGTGGGGGCCTGCAGAGTGGACACTGTCTCCATGAAGTGACACATGCACCGCAACCCTGTGACTTAGAGAATCTGAAGGTAGAGATGGGATGAGGCTTAGGGACTACAGACTCAGGGCACCACTGTGCGGAGAGCTGCCCTCGTCTGCTCTGCCTTCCCACACTCTTACAGGTCTCTCCGGTGTCCAGTTCTCATCTGGAACCATCCAGAAGAGAGACGTCTGGGAAATAGCTCTACTTTAGCTAACTTGGCATCCTATAATCCCACTTCAAGGGAGAGCTTCAGAGACAAATAATTACACAACCTAAAAATTTATTGTATGAGTGGGGTAGAAAAACAATTCCTATTCAAACCCATAGTGCAATTCTGGCCAGGTCTCTACGAGAAACTCTTGAAATTCAGGCCTGGAGGGGCTTGTTGCTGGAAATTAATTACTAAACTTTTAATAAGTGATCATTCTATTCAAGGCCACACCCTAGCCATTATGATGGAGCTTTCAAGGTTGGATCCTTGGCCTCACCAGGAGGGAGGAAAGGTAGACAAGTGCACATCTGCAATAACCCACTGAATACAGAGTCCCCCATGGTCATCTGGAGGAGACTTCCACGGGCTGCTTGGTGTTTGGTTGGTAAGCTAGATCCTTACCATTTTCATACTCAAATTTAAACTTAGCCTTGCCCCTCACTAGATGCATTATTTTGAGCAATAATTTAATTGCTCTGTACTTCCATTTCCTGACTTATAAAATACAGATAATGACAATGCGAATATACATTATCCATAAAAATAAAAATAGTTTTTTTATATGAAACATGTCCTGGACTTTATGAGAGGACTTGAGAAGAAAAGCATCAGTGGATTGTGGTGATCATGAGAGTTTCAGGAGGCAGGTATATTGGGGTTCAGTTTTTAAAAATGGACAGATGTCACAAATGGACAGATGAGGCAAGAAGGAGAGCACTCCTGACTCCATGACTAATTAGAAGGGACCAAGTATGGTAAAGTGGGTTTATCGTGTAATTAAGAGGCCAAGAAGTAGATTGTGCAGGACTTTCAGTGCCCACTTCAAGATTTCAGATTTTGTCTCTTGGGCAGCAGAGTCGCTAAAGGTGTTCTCAACGAGGAGGAGCACATTGGAAGCCGTGTTGGGACAACTACAGTGACAAAACTGTGGCCTGTGGTGAACAGGGGGAAAACTACAGAAAGGAAGGCCAACTGGAAATTATGTTACAGAAGTTCAGGAAGAGCAGAGAGTTCTAATAGGAATGTGAGAGATACAGCGGAGAGAAGAACCAGTTCTCGGTGGCTACTTGCCATAGGAAGCAAGTAGAGGTGTTAAAGATGAGCCAAGATTCCAAGTCTGGGTAGCAGGAGCAGAAATGAGGAAGCTGAGTCTGCAGAGCAGAAAAGAGAAAAGAAGCTGTGCTCCATCGGAAGAAGCAGGGAAGACCCAGGTTGCACAGAGGTTCACAGACAAGATCTGAGGGAGCCTTCCTGTGATGTGACAGAGGACAGACTATCAGCGGAACACGGCAAATTCCTTCACATAAAGAGGGGCAGGAAGCACCACAGAGAATGAGCAGGGGCCTCGCCTCTGTGGAACCTAGAGAAAGCAGCCCGTTTGCTCACAAGAAACCACAAAGACCTCCAAGTCCCTCTAGTTCTTCATGATCCAATGATGCTCATTTCTGCAAGAGTGCAATCATTTTGCAAACATTTCCAGTGGTAAAGACAAGAGAAAACTTGGACCGGCCCTCCAGAGAAACTGTTCATTCAAAGAGTTCTTCATTGACCATACTGCAGTCATACAGCAGAGTCAGATTCCTCAAGGATCAGATGGCAAATTCAAAGTGCTGGGGAGCCATACTGGAAAGCCCATTTTCAGAGACAGGCACCAAGGATCAGCCACAAAGGTGAACTTACCCTCCTCAACCTGAAGCGGAAGGGGAAAAGTGATGTTAGCTCAACACGACTGCACACTAAAGAGGTAGAAGAGGCTGCTCTATCAGAGCAATGGCCTTACAAGAGCATAGCTACTGCCTGAAACTTTTTGGTCAAGAAGAAAACAGTGCTCCAACTCTTCTCTTCTCCCACCTTCTCACTGGCCAAATCCCACCACCAGCCACAAGACAGTGAAACTTCTAGTCATCAATTTCCCAAGGAATGGAGCAGGACAGACAAGTGTGAAGAAAAGATCTGGGGAGAAAGTGTGGAACAATAAGAATATAGGCTTTTTATGTTCTGCAGCTGAATATCTTCCTTTAACAGAGGTACATATGACTAATTTTTCTTATTTGCAAAACACATTTGAGTAGCATTTTATGATTTCTAAAGTGTTTTCACATGAATTCTCTTTTATGAACTACACTGTCCCTCCAAAATAGATAAGATCATGTTATTCATGTCCATTGAAATCTGAGGTGCAGAGAAGTTAAATGATTCATTCAAAGTCACATAGTGAATGACTTGTACATTCCATGTTAGGACAAATAGACTTCTGATTTCTGATCCAATGTTCCTTCCAAGGTACAAACTTAATTGATCTGGGAAGGAGCCCTTGCTGTAAAATGCTCTAAGATACTGCTCTCCAGAGTGTGGCATGTCGTGTGGCTCTAGCCTTGTTGGGTGGCCAGTGCCTTCCTGAGTTGTTTTCAATAAGCAAATATTCCTGACACTTCAATTATCCCAGTTCAAACAATGAACACAGTGTGTAAAAGGCTTCATAAATTTAATTCACTTGGATGCAATGAGAATTACGTAAATCAAAGCTTTGTTTGTATTTCCCCCTAAAAAAAAATCACCCAACAAAACAGAGATTGTTATAATGGAAGAATCTAGGAGGGGAAAAAAGAGGCAACACAGCGCCTAAGTTCACAAACCTGGCTCTAAGTTTTTCATGTCCTTTACTGTATGTCAGCAGATAAAGTATCTTTCATTGGGAGCCTGTGCCTTTGATTCTCTTTTGAATCAAAACAGAGCTTCTTTACACTTAGACAACTCTGAAATTATATCTTTAATAAGATAGTGCTTTTAACTTTCCTACTTTTGGTGTTTCATCATCGGTGTATACCCTCCTAAGTCATGTTTTCTACCACACTATGAGAGGTTAAATTGTGTCCCATCAAAAAAGGTCTGGAAATTCTAACCACTAGTACTCAAATATGGTCTTATTTGGAAGTAGACACCTTACAAAGGTGATCAAATTAAAGTGAGATAGTTAGATTGACCCTTAGTCCACTATGACTTGTGTTCTAGAAAAAAAGGAGAAATTTAGACAAAGAGATAAAGGCCTATCTGGAGAAGACACACAGACACACAGGGCTGAACACAGCCACCCAGCAATCAAGGGATGCTTGTGGCTACCGGAAGCTGGAAGACAGCCTCTCAGAAGGAGCAAAGCCCTACAATATCTCAGTCTTGGACATCTTCTGGCCTCCAAAACAGTGAGACAATAAATTTCTGTTGTTCTCAACCACCTAATGTGTGCATTTTAATATCAGTAAGTTAATTTCCACAAAATACACCCACTAAGTTTATACACACTTATTTGTAACCAAGAGGTAGCCAGAAAAGGGGCCATTGTTTTCCTAGCAAAACTCAAGGTTTCATTAAAAAAATTTAAAAAATAAAAGCCCAAAGAAAGTTCTGGAAATTTTTTACAGATTATATATTACTCTTCTTTTCTGCCTCTGGATACTAAGAATGGATTAAACCTAGTGATAGTGTCTGAGATGTTAATACCTTAATTAATCAGCACATACTTGATTATGACTAATATGGTATCTATACTAAACTGGCTTAAACAATGAAGGAAACTATTTGACTCCTATACTTGAAAGTACACACGTACTTTGAACTTTAGGCACAATTTGATCAAGACTTAAGATTAATTTCTCTGTGATTCTCTCAATTTCAACTCTTTCATGTGCTGATTCTCTCTTCAAACTAGTTTCCTTCCTGGTAGCAAAGTGATGGCAATGGTTCCAGCAGGCATGTCTGAATCTAGTACTCCTCAGAGAAGGGATGTTTCTACACCCCAGGCTTCTCAGCAAAGGTCCTGGCGTGGGGCTGATAACAAGCTCACTAAGTCACCCCCGGAGAAAGCCAAATGCTGACTAGTTGGTGCCTGGATTCTGTGGTCAAACCACTATGGCAACAGCTTCAGATTTCCCAGTGGCTTAGACCATTCAGGGTTTACTCCTGGAGCCTGAGGTGAGTGGCTAAGCCCTTTCTGAATGGAAGAAGAACAAGATAAATATGAATAACTCACCATCGTGTCCAGTCTAGGACTAAACAAAGCATTATCCTCCTTGAAAAAGTCAACATTGTGAAGACCTGTTAGAAAGACATTAGCTTGCGCTATAATCACCTACTAGAAAGTAGAATTCAGAATGTGTCTTTAAGTATCAAGTAGCAATAAGGAGAAAAGAGATGAGAAGATAACAGGATAAGGCCATTGTCAGGATTGGGGCTGCCTTGCTTACTTGAGTTCACCTTCGGGCAACTTCACTGCAGGCTGCCCGCTTCCCACTCTGGTGTCTCCATCACTCTTATTTTCTATCTGGCACTGTCTCTGGGCACCAAGGCCAGCCAAGACCCTGGAGAAGGATGGGGGGTGGATAAATGCCTCAGCGTGTGAGGAGTGTTCCATGCAGTTCCCCGGTGTCTGTGGATGGACTATCTCAGTGAAAACCCACATTACAGCACAGACATTACTGACTTTTGTCCCCTCCCTATGGCACCATCCCCATGTAGCCATCTGTGATTTGAGGA
Source organism: Petromus typicus (assembly GCA_004026965.1). Lineage (NCBI taxonomy): Eukaryota > Metazoa > Chordata > Mammalia > Rodentia > Petromuridae > Petromus > Petromus typicus. The sequence continues at coordinate 65,760 of PVIR01000015.1, forward strand.
ATCACTTCCCAAACAAATTACCTGCTCTCAAGGCTTTAGCTGAGTATCTTCCTTTTTAGACATTAAAATTAAAACAGCTACATGTTTTCTAAATTTTTATTTCTTTCTTTATTTTCTTTTTCCAGTGCCAGGGACTGAACTCAGGGCCTCTCACTTGCTCACCAAAAACATTAGATGTGCCACCATCTCCAAAGAAGTAAGCAGTAGTCAATAAATTATTTAGGGGGGTAGGGGATCTAGCTCAGTGATTCCAGGGCCTGTCTTGCAAGCACAAGGGCCCGGGTTCGATCCCCGGTAATGACATACCTATACTGGGCGTGGAGACTCACGCCCAGCAGCAACCAGTACCACATACCACAGTGCCAGGCGTGGTGGCTCACGACTGTAATCCCAGCACTCGGGAGGCAGAGGCAGGAGGATTGCTGTGATATGAGTTTGAGGCTGAGCTCGGGGCCAGCCTGAACCACAAAGCAAGACCCTGTCTCAAAAAAAAAATAAATTAATTAAATAAATAAACAAATTCTTTAGAAGTCTTAAGGCTGAAAATTAGTTCCTCATGGACAAGATAGGGGAAAAAAGATATTCACAGGGTAGAACCATGGCACATACTTGCAATCCCAGCTACTTGACAGGCCAAAGCAGGAGGATTGCAAGTTCTAGGACAGCCCAGGCAACTTAGCAAAACTGTATCTCAAAATAAAATAAATAGCGTGGGGGGTACAACTCAGCGATAAGGCACTGTTGGATCCCATCCTTAGTACTACAGAAAAATAAGTGTTCAGGGTAGTAAGATTTGAACTGTACTTTGAAGATGGCCGTGATCCCATCATAGGTTCCTCGAGAAAGATGTTCACCTGCAGAGAAGTGATGAACCAACTGCTCAGCACTTCCAAGCAGAGGATCTGGCAGGAACAGAGAGTTTTATTGGATCTGAAAGATGAATGAGATTGAGGGGACTTATGAATTTTTCCTTGTGACAAAATAAATTTTAGTTTCTTCACTTCTGTAACTCTGCGACTTTGACCTTCACCCAACTTCCCTCATTCCACATTCTGTATCATACTTTGTAACTGCTTGCAGCACATGTTTGAACTCAGGCTTTTTCTTCTCTCCTCTCTAGTCACTCCTGCTGAGCTAGCCTCTCTGCGGCCTAAGGCTGCCTTAGTGAGGGATGAGCTCGTTCTCTGCTGCAGATGATCGTGCTGGTCTGTCATTTCAGAGTCCAGATGAGTATTTCCAGCAGGCTTTTGTGACAGCACCTCACAGATCAAGGGCCTCGCCCCAAACTCTTCTTCATTCTCCAAGTGCACAGGCCTTCTGCTGCCCCTTGTTCTTTACACAGCAGCCCTACCCTCCAACCATGCTTTCAAAGCCTGGAGGGAAGCAAAGAAAACTGGGAAGACAGAAGCTATCCCAAATAGAACACCAGGCACCAAGCCTTTCTCACTCCATCATCCCAGCAAGCAAGGAAGTCAACAGTACCGGCCCCATCGGTAAATGCAGAAACAGACATTCAGAGGGGTAAACAATTTGCTGAAAATATAATTTAAATAGCTTTTAAAATAGAATTCAGATTCCAACTCCAATCCCCTCCATTACCAGTGTACCTCTCTTCCCTAATGTCACATCCCATGAGGTCTCTGTCAGAAGGACAGCTGTACACAGGCCTAGAGGTGTTTTGTGTGGAAAACTGATAGATGTTGGGCTAAAGTGTCATGTCTGGCCAGAGACAAATTTACAGTTCAGAGTAGAAAACAGTAAAGGATGGTAGGAGCAAGGTGAGAGAAAGGGTGGGAGGTAGAGAGGAGAGGAGGAGGAGTGGGTGTGGGCTGTGAAAGGAATCCACCTAGCTCATGTTTTTCCATGGAAACCTTTGGTCAACTCAGCCTCAGCCTGATTTCTGAGCACAACTCCTCAGCCCTCCTTGCTGTCCCCACAAACACAATGTGGGTAACCACAGCTGTTAATATGACCCTCTGACATAGTCCCAACTGCCAAACCAAAGCGGTCTAAAGAATCACTTTGGGGGTAAGTGTTTATAAACATTGATTATAACTTTTTTTCAATATTACTAGCAAACATTGTACTATTGCTAATAAGCCAGACAGACTCTGTGCTAAACACTTTCAAGGGACTGTATCATCTAATCCTGAAACCACCATGATGTACTCCACAGACAGACAAATTGGCTCACAGAAACATGACCCGGGGCTAAGGGAGGTAGAGCCACCCCAAGTTTGCTCCACTGTGGAGCCTTGGATTTTACCACTATATCAAACTGCCAACCCAGTGTATTTAAGAGACAGAGAGAGAGACAGAGACAGAGAGAAGCTAGAAAGAAAGAAAGAAAAAGAAAGAAAGGAAGGAAGGAAGAAAGAAAGAAAGAGAAGTATTCATGTTTTCCTCTGGGAATTTAGCTCAGTGGTTTCAACGCCTGTCTTGCAAGCTCAAGGACCCGAGTTCGATTCCCCAGTAACTACATACAATACTCGGCATGGAGACTCACACCCAGCAGCAATCAGCACCATATACCACAGTGCCAGGCATGGTGGCTCATGCCTGTAATCCCAGCACTTGGGAGGCAGAGGCAGGAGGATTGCTGTGATGTGAGTTTGAGGCTGAGCTTAGGGCCAGCCTGAACCACAAATCGAGACCCTGTCTCCAAAAAAAAAGAGAGAGAGAAAGAAAGAGAAGAGAGAGAAAAAGAAAGAAAGAAAGAAAGTTCCTTGCTTGTGTAATCATTATAAAACTGTGGATAAGCAGAAAAGAGGAAAATCAGAACTCCTATATATTATATTGTATCCCACTATCCAGAAATAACCACTGTTAACATGTTGGCGTTTATGCTCCTGGCCACTTTGATACCTGCCAGTACTATTCTTCTTCTGAAAAAATGGGATATACAGTGTTAAAAGTTACCATTTTATAACTTTTGTTTGTAAAACAATACATTGTGCACATGATTCTTTATCATAAAATAGTTTTCTATGATACAGGGGTCTGCTTAAGACCCCTTATTCCTTCTTGTGGATGCAGCGTAACTTACTTAGCTAATTCTCTATTGCTATACACTTTGGGCTTTGAGTTTTGTTTTGTTTTTCATCCTCATAAATTACTCTGTGATGGACACCCTTATGGCTGAAGGCTTCCAGCTGGGCTCCTTGTACCCTTACAGGCCCTCCTCCAAATCCTCTGCTGCCAGAGGAATCATGGCCTTGGAGCGTAGTGTTTCCCTCCATCTCCTCAACTTCAGTCATCAACTAACATGTGCTGTGTCTCAGGTCACAGCCAAAGGGCACCTTCCTCCAGGAAGCCTTCTTCTCGTATGGGATTGGAGCCCTTGGTTGTTTGCACCTATGACCTCACACAGCTCCCTCGGTGCATTTAACACAGTATGGTGGATTAATTGACCACTTATTTATTGTATAGGATGGCCTTCCCTACTGAACTATGAACTTCATGAAAGCAGGTTTCACAAATCTTTTTCCATGACATGTGTTCCCCAGAACCTGGAGAGGGAAAATGGCAGGCTACTACTAAGTGTTTTTAAATAAAATGAGTGATTTTAGCTATCACATAAGTAAATCCAAGTGTATAGACACTGTGAATCTTAAATAAATCTTTGAGAGAATTGTTGAGTCAAAGAATATGTAGCTTTTTAAGAATTCATAGATGGCTTGACTGTGTACCAGAAAGGTGTATTGGCTTTAATTAATACCACTATTATGTGGGTCTCCCTCTTGTGTATTTTCAGCCAAACCAACATTTTTTTTTTTTTTTTTAGTTTTTTGAGATAAGGTCTCACTTTATAGTTCAGGCTGATTCTGAACTCAGCCTCAAACTCAGCAATCCTCCTGCCTCTGCCTCCCTAGTTCTGGGATCACAGGCCTGAGCCACCGTGCCCGGCACTGTGGTATATGGTACTGATTGTTGGTGCGTGCGACTCACTACAACTGGCTTTGCTGTATGTGGTTACTGGAGATCAAACCTGTGCCCTTGGGTTTGCAAGGCAGGCGCCAGAACCACTGAGCTAAATCCCCGGCCCACCAGCATTTATTTTTTAAAAGCCAGTTTATTAAATGACTGGCTTACCTCTGCCAATCAGCATAGGAACTTTCTCCCTAAATCAGGTTAGATTTAGACAGGACAGAAAACAACCATCTTAGAAAAAGTAGCTCTTTTTGCTTAGATATTCACCATTCTAGTTCTGCCTACAAATCCTAGGCTTCCTAATTATTATAATGATGATGACTTTATCATCTATTTACCTGCCAGTGCCACACATCTATTATGCTAATACACATTTCCACTTTTCCTGCTTTACCTCACTTAATCCAAGCACAAACTAAGGAGACAAATGCCTTGATCATCCTTCACTAGAGCAGGAACGGAAGCACAGGTTAGGTCATGCGGCTCTAGTCTAGTTCACACACATTTGAATCTGTGGCCTGTGCTCTGAGGAACAGACTACCCGGCCTCCAGCTTCAGGAAGAAGCTCTATCTGATCCAACTTTCAAGTTTCCTTGAAATAGAAAATACAGTCTTAAATATCGTGTCTTTTCTCTGCTATGAGAAAATGAAGATGTAAATGATTTCTAGTCTATGTAGTAGATTTTGTGAAATAGAAAATATTTAAAAGGAAATGTGGTGTAGGGGTAAACAATGAGGGTAAAAATAATGTGATAATAATTTAAAAAGGAAACAAAGCTTATGTATGTAAGGGGTAGAGGGTTGCAGGGTGGGTGAGGGTAAGGGAAAAAATGAGAATCAAGTCGTGTCATATTTTTGTACAAACTCTCAATGTTGAATACGATGATGATGTGTATATATAATGTACCAATAAAGATTTGAATTTTTTAAAAAAAGAAAATACAGTCTTGCATCCAACTCTATTTCAAAACAGTTCTAGGGCCAGGGATTTAGCTCAGTGGTTCCGGCACCTGTCTAGCAAGTACAAGGTCCTGAATTCAATCCCATGTAAGCATATACAAAAATATCAGATGTGGAGACTCACACCCACCAACAATCAGTACCACATACCACGATGCTGGGCATGGTGGTGCACACCTGTAATTCTAGCACTTGGGAGGCAGAGGCAGGAGGACTGCTGAGTTTGAGGCTGAGTTCAGGATCAGCCTGAACTACAAAGCAAGACCCTGTCTCAAAAAGGAAACAACAACAAAAATAAATAAATAAATAAATAAATAAATGAACCAGCTCTAGAGCTTGCTGATGTAAGTATCTACCATGTGCTGTATACTTACTACACATCTACTCATTTTCATTGTCTTTGTTTCATCATCATTATTTCCATTTTACAGATGACAGACTGAGGCTGATATGTTACTCAGTTTGTCCATATAAGTAGGAAACAGTAGAAACCCAAATACTAACTTGTTAGACAAGACTTATGATATAAATGTATATGTCAAAACTTTTATGAAATAAACTTATTCACTGGGAAAAGCAGTGGAGTAAAGACAGAAGATGTTTTATCTATGGTACCAACTTTGTAATCTTGAGGACAAGAGAAATGATGAACTCTACAGTCTCTTCAACTTCTAAATTCTGTACCTCCACACACCGGACAGTAGAAAGAACATGAATTTAACATTAAAAAGATCTATTTCCAAAATGTGACTTATTATCTAGCTAATGGATTTTTGATAGTTAAACTTTCTGAATTTAATTTCCTCATTAATGAAATCGGGTTAATAAAGTCTACCTTGCTGTATCACTGTAAGAATTAGTGTAACACACTAAATAATACCTAAGATATAGCGAGCTCCACTAAAGAGTGATGCTGGGGCTGGTGCAGGTGGTGCCAGTGGCATGACAATGATTTCCTTCCGCTGCCTGCATAACCTCAGTCTCACTGTAAAAATGACACACACTCCTCACCAAGTGCGGCTGAAAACGCATTTATAACCTTGAACTTTCCTGTGACTATGATACATTCTTTTCAGTCTATCTTAAGGTGACCACTCCTGGTACGGAAATTCTGAAAATGTACAGTCAGAGTTGCATAACTATACGGCTGCTCTATAAAGGAAGCAGCTTTGCTTTTGCTCCTTTAATTCTTTTCTTTCTTTCTTTTTTTTTTTTTAATTAACTTGAGGCATTCCCCTTGTGGGCGTGTGATCTCCCCAACGGCAGCAATAACGAGGCAGCCACAACCACAGCCCTCAGCCTGCTGCAAGGAAGCACGGAGATGTGCAGAGCACCTGGCCTCCTGCAGGCCCACAGCTCCAGAGCAGTTCCATCCGGCGGCCGCCCGAGCAAAGGCTCTGAAATTGAAGGGCCTCTGGGCTTGGCCCACGTAGTGAATGCACAGGAATGGACTGTGCTTCCCTGCACCAAAGTGGCTCTGGGCGACTCTTTGGTCAAATACCAGCAGCTGAGGATTCCAGCAATAGGAGAAGAAAAGCAGACTAGGACCATCCACACATCATATCATTGTTGTGTGTGGATCAGCCAAGAGGGTAAGCGTTCTCATCTCAGTGCAGGACACAGGCACCAGTGAATCATTTTGGAAATAAGGTGAGGGTCACAAAAGTGGGCCGTCTTCTGCCTGGTGGTCCTTCATCCGACTCGCGTCACCAAGAAAGAAAAATGAAGAAGAGATAAAGGCAAGTATTACAGCAGCCAATCTTCACAGCAAGCCGTATGCCACACATTAACTAATAAGCTCTTAACAATCTTCAAAAGACAGAGAATAGATAGCATCGTTATCTTTGTTTCACACATGAAGAACACCAGTCCTAAGGGGTTAAATAACTTCACACTGCCAGTAAGTGGCAAAGATAGGCCATGAATCCACCCAGGGATCTGTCTTCAAACACTGAATTGTAAACCACCTATTTCACAAAAGTAAAATATCAAGGGTCTGATAAATACATGAAAAGACACTTTACTTTGCCAGTGACTGAGAAGAAGTGTGGTACGACGGACAGGCTTAAATACTGGCACACAGTATTCATAGGCCTTTTAGGAAAAATGACTTGTCACCAAAATGGAAAATATAGACACTGCATAGCCCAGAGTTTTCCTTCTAGTAATTACCATTACTGAAATATTCAAAAAGCTTTCCAGACAAAGGTGCTTCCATATAACATTTTCTGTGCAAGACCCTCAAGTTCCACGTGTGACATCGAATTATAAGGACACTTGTTAGGAGCTACAGAACTACTTTCAGCAATATACAAATAATAAATATTTCTTCAGTGGAGTAACATGTGCTGTTCAAGTAATTCATTATTGCTAACAATTCAGTAGTGCAAGTGAAACCACATCCACATTCTGTTAAAGAAGCAAGAAGGGCTCTTGTCTCCTAGCTGCGAAGGCAGGGAAGACAGAGAGCTCAGTGCATTAATCTGGTTCCCTGCATCTGACTGGGTTACCCCAAGATCAGAAATGGGAGTTACAACTGGAAGACACTCTCCTTTACCTCCCTGCAGCCCAGCTACTCTATGCCAGGCCATGGTTTCAGTAGTAGCTAAATCCCTTACAGGTCCAATGCTCTCTAGGTGGATCTTTCAGGGTTGTGACTCATGCCGAATTTGGTGACAGCTTCCTTTCCTCCTAAGCCTAGAAAAGAGAACACTTTCCAGTGTGGCTGGTCCCTGGGTGCCTCGCCATCTCCACTGCCTCCACTGTACACAGCTCCTTTCCCTGAACAATCTTCCATGATAGCCCTTGAGTGCATCATTACTTTTCACCAGCACTCCGAGTGATTCCGCCTTGAGTTTTATTCAGTGTGTGTTTACCAAGAATATCCTGAAGTCACCAGAAAAAGGAAACCAGGAGAAACCTTTCCTCCTGCCCCCTCAAGAGAGCAGCCAAAAAGTAAATTTTCTATGGGCCGAGTCAGGACCTCTTCCTTCAGTTTGATCAGGGTTTAACTCTTTTATTAAGTAACAATGAATTAACATGGCTCACATTTTATTAAACTAGTTCAGACAAATCTAAATCCAGTTTTTAAAAAAGGAAAACAACAGTAGGTATAGTAAGTTCTTCAGAACTTTATCTAACAGGACAGATGTAGTGAATTCAAAGAGAAGTTAAATGCAAGTAAACCTGCTTCTCTAGTGTCCCCAGCCCAGAGACGGACACCACCCATCATCTCATCCTGAACACAGAGCCCCGGGATACCCAGCCCCATCCCTCTGAAGTTCTCTCTGGCTAGCCCCTTTCATACATCCTCACTTGCCTTGCTCCAGGGCCTGGTTTACAGTCATCCTGAGGGTACACTGTGTCTTCATTTCTGCATTTCCAGCCTCCAGCCTGGTACAGTGTCTGGCATAAAAAATTGGTTGCATGAATCACATTTTATCGTAGGAGCCTCCCATCCTTCTTCCCTCACCAATCTCTCCACCATCCTACCAGGTAAAATCTTTCTAAACTGGAGGTGTGGTTACATCCTTACTTCAAGTCCTCCAACTCTTCCTCCCTGGATCTTATGCAGGTGTTGTCAAACTTCCTCCAGAAGATTTTGCTGGCTGAGTAGTCTCTGTCACAACTACTGAACACTACTGTTCTCACAGGAAAACGGCCTTAAATGAGCAGCACAGAATGAGCCTGGCTTGTTTCAGTAAAACTTGATTTACAAAAACAGGCAGCACACTGCATCGGTCCCAATGGCCCAAGGTTTGCTGATACTGCTCTAAGCAAGTAAGTATGAGCTGGTTGGCACAGCCTACAGGACACTCGGACCTGGATTCAACTGGCCGGTTACTCTGGCCAGTCTTTCCTCGTCGCTCTCCCACATACCACTCTACTTAGGTCCCTCCGATGTGTGTACACCCTTGTATCTGTCACTTTACACTTGCTGTTTTCTTTTAGAATCCCTTCTTTCACCTGTATGTCTATGAATCTAGTTGTCATTCAGAACCCCTTACATTGAAGCCTTCCCTCCCAACTCTGACCCAGAAGAGTAATCTCACCCTCCCTTTGTATTTTTGGTACTTGTTTGCATTATTATACGCAATACTGTCTTATATTACTCACTGACATATTGTACCCAATTATAGGTGTGACAATATCTGTTATGAGAGCACTTAAGAAATGTTCACTGATGGGATTGAGAGCTCGGTGTCTTTCAGTGTGGGGATTCTGTCCGCAGGAGACAACCCTAGTTTTTGCCTGTGGCCGAAATGTACTAATTTTGTGCCCCATTTCACTCTCTGAAATGATTCCAATGTGAATAATGAGTTATATAGTTGCCCTATTTTTTCATGTGTTTAGTATACAAGGCTGCAAGCTCATCCTATATGGGGGACTAATAAGAGAAGGATATAGGCCCCCCTTTCCCAGCGTTCATCCCTTTCCCAGGGTTGATCAGCAGATTAGTGTCCCTGGTCTCTCGATTCAGGACTGCACAGCTGTGGAGATATGGCAGTGAGGTTAGCAATGCAGGTCTATTTTTCTGGGCTCCCTGAGCCCAGGGGGAGCAGCCACTAACAGTGTTGACCATAAGACTTGCGAGGAGGCAATAGTTTTGTGGCAATCAGCTCCACTAATCTACGGCCCCAGGACAACTGTAAGTGACACCAGGGCAGTGAGGGAAGGAGCAGCAATATTCTCTGGCAATACAATGATGCCGCAGTCCACCAACACTCAAATACACCAAGAGGGCCATTTTTTCCAAAACTATAGAAATAGGGTAAGTTCGTGAGCCAAGGTATCACTGTATGATGGAATCCCCCAGGGCCAGGCCTTACCACATACAGGCCATTTGTGGGAGTTTTACAGAGAATGGGGGATTATCTCATCAGGACGACCAACTCTTTTCAAGGCCATAGGCACATCTCCTGAACAAGGTGCCCAGAGAGAGGAAAGGCTGAATGGCCTTTCCCCTATCCCTCATCCACTTGTTTGCCAAACAGCCTGGTTGCCATAGCCTCTTTCCTGAATTTCCTCCTACCTCCCCCGCATTTCAGACACTTCCATCTCTGTTCCCTGGATGCCTCTCAGGAATACAAAATGGCCACCCGGAAATGGGCTACATAAGGGGCCCTTGGTTCTTTGAAAAGCGTCCTGTAGCTCAGAGCTCTGAGGTCTGAGCAAAAGACAACTGAATTACTTACTCACAAAAATATTTCCTTTTGCACTTGAATACTGAGTCTTATCTATACATCAGTGTCCTAGGAAGTCAGACTTGTTATTTTCAAGTTTCTTCTGACCCCATATTCTGAACCATGACCTTGAATCTACACTCTTAGCTTTCTATTTAATGTCTTTTGAGTAATGTTATTTGAATAATTCCCACTCCAACTCTATTTGCATTCATTTCTCCCAAACAGCATGCTTCCCTCATGATGCCTCAGCCACTGTGCTTAAAAATATGTCAATAAACAAAAATTTAAATTTAGGCAACAAAGGGACTACTAACAGACATGCAGAGGGCTTCTTCATGTGATGAGAGCTTTCCATGGGTCTTTATTAATTGAAAGTAGTTTTAGATTTAATGTCCCATTTATGTCCTTAAAGCAAAGTTTTAGGAGCTACTGTCAAATTAAATGTCATCTCCCAAACTATAAGATAAAAAAAAAGAATCAATTTATTACAAACTTTTGAGAAACTTTGCCCCTTTAACTCACATTACATAAAACACAAGTATATTTTCTATATGCAATAAAAAAATAAAATAAATCCAACATCAAAGAATATGGTGAAAAAAAATGGTGGCAAAACCTGTGCATTATGAAATTGTCCAGCATGTTGGTGACTTATTTCATACAGTATTCCATAAGCTTAGAACAGGGACTCATAGCCAAAGAAGGAATATTCGATGTTCTCAATGAGCTACCCATTTGGATGAGAGATAAAAAAGTATACAAATAGTTTACCTAAGACAGAAAGTAAGCTGTATGATCTTGAGCAGTGTACACACTTTCCTCTTCATTAAAACAAAATATTGATCTCATAGGATCTGCACGAGGATTAGGTGAAATAGTGCAGATAACAAGCAAAGCACAGTGTTAGGGCACAGACGAGGCCGTCACACGTATCAGCTGTGCCAGTCTGTCAGTTCTGATCATCTCCGCTTGGCTTACGTAGTTACTACAAGTGGAAAGATTGTTCTAAGTAGAGGCATCAGGAACCTGGATAGGAGAAGTAGACTTTGAGCTGGGCCTTAGCAGAGGAGGAGGCAGTGGAGGGGAAGTCTATGACTGGGAAGCATGTCTGTTTCAGAGGGGGAAGGGCAGGGTGACCTGGCTCGAGAGGCTGTGGACAAGTTTGACTGACATGGAGATCCACCGAGGGAGAGATGGTAGTCATACTGCAGAGGCCAAGGTCAAATACTGAATGAAGTCTCATCCTTCCAGCTGAGGAGTTCTGATTCTATAGGCAATAAGGAGCCACTGACAGATTTTTAAGGAGAAGAGTTCATACTGTCTGAGTCTTATTTTAGGTACATTTGTCTGGTAGAAGTGTATTGAATGGAGAAGGCTCATGTAATATCCTGGGCAAGAGACGGTGAGAGTCTAAAGAAATCCAGAGAATGTAGAAAACAAATGTGGGGGAGAGACAGGAAAAACATTTTGGAGAAAAATCAGAGAATCAAAACAATAAAAAAGTGTAGAATTATCTCCCAGTTATGCAGATTTTGAATTTGGATATAGACGGCATCAAACAGAAAATGTAGGAAGTGGGATCATCTCAGGGCACAAGTGCATAGACATCTATAATTATATTCCTGACTTTATGGAGTCTATGAACTAAAAAATAAAAAGAAATTAGTCTTTCTCTTTCTTCACTTGTGAAATGTGGATATCTAAGTATATCCCACAACTTTTACAAATAGTTTTACTGATTTATAAATGTGAGACTTTCAAAGTCTGAAGTTTTTTATCCATATTGACTATAATTTGAGGAATAAATGAATGTATCACCTATTTATATTTATTTATTATTTATATTTATTATTTATTTATTTATATTTATAGGCAATAAGGAGCCTATTTATATTTATATTTATATTTATTACTCCTTAGGTAGGCATCCTTGAATATATTGGCAAAATAAGCCATCGGTGAATGTTCTAACTCTTGGAAACTAGAAGATAGATTTCACCTATCTGCTAAATGGCAGTTCCTTCAAGATATAGAATTCTATTAGTAGTCAGTGAGAACATATAGATTCTTGGCATCGTAGATGAAAATTTGAAAATTGTCAGCTCTCTATACCATGGGCTTGGCACTCAGCCCAACAGCAATCAAAAACATGTTTTTAAATTGTACATGAACTAAGCAGATACGTACATTTTCTCCCATTAATATCTAAATAATACAAAATGACAATTATTTATATAGCATTTATATTGTGTTAATTATTTGAAGAAGTTGAGAGATAAAGTATATGGGAAGATATGCATAGATTATATGCAAATGTTACCCCATTTTATATAAGGGACTTGAGCATCGTATATCTTTCAATCCACAAGGTGTTTTATCCCATAGACATGAAAGGATACCTTTATTGTATCAGCAGGGTCCAGTCCAGCAAGTTAACCATTCTAGGTACCTTAAGAGAGAGAATATACTCCAGGTATTAACTTCATAGATTTTAAAGGACTGAAAATACAAAATGAGAGCACTGAGCTGACAAGTTAGCAACTGCAGGAAGTGTTCACCACCGTCAAGGAGAAGAAACAAGATTGGATTTATCCCAACATCCCAGTTCAGCGTTGAGACCCACAGAGCTGGGGCTCAGACCCTAACAGGAGCCTTGATAGACGGCAGTGAAGCAAGATCTGGAAGAGGTGAGAGAAACTGAACTGGAACCAGCTAAGGGGAAGAAGGGCCATTGCTAAGGTAATAATGATATGACCTTTCCTTTTTTCCAAAAAAAGAAATAGCAAGGCCCTGTCTTCTCACCTACTATAAAAAACCTAATATGAAGCCAGTTAACAAAGGAGAAAGACACTTTTCAGAGGCCCCACTTGACAAAGTGAGTGGAGAAGCATAGGTGTGGCTTAATAACTGACCTAGGACCTTCACATAACACATGAGTGGAAATTATCAGATTGTTTCAACTATTTTCTAAACAAACAACTACGAGATTGCAAAAGCTGTTTTTGATTATGCAGCATAGACTAGCAATATTAAGTTATTCTCCCATAAGAAAAGAAACAAAAGGACTCAATAGGGTGAAAATACTTCTGATAGTGTACAAAGATTAAGGTCAATATACCTTCATGTGAGCCCTCACAATCACTCATGCCCTTGTATAACCCCCTTCCCTTGAGTGTGGCCACGATCTGCAAAATGCTTTTAAAAAGTGGAATAAGATGCAGGAAGTGGGCTGTCCCTCCTTTGATTATGTCATTCAAACTGGGTATTAACTAGAGAAGAGTTTCCTGTCACCCTTGAATATGATATGTTCATGTTGTAAATTGCTGGTGGCATCTAGGACCTTAGTATGGTTTCCCTCCCACGGTCACTACAAATGGGAGTCTTCCATCCTTAAACCAAAAGAAAATCAATCCTCCTAGCAACTTATATGAGCTTAGAAGTGGATCACTCTGCACAACCACCGGAGGAGTCCACAGCCCAAGCCAATTCCTAAATGCAGCTTGCTCCGACCCTCAGCAGAAGATTGGGCCAAGCTGTGCCTAGATTCTTGATCCATGGAAACTGTCAGATGGATAAATGCGTGTTGTAGTCAGTCATTAAATTTGGGACAATTTATTCTGTACAAAAGTGAATCGATACTATAATGATCCTTATTTTTCTATATCCCATTTATAGTCAAAAATGACCTCTTCTTGAGCATTTAATTTGGCCCAAGTGTTTCCAGATTAGTAAAGAAAACAGAGAAGCATCCAGGCCACGCCAGTCTAGGGGGATGAGTTCAGAATGTCAGGAAACTTGGGGAAGGACAGCGTGTCCAAAGTGGAGGCCCGGGAAAGCCTGCAAAGGAGGTCTTAGTTCGAGGAAGATTAACTAATGTCTGAGAGTCCAAAAAAATGAAATTTTCCTTGATTACTGATACTTTTTCTCCAACTTCATTACATGGAACAGAATAAAAAAAAAAAAACAGTTTTTCCTTAAGTTTTTTTTCTTCAATTGATTTACATCCATATGACAGCATTCTTTTGAAATCCAAAATCCAGAAGAGTCAGAAAAAAAAAATGTGTTTGAACTTAGATATGTCTCCCGATAGAGATTAGATTAGTGATTGTTTGTCTTAATAACCAGCACTTCCTCTTGAAACTGTGCCCAAAACAACCTTGAAAAGTTCCGATTTCAAGAAAATGTGTCACTTCCTCTCCATGCACAGCCCCCATTTTCCTTCCTTCCCCTGGGTCTCACTTTTTTTTTTCTTCAGTGTAATGAGTTAGTGTTTGAAATAATACTCCTCTTTGGCAGGAGGACATAATATAGCTTCCATTTTTCTGGAGAGAGTTTCTTGATGCAGAGAGTTTTGATCTCAGCCGAGGTCACAGAGAGGGTCAAAAACAACAGAGCTGAGATGCAAGTCCACACCCGGAGCCCCGGGATGAGCTCCACAGCAGTTTTCTTGTCATCATCTGAACTTGGGATGGCCTTCCACCCACGTCCAGCCTTCTCTGGTACCTCCTTTCCTTCCCACAACTTCAGAGAGCCTGAATTTCATTCAGGCCCCATGTTGATGACTGGCTCAGCGCTGCGGTGACCTGCTGTGGCATCCACACTACCCAGGGAAACTATGAGGCAGAACCATGCAAGTGGGGAAAGCCTGCGTCTCACTCTTTCATCGCTCCACTTGGATTTGACTGCTCTGAAGAAAGGAGCAGAGGACAAAGCAACTGAAAATACAAGTGGAGGAGCAAGATGACCACAGGTGGGCATCAGCAATGCCAGAAAACTCAGAATATTTGCGACGACATAAGCCCTGCTTTTTACACTGACCTGTTTCACAATGGGGACATCTATGGTTTTTTTTTTTTTTTTTTTTTTTTTTTTTTTTTTTTGGTTTTTTGGGTTTTTTTTAGGTTTTTTTGAGACAGGGTCTTGCCTTGTGGTTCAGGCTGGCCCCGAGCTCAGCCTCCAACTCACATCACAGCAATCCTCCTCCCTCTGCCTCCCTAGTGCTGGGATTACAGGTGTGAGCCACCACGCCCGCCACTGTGGTATGTGGTGCTGGTTGCTGCTGGGCGTGAGTCTCCACGCTCAGTGGGGACATCTATGTTAATCAACCTCTTGTCCATCTCTGGTCATTATGGAGGTTTTTGGGGGAAGAGCCCCAACTCCCCGACATCTCTACAGCAGCATACTCCTCACACAAGGGCAATATAATTAGTAACAAAAATGTTGCAGGCTACCATCTCATTCAAGTTGGGCTATTAAGTCTTCAGAGGGCGTGAAGAAACTTCCACTCTATTTTAAATAAAGCTAATGCCAAGGAACCCACATTTAACGTTCTAAAACAGCATCTACGCACCCACCACCACCCACAGATCAAGCAGTTGAGGGTTGTTTTTTTTTTTTTTTTTTTTTCAGCTTGTCCTAGTATTTATTTGGCATCAGAACTGATTTATATATGGATGATGTAGTCGTTTAGGCTGACATCTCAAAGAATCCAAAAGTATGATGCTTTCTCCCCAAAAGTATCAGCCAGGTACTATAACAGTGACCTGTGTAGCTGCTCCACAGACTTGTGCCAAGCCCACAAGCACTCGCAGACTAATCAGAATCCCCTACGTCTCACACCATCCCGACACCTTCCTCCCTCAGACCACACACTCCTTCGCCGAGTTGTCCGAAACAGAAGCAGACACGAAAGTACCAGTTGCTCTCAGGAATCACAGGCTCATTTCTGCTAGACCTCTGCCACTGGACTCTCTGGTAGCACCTGGCATTGTCTTTGAATCCAAAATCATGACTTAATACTTGGTCCAGCTTACCTTTTAATTTCCTACATGGAAATCTTGGGGGGCAGCTTGGGACAGGAAGGTGAAGGGAAAAGAAAATACAGTTTCTTGTAATATATATGTGTGTGTGTGTGTGTGTGTGTGTGTGTGTGTGTGTGTGTGTGTATGTGTATATCTATAAAATTGAATTTAAAATCTTAAATAAAATTTTTAAAAAGCAAACAGTGAGGGAAAAGTTTCCTTGACTGTCTGTGCTGTACGTCAATTAGTGAGGCTGTTCTTGAGCTAGGTTTTCTCTGCCGTCTCAGAGCCAGATCTTCAGTCTCCCACACAGATCTGTGAAATCAATTGTCTTCCTCAAACATGTGGTAACCACAGAGAAGTGAAATTAATAAAACTGCTCCAAAAGATGATTTCTAAAGATGACATTCCCACTCTAGTTTTAAGCTGTCTTTCCTGGGGCCCAGAAGGAGCCTGAAGGCAGAGCAGGAAAGGCTTAGTGAAGATTTGGGCCCTGATTTTACGGTTTTCTCTTCTTCCTTGAGTTTTAGAGGTTTAGTTTAACTTGGTTCTTTGGGGAGGAAAAAGGAGCAGGGAGGAATTAGCGGCCGAAGGAAGATGCAAAGAAAAAAAAAAAAATCCCAAACTGTCAATCAAGTTGGAACTGTCATTCCTGACAAACGTGCATGTCAAAGCCAAGGGGCACCGGGGGTTTCCACGTGACTCTCCCCCACCTCCCCTCCAAGTGTTTCCTCCCGTTGCCCCCTTCTTGGTTGAAGGCTACCACTTAGGGCAGCGTGGCTGACAGACTGAACCTGCCACCCAGTGAAGCTCCTCTGGAGACGGCCGCTCAGCTCCAGCCCCAACAATGCCAGGAAGACAAGCCAAGGCCATCTGTCTCTATTACAGAGACAGGGTTTTCCTCCCATATTATCCCGTCTGTCATGTCCTCCTTGGACTCCAAAGGCATAGCTGTCTCATACATCATCATCATTTTCTCGGCACAAAGATGGAGAGCCTCAAGGAGGGGGTCTTTTTGTCTCCTACCCCTCCCTAGATGGCCAAGGGCTTTCCCCAGATGACAGGAGCAATGCTCAGCTACCAGGGGAGATATTTGCATCCCAATTAAGCCCCAGGCTCTGAAGAATGGGAAAGAAGGGAACTGCCGGCTAGTTTGTAAATCAGAAATTTAAACACACTTCCAGGATCTCTGGGGGCTGGGGGAGCACTGCTGTGACACCAAAAGAAAAGGGAGAGGAAAAAACTAATCTAGCACTTAGGAGTGCAGATATGCTTAGTCTTGGCACAGACACAGGCTTGTCACTGAGAATTGGAATATTATTTATAGTAGTTATATTTAATTAAGCTTCAGATACACTATTTTGTTTAATTCTCACGACAGCCTCATTTTACATTTACAGGACATTTTTCAAGAGACAAAATTGAGGCTTAGCGGAGCAGTCAGAATTAGAAGGAGCTTATTTGTCTCGCTGTAGAGCTTAACGCTGAGGACTGTGGTGTCTAGTTGTTCGGATATGGAAAATTCTAGACCTTTTCCTTATGTCCTAAATAACAGTGTTGATAGTTATCATTCACTAAGACCTTCTGGGCATCGGGCCCTGGTTTATTCATATTCTTCACACACATATTCTCATCTAATCCTCACAGGGAATACCACTCTGAGATGAAGGGTTTTATTATTTTTACCTATATTTAACAGCCAGGAGACTGGAGGTTAGACAGAGTAACTCACTAGATCCTCAGCTGGTGGCAGGTAGAGTGACAGTTGAGACTCAGAAGTAAAAGCAGCCACACATAGCCAACAGTCACTGGTTTGCTCTATGGAAGTTTAGAGTGTCCCTGGAGAAAGAAGAATATGTGGAGTCAGAGCAGCAGCAGCACCACAGGGACCCTCATTCGTGCTACTCTGGATGAATCCATTGAGAACAGACCACAAAAGACATCCCAGAAAGCACACTTGTCTCCAAAACATCACTCTGTTTGCAGACTAAGCATATCTGCACTCCTGGGCCTTTCCTTAGTATTGAGAAAGCAAGCTTACTATCTAATGCAGGATATGAATTCTGTTCCCTCTTGATATCTGCTTCTGGGATCGGCTGCATTCCAACTGCAGTTGGAGTTGGCTATGTAGCTCCGGAGACCTACCTAAAAGCCACCAGGATGGGTCTCTTGCTCTTGAGCATGGAGTAGGGTACATAACATACCTTCTCAGCCCATTCTTAGCTGGCTAAGGCATTAGTATTGTCCTAAGACCCTAGAAATTCAACTAGGCACCCTACAGCACTGAGATTGAATAGGCGTCTATCATGCCCAGAGGTAAGGCAGCAAAAACAGGAATACAAACCAATTGAAAATGGTCTAGTAGAGTTCCTTGAGGGCCTAACTACTCACCAGCCATTCTTTACTTCTTTCTGCTAATAGATCCCCAATTTTATTTCATTTTGTCCATTATGGGAAATGGTGACATTTCCCTTGCCAATGGATAGCTAAAGAAAGGGAAAATGACACAGTTCTGGTTAATCAGTTGTGAGGAGTTAGATGTGGCTAGTTCTGGAAAGATTTCTACACCGGGTTAAACACATAAGTAAAAAAGTTATACATAAGGAATAAATCATTTTTTATCCTTCTGGTATCAGGATGTGATGCCTGGAACTAAAGCAGCCACATTGTTATGTCAGGCTCTGTCTTCTGAGGAACAACTTAACCACTTTGAGAAGGGCAGGATGCAATGACAGAAAGCACCTGAACATTGGAAGGCCTGACAAGTTACCAGTGTAACCACTCTTAGAGCTGATATACCCTGCACATTTGATGTTATGCAAGATATTATATATATACAGGATATCCTCTTGTGTCAATTATTTAGTGCAGAAAACACTGTTAAATGAAGACTAAGTACTAAAGTCCACACAAAGCACTATCAGCAATGCCTACCATAGAGAAAAGTAGCTATTATTACCTTTATTATACATGGGTAAAGCTCCTAGCTCTGTGTTTTGTCCTCTTGCATCTTGAGTGAAAAATGTTAATAATAAAGGCAACAGGCCTATGCCATCCATTTCAAGTCTGTAAGAATTTGCAGAATATTCATCCTCAAACAATCAGCTGAACTGTGGTGAGACTCCAGGAAGCACTAAGCAAAAGAAAAATCAGAGATGTGAGTGAAAAGAACTCTGTATCTCACCAGACCACAAATCAGAAAACCCAGCATAAAGGCATAGTGCAGAGAAGTTCTGTGGATTTCCTGGCCTTGTTTATTAACTGAATCAAAACTGCAAATAGTGTCTCTCCTCCTCCTTGTAAACCATACACTTTAGGAAGAAAAAGCAGTAATATTCCCACCCAACATGTGCATGTTATATAATAAATTCACCATTATAGAATCTTTGAAAAGGGTGTGATTTATAGTTGGATCCTGACAGCTGCTTTGAAGCCGTACAATTTTTCACTTAAGGCTAATTAGAAGACTTAATTAGCAAATCTTCTATCCGATAGATTAGACAATGAAGAATACTCACTACCACTATAATATTTAGTTCTCTTCTTATCTTAAAACAAACTGGAAAGATATCATTTCTAAACAATGCAGTCCAAGGCTTTTAAAGCTCTTAATAAAGAAATATTCAAGGTAATTTAAAACACATCGATTCTCTACCCACCTGACATGGATTTTATTCAGAATCTGAAACAAACCATGTCCTTTATGATCTGTCTTTTCATGTATGGAAGGGACAGGCTGAATTAGATCAGGGCCTTTCCACCTCAGCACTACTGATGTTTTCGCTGGGGTGCTGCTTTAGACATTGAGAAGTACCCCTAGCATCTGCTAGTATCACTTTCTAACCCACATTGAGCATTAAATATGTTTTCAGACATGATCAAGTATGCCCTGGGGAACCATAAGCATGCCAACTGAGAATCACTGAATTCCACTAGAAGTCATAAACGCCAATAAGAGTTATGCTGCTAGACACATGAGGGGGGTAGGTCAGATGAGAACAGGCACGCCGAAGAGCAAGTGCCCTGTCCAAAGCAGTCATCCTTCTCCTGCAGTGGGTCCTCACCATGTCTTACACTTGACCAAGAGACCGCATAAATTCCATGATTATGTGAAATCTTTTAACTTCTTCAAAACCCTTAGCATGTCATTGTATACCAGAACCAGGAGTCTGGATTTATATTGTCTGAGTTTGAATCTCATGTCTGCCTCTTGATAAACTCAATATTAGCAAACTCTTTAATTATCTCTATGCCTTGGTTTTATTGCTCATAATACAACAACAGCAGCAAGAGCCACCTTCTGAGGTTATTGTTAGGCTTACATGACACAGCACTGTGGAAAGTCTTTACTAAGTCATGGACTTAGGAAAATACATGAGGTAAGTGCATAAGAAATATTACCTCATGGCCCTGAAACAATGAAAACCAAACTAGCTCAGTTTCTATGTCAAATTCAGCTGAGATGCTCCAAGTTTACAACTCTGGCACATGAGATTATTTGAGTTCCCTAAGGTTTCATATTCTATGCCATGAATTCCAGGTCACCAATTAGCCTCTGATAATTCTGTACAATCAGGGTGAGGGGAGAGAATCTGGACACTAGCAAAGATAAGGCAGTCAGACAGAACTCTGGTTGAATGACAAAATATGTGTTCTTGGAGCTAAAGAAGAGAAGATGAAGAGACTAATTTGCTTTTGATTTAAGAAGAATTTCATTTTTCTTTCTCTTTGTGAAGGAAGTACATTAAATGAGAAGAATATCAAATTTGGAGGCTTCCACCCTCAATAGGATCTTCTAACAGATGCTATGACAGAATAATGAGTTACTGTTATCATCTAGCCAAACTAAATCGACAATTATAAGTTGGTATCATTAGCCCAATTGCTTTTCAGTGAGATGGCTGATGGAGGGAATAATAGATTGGCTTCTCCAACCTTATCCTCCCACTGGAAAACAACATATCCACTCCTGATCAATACTTTGATCTGAGTTACTTATAACACTGTCAGACATGAGGCTGTGCTTCACTCTTGGGTGGAGAAATTGGCTGGCTTTGTAGAATTTAGGTCAGACATTAAATTGTCTTCAGTGAGTTTTTATTGTAGTCTAAAACCACACAACCAAATCAACACCAGGGAGGATTACCAGAAAAATCTAAGAGCATCATGAATAAGTGTACTAAAAACAAAATCATGAAGTTGCAGAGTGTAATGAGGATTCCGTAGTCCATGTGTTCAAATTATATATCACAGAAATGATGTAACTAGGCATCCCACAATTCCCTATCTGGGAGTCTTTATAAAGAAATATTCAGAAGCTGCAACCACAATTTGTGCACAGAAATGTTTTATCCTGATATTTATGCTATAAAACTAAAATGATCAATATTAGAAAAACGCTAAATAAACTATGAGATAGCCCTTTGATGTGCTATTATGCAACCAACTATAAATGGTATTTAAAAAAACACTTTAAAATATGTGAACATACTTATTATATAATAATACTGAGCAGGAAGGGGCATTAAAAATTAGATATTTAATGTGACAGATACTAAGTATATATGTATATGTTTGAAAAGATTGCACTTCCAAATGTGAGCTGATGCTTTTGGGTGATATTATAAGTAACCTTCCCTTCCATTCATAAACCGTTGTGCATTTTCTAAGCCACAGACTAACCCCGGGGTTTCCACTTCCAGTTGTGCAGCTTGTATTATGGGGAGAAACACCAGAGGCACTTCTGCTCACGTACCCTGCACTGCATCTGCTCACAGGACGATGTTCCATTCACACAACGGCATCGCACTGGCTATCCATGCCTTTTTACATTCTGAAACTATATTCTAAAAGTGACCATCTGCCTTAAGGTGCATAAGAGTTTGAGGTAGCACTCAGGATTATATAATATAAGGAGCCTTCTTCGTGAACATAATATTAACTTTTCACTATAAAATTAGTAAAGATCTACATTTCCTTTAAAATAAAAAAACCAATCACAAAAACTTCTTGAAGCTTTAGAGATCTCCTTTTTCTCCTGTTTTACCAGAAATATTTATGAGGGATGCTTCTGAACTCCCCTCTTCACTAGAATGCTCCACAGAACCCAGCAACTTTCAGCTTTCTTGGGGGCGCCTGATAGGGAGACCCCTGAGCTTTCAGCTTCATTAGTGATATGGTAAATTTGGCTCTGATTCTTATAGAAAGGGGAAAATGCATAAATTCAGAGTCAGGTCCTATTTCACAGACTTACTTACCTAAATATTAGTGGTGCTAGATCAATAACTCAGAAAGTATATTCAGCGTCCAACACTAAGGAGTAAAATAAATACAAATTTATTCTAATTTAGCTATTTAGTAGATGCTCATTAAGGTACTAATTATAATTAGAGAAATTTCCTGCTCTGTCCAAGGGTAGAGCTGTCCTTTGTTTAAGATTTAAAGAAAAAGAGTTAAGCCTGGAACTTTTGCCATTTCCAAAGTTTTATACTGCACAGTCAGCCCAGCAAACAAAACTTTTAACAGGAGCCTAAACCAGCTTCTTAGACTACATAGATGCTCGGGACTTAGGGCAGGTTATCTCTGGTAAGCCAGTGGTAGTACTGAACTAAGTTCCTACCAACAAGAGGTAGCAGAAGAAGAACGTCCTTCAATCAAGGTACAACAGAACAAAAACTCAAACAACAGCCAAGACACACTTTTACATAAATACCACCAGTCAAAATCCAACTCCCAAAGCATTGTCTAGACCAGTGGTTTTTAGCATTTTTAGAAAAGAATTTTTTGACACAAAATCATACACTAAGCTCTAATGTATGAATGTACAAATATTTTCAATAGTATTACCCAAAATGAAAAATAAAACAGAACTAAGGCTGCCTTCAATATGTCATCACAACCAGATGTGTATTGTTTTTCTATCTCAGCTGTGATATTATTTTATATTGATAATGCATATATGTGCTACCATTTTTATGTTAGACATAAATAAGACTGAATTGCAAAAAGGACCAACATAGAATCAGAGCATTCATATCCTGTGTCATGTATACATGACTCTCACTCAATTTAGTCTACGTAATGTGATCATAAATACTCTTGAAAGCCAAATTATATGATCTGGACGGAAACAGTTATAACACATACAATAGACAGTATATGTAAAACTGAGATTTCAGAAGAGTAAGAGAACAAGGCAGAAGAAATACTTGATGAGATAATGGCTGAGAATTTTCCAAAAATGTTGAAAGATACAACCCACATATATAAGTTCAATAATTCCAAGGCATCTAAAATCACAATTCACACATTGACATATTCCAATAAAACTTCTGAAAATAAAAACAAGCAAAATAAAAAAATCTGAGAAACTCTTGGAACCAGATAAGGGCTGGAAGAGAAGTTGTATCTCATATAGAGAGAGAACAAGGGGAATGATAATTGACTTCTCATTAGAAATGTTGGCCAGAAGACATTAGTATAATATCTTTAAATACTGAGAGAAAAAACATCTGTCAACTCAGAATTATATTCATTGAATAAATTCTTCAAAATTGATAGTGAAATTAAAAATATTTTTAGACAGAGCTGAAAGTACTTTTCTTCAACAGATTTGTACTACAAGAAATGTTAAGGGCCGGGGATCTAGTTCAGTGGTTCTGGCATCTGCCTTGCAAGTGCAAGGACTGGGATTAGATCACCGGTAACCACATACAACAATACAGGGTGAGATAACTCACGCACACCAGCAATCAGTACCACATAGAACAATGCCAGGCATGGTGGCTCATGCTTGTAATCCCAGCAGTCAGGAGGCAGAGGCAGGAGGATTGCTGAACTACAAAATGAGACCCTGTCTCAAAAAAAAAATAAATAAATAAATAAATTTTTGAGGGTTTTTTTATGTTAAGAATTTTTCAAGCTAAAGAGAAATTATATCAGATGAAAACTTAGTTATTCGGGAAAAGATGAAGAATTCTGGACAGGAGGAGTATGTCAAAGTCAATCAATTTTTAAGCATTTGTCATTTGTTTATGTACATGTATAAATTTATTTATAATATTTAAAAGCACATAAAAATAAGAGATTATGGAATATACAGCATAGATAGAAGTGAATGAGTGATAACTAGAGTTCATAGAGTTAGATGGTGTTGATTAGAAGTTTATTATTCTGACAAAAGAATAAAAAGAATGAAAGGAAGGCAATATTTGAAGAAATTATCACAAAGAATCCTCCAGAACCAAAAGAAGGAAAGTATTTTCAGTCTGAATGAGTGACAGTACCATAACAATAAGCACTTACATACACAAAAAGTTATTGTTTTAACTCAAGTCAGGCGTAGTGAAATTTCAGAACCCCAAGAGCACATAAAAGAACTAAAATCAGCATGGAGAACCAGCTCAGTGTCAGAACCCTTCCTCAGCTTGCTCATGGCACTAGGTCCCTCAGAACTGCAAAGAAAAGAGTGCATGAAACTGAAAGTTATAAAAAAAATGTATATTCCCCATGACAGAACAGATTCAGACTAACATTTGATTTCTCGTCAGCAGTGCTAGATACCAGGAATTCATATAATCTCCACCCAACCACTTTTTAGGAGAGAAAATGGAATGAAACAATGTTTTTACACATCCCAGCCTCAGATAGCATGCCTGTTAATCTTGATTTTCAACTGGACTGGATTAAGACATGCCAAAAGAGCTGATTGGACCACAAGGGTGAAATCCTAACCAACCAGAAAGATCAGCATTTGCAGATGGATTAAAAAAACACTCCAGAATATATTCCAGGGTGAGACAATGAGCACAGAAGAAAAGGGCACGATATAAGAAACACACCAGTAAAGAATACAGCAAATTACTTTTAAGTATCTATTTAAAAGAATTCACAGTCTATTAATTTAAAAGCTCACAGCAACCGAGAAGAAACTTTCTTGATTGTGTGAACATGTAAAGTGAAAAAAGAGCAAAGAGAAGTAAAAAGGTTTTTGACTTGGTGTAGAGAGGGATATAGATTAACTTTTCTCCTTATTATAAAAATATGTCTCTATACATATAATAAAAGCTAAAATGCTTTAAAAGTGAATAGAAATAGAGCATGCAGATTTAAACTAATAGAAAATTGGAACAAAGAGCATTTGCTAACATTAAGCTTGTAACTGGAAAGACAGGTATAAGAATGATGACCCAGGCTTGTCCAGGCCTCTCTACACATATGCCCGATGTGTAGCTGTGAATGTCTCTGTGTAAACATTGTATATATTTTTAAAAAGCACTACGTAGGCCCCGGGGATTTTTCTCAGTGGTTCCAGTGTCTGCCTGGCAAGTGCAAAGCCTTGAGTTCATTCCTCGCACCACGTATCACAAGGCTGGGCGTGGTGCCTCACACCTGTGATCCCAGCACTCAGGAGGCAGAGGCAGGAAGATTGCTGAGAGTTCAAGGTGAACTGGGGCTACATAGTGAGTTCAGGACCAGCCTGAACTACAAAGTGAGACTCTATCTCAAAACACACACACGCACACACGCACACAAAACCACTATGTGCATCTGTGTGAATATTAAGTATGTGTGATGTATGTTTCTGTGCACATATTTGGCTTGTATAGGTGTGTGTGGATACAAATACTGTTACATACTATTTTTTTTTTTTTTTTTTTAGGTTTTTTGAGACAGGGTCTCGCTTTGTGGTTCAGGCTGGCCCTGAGCTCAGCCTCGAACTCACATCACAATCCTCCTGCCTCTGCCTCCCGAGGGCTGGGATTACAGGCGTGAGCCACCACGCCCGGCACTGTGGTATGTGGTACTGGTTGCTGCTGGGTGTGAGTCTCCACACCCAGTATTGTTATGTGGTTACCGGGGAATCGAACCCGGGTCCTTGCGCTTGCGAGACAGGCGCCAGAACCACTGAGCTAACTCCCCGGCCCCTGTTACATACTATTTTGTTTCACAAGAATAGGATCATGTCTTTCTGCCTTAGTAAGTTCCCTTTCCTATATGTCCTGCCATTAATTTTATAGTTAACTCATCTGTCGTGTAGTCCTAAGAGGTAGAAAGCTGGAAAGCTCTTTTATCTTGGAATCCAGTACTTTCGATGAATGGCCTTGAAAAAACAGAGGAACTAGAAAGTTGCCTCATTTTTTCCAAAATATAACCTTGTGCTATATGCCGCTAACACTGGACACTAAGTGAGGACTAGGAGGTAACTACTGCCGGCCACTCCTCGGATGAAGAAAGAAAGGATGAAAGAAAGGACAGAAAAAGGCTGAAACTCTCAAGTCTTAATTACCAGGCATTACAACCCAATGGTTCAGAAGTTGCAGCTTACTTCATTTTTCTATATCCCTGCCCCCTCTCGCATAAAATGAGTGCAGTAATGAGGCCTTCCTTGTGAATGTGTGGTGAAGATGAAATAAGCCAGTAGACATTACTTAAGTCATGCCTCGCACCAGGCCACTGTTTAGTAACTAACGGGAGGTCTGGAATGCGGAGGAAGAGACCGAGAAGCCAATGGCTCACCAGCCACGCAACAAAACTGGTGCTTGCTGGGGCTGGATTATGGGCTCACAGGCTGTCCTAGTCACTGTCCTCACCCCTGAGACAAAATACCCAATGCCTACAACTTAAGGGAGAAAGCAGTCAATTCAGCTCACATCTTCGGTCTATGGCTGGCTGGCTCCAAAGCACGAGTGGCATGGTAGAAGGACCTTGGCACAGGAAAGCTGTTCACAGCATAGCAGCCAGGAAGCAGAGAGAGAAGGAAGGAACTTAGGAGGGACATGGCCACTTCCAGGTCCCCAGTGACCTACCTCTAACCACAAGTCAACTGACATAACCACAGTCCAATCGCCTTGCAAAACCCACCCCGATCAGTGTCTGAGATTCTGCGGGAACATTCAAATATGAAGCATCACACAAGGTATGCTAAATTCTCTATAATAAAACGATTTCTAAAAACTCTAAACATTAACTGTTGTGATAACAGCTTTAAGCTTCATGGTCTTAACACTGCAGTGAAAAGAACCAGGGGTCAGCGCACGAGCAGCTATTACACTTGTTGCAAATATCATCTAATCTTCATATGATGGGTGATCTTTGAAATTTTGTCAAGGTGTTGACGACTACAGCCTCTGTCCAATGCTTAAAAATGTGTCTCTCAGGCAGCCATATGGACACCTGACTTTTTCTTTTGTGGTGCTGCGGATAGAACCCAGGGCCATGTGTATTCTTGGCTCATGTTTTACCACTGAGCTACTCCCCCAGTCCTGCCTGAAACATGTGATAAAACTTAACTTAAATTTGTATAACTTCATCAAAAATGATCTGGGAAAGAGGAGGAGGAGGGAGCCAAGCTAAGTAAAGCAGCTACTATCAGTTGTCCTTAGATAGCACACTGAGATGTTGATTCTCTGCAGAGACTGGATTTGGCAAGAGAGAAAAGCACAGAGCTCAAGGAGGCAGAAAGAAAGTGGGCAGCAGGGAGGGGAGGTGGACCCAGAATAGGGAAGTGGACCTGTTTATCCAAGAGGGCTCTGTGTCAGCCCTACAGGGGGCACAAGAAATGGCTGGAAAGAGGGAATAAACCTTCTGAGAATTGCTAGTCAGTGTGGCCCAGGGACCAGCAACACCAGTGGCACTTTGCATTAGCAGTGAGGAGGCTCAAGGAACTCTCACTCACATTAAAGCATGAGAATTTTACCACCTAATGAGACCTATACCGGGCCAGTTCTTAGAAAATGTCTGCAAATAGATAGCTGAAAGAATAGAGAAGAAAGCTGCTTTCCTTCAGCTGTGCTGCTCTCCAGGTGTGCCACGCTGACTTAGGTTGTGGTCCTTTGGATTGTACACCCCGTCAGTCAGGATGGCCTGCAGTTCTGGGAACAGCCAATGAGCAGGTCGCATCTCCAAAGATACTGATTCAGTTGAACTGGAGTCTGGGGTCTGGTCTCAAGTGGCAGCAACTGACTTTGGTAAGACAATCTGTACATAGTAGGGGCCCTCAAGTGAGGGGCCAGAGATCTGCCATTGACCCATCCTCACTGAAGACAAAGGCACTGAAGATTTCTGGAGATGATGCCAAGTACCAAGTGGCTATTTTGCCCCAAATCATCTTCCCTTATTGCTTGAAGATGCCAGATTCTCAGAATATATAAACCAAAAAGTAGTTAATGGGGAAGTTACAGGACAAAAGGCTTGTGGGTCTGGGGTGGGTTTTACATTGTTTGACAGTTCTCCAAATAGATTAACTTGTTACTCCTTTTTAATACTCATTGACTTTAGTACCTTTCGCCTTTCTCAGCCCTTCTCCTCCAACAGACACCTACACTGGAACCAAAACCACCACGTAGAGAGGGGCAACCTCAGCTTCTAGTCTGTCTCCCTTTCTTGGCTTCCTTGTGCACAGGGGAGTTACACAGAGATGTCAGCAACCTTGAACCAACACCTTAAGTGGCTGTCCCTGAATACCACCAATGTCAGGATTTTAGCCAACCATTCCTGGCCAAGAACTGTGTACTTCTGGACACCCAATGAGGATATACTCTTCAGTGTCATTAATCTGATTTTATCCCTTGACATCCACCACCCAAAAAACTGAATAAAGTAAGTCATGCTTTCTGCCTCTCTTAACTTCTCTCAGTGAAAACTATGCCCATTTCAAGACCAGGACAATGAGGGAGTGAATCTGGGACAGTGATCTGTCTGCACATTGTTTTCTCATTAAAAACTTATAGCAAAGAGTTGCAAGGTCTTTGCAATAATTCAAAATTTATTGAAGCAATTCAAACATCTCAATCTCCTGTTCTTTGTTTTCAAGCATCTCATTCAGAGAGAGGAGAAACAGAAAAAAAATGAATGATGAGTGAATAATCAAAGCTAAATCTAAGTTAAGAGGAAGTAAATTAATACATGAAAGGCACAAGTTGTGATGAAGGAATGTGTGTAGGTGAAATTAGCTCTGTCTTCCCAATGCTTTGATCAGTTTGTGGATTCAGAAACTTCTGAGGGCATGAAATGACTGCGCAGAGTGTCATCCTGGAAAGGAGAGAAGTGATTAAACTCCAGGCTGCCTGTCAGAGATGCTCTGGTCTCTCTCACTTGTGATGCTTCTGCGGAGTTTTCTCAGGAAAGCGGGCTGTCACCATCTGGGAAGAGCCGGCTTCCACTTGCTAACTCCCCCTCCCTTTGATGCCTGCAGAACTTGGCCATTAAAATCTGCCTTGGGCTAAAACTCAGCAAGCAAGTTTCCCACCCAAGAACAGCTTTGACAAAATTTTTAATAAAATTTAATAAAATCTAGCTTG
The DNA here is from genome assembly GCA_004026965.1 of Petromus typicus. Taxonomy (NCBI): domain Eukaryota; kingdom Metazoa; phylum Chordata; class Mammalia; order Rodentia; family Petromuridae; genus Petromus; species Petromus typicus. The sequence goes on from PVIR01000015.1 coordinate 94,938, forward strand.
ATTGGCATGGAGAGATCTAAGCTACAGAAAAGTTTACTGATATATTTAGACTGACAAAGTCCCGTCACAAAAAGCTGTATTGGTTTAGCTCTTGGCCCGTTGACAGCTCACCTACAACTCCTAGTGTCCTTCATCCAAGAATCAGATACAGGGATTATGAGTTTTCTTGGGAATTCCTGAAGCATGGAAAAGGCCCTAGGTTTGGGTGAATTTTACAAGTTTCAGTATTACTCTGTCTCACTTGGATGTAGAGTTGAAAAGATTTTAAAATGAAAGTTTTTAAAGATATTTCAAAGTTATTCTTTTGTACATTGAGGAATTTAGCTGGGTTGGGTTTTAAAAATAATAATTTTGTCATTTAAAAATATAACAAAAATGCTTTCTTTCAAAAAATCAATTTTGTTAGCTTTAACTTGAATCTTGGGGCTTTCATCAAAGAAACTCGGCTAACTTCCGGGCATATCTCTATACCCACTGTTAGAAATGGGCTGATGACCACATCCCACATGAATGCAGAAAAAAGTCAGAGCACCTCCAAATATATAGTCAGCCTGCTTAGTTCATTCAGTGTCTTTACCACTCTCCTTCCCCAAGCCTGCTCCTCACAAGGGATATGCCAGCCACAGTCATCGCTCTTACTATTAGGCAGAAGCTGTAACTGCCCTCTTTGAGTCCTGTCCTAAGTGTGATCCGATACCATTATCTTACACAGAAGCCTTAGCTTCGTCGCTCCCATCTGACACACACTAAGGACCCTCCAAGTGACTTCTGCAAGTGTGGCTTAAAGATAAATGTGCTTTATCAGCAGCCAACACTAAAAGACACACACAAAAATCCATTCTTTGTGTTCTGTTCTCCTTGGAGCATTTCTTTCATTAAGGTCACATAAGGAGACTGTGTTCTAAGAATGCTATGCAAATTGTCTAAAATTAGTACAAGACTATTTTCACCCCACTTACCTCTACTCTATCGATGTTGAAAAAAACATGCAAAACTTAAAGCCGAGACCAGAAGCAGCGTAGCTCCACTGATGCCTGCAGTCTGGTACCAGTGAAGAAAATATATTTGCTAAATATTTGTCTTTTCATAAGTAGAGCTACTCAAATATCATTTGAATCTTCAGTGATCCAAACCATATTAACATGAAAGTTTGTTTGTTTTACAACACAAAGAAGCCAGTTCTACTGTCTTGGTTTATTTGTGTTTTCTTGCAGCACTAGCAGATTGATTTTGTGTATTTATGTATTTTGATTGCTTTTCATCTCCTGTCATAGACACAGAATGCTGGCAATAGTGCGCCTGATCTCTGATACGCATCTCAATGCCGCAGCTACTGAGCAGTGAAAGGCTTTCAGGATGACTCTCATAAAAGCACATTCTCACTCTATAGGTCAATCCTTCTCCTTACAAGTGGGGATTAATTCTTTAAAATTATTATTTTTAATGTTTCCTGGGTTTTTTCTTCAGAAAAACATTATACATGAGTGCAGTCACCCACTTTGGGTCAGGGGCAGGAAGATTC
>PVIR01000015.1:96559-138776 GCA_004026965.1 Petromus typicus
GCCTCAAACTCACATCACAATCCTCCTGCCTCTGCCTCCCGAGTGCTGGGATGACAGGCGTGAGCCACCACGCCCGGCACTGTGGTATGTGGTACTGGTTGCTGCTGGGTGTGGGTCTCCACACCCAGTATTGTTATGTGGTTACCGGGGAATCGAACCCGGGTCCTTGCGCTTGCGAGACAGGCGCCGGAACCACTGAACTAACTCCCCGGCCCCAGGAAGATTCTTGTTGTGAGCCTTTTGAGTACATTTTCAGAGCAGGCTGATTGTCTTACTTTGACAAAAGTCTGTCATGGTCTGGACCAGAACCTTCAAGGTCTATGTATCTATCAGTTCCTGTCCAGGCCCCAAGTTCAGATGACTTCCTACAAAGCCAAATATGGAGAACACAAAGCAAAATTCCCCAAGTCCTACAGCAGGAGGAAGAGGAAGAGGTTACACTTTCAGGGAAGCTTGAATAATAGATTATGTTCCCATAATGTAGTAACTATCCCTCCTACATTGTGCACATGTTGGACAAGGCCGTGGAATTTTTCCATCTCTATGTTCAGCTCATGCACTAATTTCTGAAGTAGTTTTGGAAATCTTCTGCCACATATATGCCTGCCTTAATGTCCCAAATAGATTCAAAATATTTACCTTCATAGTCATTGTTATTTTGGGGAAGAGCCAAATGTTACACAGTTCCAGATCTGGTAAATAAGGTGGATGAGGACACACAATAACTTTTTTTTTTTTTTGAGACAGGGTCTCGCTTTTGTAGTTTAGGCTGGTCCTGAGCTCAGCCTTGAACTCACAGCAATCTTCCTGCCTCTGCCTCCCGAGTGCTGGGATTATAGGCGTGAACCACCACACGCAGCACTGTGGTATGATACTGATTGCTGGTGGGCATGAGTCTCCACACCCAGTATTGTTGTATTTGGTTACTGGGGACTGAACCTAGGTCCTTGTGCTTGCAAGAGAGGCACCGAAACTACTGAGTTAAATCCCAAGCCCCACAGTAACATTTTTAACAAGCCTGCCTTTCTATGGTATGGCCCTCGGCAGCAGCATTCACCGTATTTTTTAAAATTGCATCTCATATACACACTAGAAGAAAGAAGACTTCCACAATTGATTCAGATTGTGGCAAGAATAATGGTATAGGTATATTTACAGAAAAGAAGATTATTTTGAGGAGAATTTAATGACCATGTGTGTTATGATAATAAATTTTAAGAAAGTTAAACATTCACTATCTTTTGATCATGCCTTACAAAGTACATGAAATGACTATTAAATTATTGACAAATAAGTGCTAAAATACATTTGTGAGAACTAGTTAAGAAAATATACCAAATCTGTTTAAAAAAATCATAGTTCATCATGCATCTTTTACAAATATAGCATCCCTTGATCTCAGTTTTAATTCCACGAGACTAGCCATGAAAAATTTCTTATTAACCCTCCTGGCTTACCAATAAGATCCTGCTATATATGCACTGAAAGACATTTAAAAATGTAGAGTGGTGATATCCCCAAACATACTAGAAGCCATCATCATGCTGTCTTCTTATTTTGAACTTAAGAGGACCATTATGACTCAGTAAGTCTATTATTGGAATCAAGTATTTTTTAAGAAGTGATTTACTAGTGGAACTAAAAAAAATTTCATAAATCCATAAAGTCATGTGCCCATGGTGTCACATGAAATGGGGCAATGTCAACCACAGACATCTATCAAAACAATTAATGTCAACTTGCACAATCAAAACAGACCTCTATTCAGTGCATGTACTACATCAACAACAAAGTACATAAGATGAATAAAAACAGATGGTTACAAAATATACAAATAAGCACACCAATAAAACATAATGTGATAAATGCTATTAGCAAAAGAGCCTCAAAAGTACTATGAGAGTGCTTGTAGGGAAAAGAGATAATTTTATAAGGAATTGGGGACAGCAACCACAAAGGGAACATTTTGCATGAACTTTGAAGAAGGAATAAGAGTTCACGAGGAAAAGAACCAGATAGCGTATATCTATATTTACAATTTTGAGCAATATGAAGTCAGAAGCATGAAAACACAAAACACTTCCAAAAGAGATGATGAATGGTTTGGCTTGGCTAGAAAGGAGGTCACAGGAAGTAGTGGGTGCTATGGTTAAGAAAAGACATTTTGATTGTGAAGGACCTTAGATACAGTGCTGAGGGGCAAGGAGGGAGTTATGGAAAGCTCCTAAGCAAAAGAAAGACATAATAAGTCAATAAACGGTGTGTAGAAGGAGAGGTATGGAGTAAAAAAGAAAGGCCAGAACTGGAAGAGCCAAAGAAAGAGAAAACAAGGGCACACATTGTTTATACATTTATTTATGTATTGTTTTTCATTTCGTTCCAGAAAAGTTTAAGGCATCATCTAAGAACATGAACAGTTTTAAAAGGCATAAAAATAAGTATAAAGCCAAAGATGAATAGAGATCAATGGCCAACAAGACTCCACTTAGGATGCAGCTGAGACATACTAGCCTGCCTGACTCTACAGTTTCGCCTGCTGGCTGGAGCGGGTATGTCTGAGCCCTTGGTGTCGCCTCGCCTCCTTGCTTGCCTTGGCTCCCTGTTGCACCAATGGACTAGGCTTTTTGCTTCAGTATCCTCCTTACCTACCTCGTGTGTCTTCCCTCTCTATCAAAGCTCCATTCTCCATTCCAGCACGAGCGCGGGCAGGCAGGCAGCATGGTGCCCCTCTCCACTCTTGTCACATCATATGACACTTGCATTTTTGAAGCAAGAAATAGCCAGCCTAGAGCAGCTAGGATCTGGAAAGAAGGGATCTGCGCCCTTATCTCCAGACCCTGCAATTAATGGAAAACTTTCCAGAATATTACCTGTTTCACCCTCACTGCAACAGGCCTGCAAGTTTCTATATAAGTAGCATTTCCCAGGCTTTTCTCTCATGTACTGTCCATTATGCTTTAGCACAAGTCTTGTTCAAATGCTCGGCCGTTGCAAACCTGCTTGTGTGGGTAGAAGAGACAAAATGGTCCGTTTCCAAAGAAAGGCAAATAAATACTCCGAGCTATTAACACCAAAGAGTTCCAGACACCAGCACCCACTAGAACTGACCTACAGTGTAAGGTGGCTGCAGAAGACAGTGGTCAGCTTCCATTAGAGTCAACCCAGGGCGTCCAGCACAAGTTAGCATCAGATGATGACAACCAACAGCAGCAGGCCAGCACCCAGTGTCCAGCATCAGATGGTGATGGCCAGCAGCAGCAAGGTCCAGCAGCTGGCTGTCTCAACTGGCATTATCCAGCAATGTCAGGACTGCTACCTGCACCTCAGGACTGCCAGCAGAGCTGCACTGCACTGAGTCACAATTTCCAACTAAATAGAGCAAGAGAATTTGAGGCTTATTGGCAATGAAGGTCAAGAAGACTCCATTTAAAATGCAGCCACATATGTACAGTTAAAAACGGATGTTCTCTACATTGGCTTATGATTGCCCAAGAGAACTATAACTCATTTTTCTTGGTATTGACTTGGGACAGGAACTTCTCCTGGGTGAAAGAAGAGCTCTGCAAAGTCATGAACGACATCCTCCAACATTTCCTTTTAGCTAGTTAGTTCTCTGCAATCTGACTTGATACAGGGTTAGGTTCTTTGTGTGGTACGAGTACTTGATGAAAACTGAATGGTCCTAAACTATATAAAGGGCTTCAACTAACAACCACCTGAAGCTATCCTGGGTTACCACTCATCACAGGTGTCTTAGTAGATCAAGTTAGATACAAAACTGGCATTCTTTATAAAAATGGAGGGGAGCTCTTCCCAAGACCCAAACCTAATGAGCAAGCCATTTTCCACTGGAAGTGACTCACAGGAAAACAGATAGGTGGGGAAACCAGAGAAGAAAAAATGTTTGAAAAATATTTCTAAGGCATAATGAATAGAGTTGTTCACTGATGAAAAAGCAGGGGAAAGTAAAGCAGGTTACAGCTATCTTTAAAGTTCTTCGCTTGGGCATTTGGATGAATAGTGGTGATAAGCAAAACAAAGTAAGAAAAAAATAGGTGGAGTTTCTGGAAACGATGATTATATCCAGTTTGGGCTGTGTAATGTTTGAAGTAAAGTATTCCAGAAGCAAATAGAAACATCCAAATAACATTATTTAAAATTAGGCAAAAGACTTAAAAGGCATACAAACAGCTGATAGGAATATGAAATTATATTCAACATGATTATTAGGAAAACAAAACTACAAAGACATATATCATATTATACCTGTTAGAATGGCTGTTATGAGAAAAGAAAACAAGTGTTGGCAAGTATGTAGAGAAGAATGTTGGTGGTGGGAATGCTACTAGTGGGAATGTAAAACTGCAACAGCTGTGGAAAACAGCATGGTAGGGCTCCAAAAACTAAACATAAAACTCCCATATGATCCAGCAATCCCAAGGGGGATTGAAATCAAGATATCAGCGATATCTGCATTCCCATGTTCATTGCTACATTGTTTATGCTAGACAATATATGGAAACAGCCCTACTATCCATTAACAGATGCTTTGATATTATATCCATACATAGAATATCAACCTTCAAAGAGGAGGAAGCGTTGCCATTTACAACAATACAGATGAACTTGAAGGACATCATGCTAAGTAAAATAAGCCAGTCACAATAGGAAAAATACCACATAGTCCTACTTATATAAATATTTTGTTATAGTCAAAGTCGTGAAAGAAGAGAATACCATAGTGGTTACCAGGGGTGTGCTGTGGGACCACGAAGGGAATTGTTGTTCAATGCATTATAAAGGCTTCGACTAGCCTAATAAGTTCTAGATATGTGCTGTGCAACGCAATGCGTATAGTTAACATTGCTGCACTGTGCTCTTCAAAATGTGTTAAGAGAATAGATTTCATGTTGTGTTCTTGCCACAATGGGGAGAGAAGAAAAACGATACTGGAAACTTTTGGAAGAGGTTAGATCTGTCTCTTACTTTGTGATGATAAACATCACAAGTATTTGCATATGTTCTAATTCATCGAATTACACACATGAAACATGTACAGCTTTTATGTATCAATTATACCTCATTTAAGCTTTTTTATAACAAAAGGAAATGTGTTCATGAAGTGAAGAATAAGGATAAGGCAGTAACTTGAAAAAGAGGTAGAAGCAAGCAAACATTTTTAGCTGACAGATGTATCAAAATAATTTGGTTGCTCATGAATAAGTTTGCAAAATCCCTTATTAAACTCAGAGGACTTGAACATCTATCATCATTGTACAGTAGCATTATCAGTTATGGATACAGTATTTTAAAACAACAAAAAGCTAAAGTAATGTGCTAGCTTCGAAGTACTGGCTTTGTTGATATCACAAGCAAGAATTCCAGAGGTAGAACATGAGTGGTAGAGTAATGGCTCAACAATCTATGAGAGGGCCAGATTTCCCACCTCCCCAGTCTGCCCCCTTTACATGTAGGCATACTTGTTGCCTCATCTTGTCTTCATGATTTCAAGGTGATGGCCATACCTTGAGCCTACCCAACTGCTGTGTAAAAGGAGGGAAAAAGGAAGGGCAAAGAGTTAAAGGGAAATGACTACTGAGTCTATCTCTTTTTCTCAGGAAAGGAAAAACTTTCTCAGAAACCTCATTAAGATTACTTCTGCTTCTATTTCACTGGACAGAATGGTGTCAAATAGCTATCATTTGTTTGGTGTCTGGATATAGACATTTGTGCATGAGAATTGGGTCTGTCTAATTAACATTCACAAAAATATCTACCACCTTGAAGTATAATGAAAAAGTAGATGAACTATCAAAATTAGGATTGCACAAATAAATCAACTCTGTCTGAAAAGAAAAAAAGGCAAAGGTTACTATGTGGTTCCTCTGTCCACTTACTTAATGAAGGAAATTCCCAGGGACAGAGGAGAGAAGAGTGTGTCACAGGATAACTGTTATTGTCTTGACTCTATTAGATAGAAAGACCATCTCACTCTCACCCTCCGATTTAAATGCTACCTTTAGACCACTGCTCACTCTTCTATTTTCTGCAGACATCTAAAGACCCATGGCCATCACCACACCTGTCTCTTGCATGATTGCCCGGCTGAATTATTATCTCTATCATCAACGTTATTTCTGTTATAATCCTTAGGATTTTAATATCTAAGCTGACAATCTCCCAAGAGGCTGACCTGTGGAGTCCTTGGCTGCTTGGTTGCCAATGATCTTCTCCTTACCTTGACCTCTCTCCCAATGGCCATACTTTACACCTCGTTCTGACAAATAGCCAGTTCCTCTCCGTAGTCTCTATTTCAGTCATGCCATTTTTTAAGCTCCATTTCTTATCTTTTGGCCTCTCCTTCTAGAGCTCTGACTGAAAATTCTTTCACTCCACCAGCACCTAGAAGCCACTGGTTCTACCCCAATTTTGCTGTTCACACTTCTTAGTCTCATTACTTCATTATCTTAATTAAATTCTATAGTCAATCAGTTGTTTCCTTATTTCTGCTCCACACTGTCATTGTGTCCTCCCTTCATCTCACTCATATGACAAAAAGGAATCTAATTCTGTAGGGAATCTAGTTCTCCTTCTACTTCAAACCTTTACCCCAGAGGTTGAATTTTATTGGAGCAAAATGCAACTTCCTTGATAGATTCAGTTTAAATGTTTGGCCACTCACCCAAACTAGGTCTTGAATATTTTCCAGCAATCCAACTGCATATTGCTGTCCTATTTACTCCTCCACATTCCTAGACAACTTCCTCCTTTTTCAAACCTCCACCTTTTCCCCCAACCCATTCTCACTCACAGCTGGTAACCAGGAATCTTATTTCTCTTGAGAAGATAGCAGCAATCAAAAAGAAAAAAATCTCTACAAGTCTCCCCACCCGCTGGACTCGCAGCACTGCTTTCTTTCCTGCCTGTTACTGTGGGTGACTCTTCAGGTGTTGGTAACTTCAGGCTATTCCCTTTGTTCTTTCACTAGATGCCACCTACCTCTAATCACCCCCAAAGACTTCACCTCCATGACGGCCTCCAGCTCACCTGAAACATCATGTTTCCTCACGTGAGTATCCAAATATGCTGACATTTTCCTCATATTAAAAAAAAATGTATCTCCATTCTTCCCTCCAGCAATCACCTAAATGTTCTGTTTCTCTTAGAGGAAATTTTCTGACAAGACTTTTATATTCCCGTTGTTTCCAATTCTGACTTAGACTTTCCTTAGCCTATTCTAATAAGACCTTTATTCCAAAAATTTGATGACTCTTCTAGGTCAGCAATGTCTTCCAAATTGCTAAATCCATGGTCAACCATTGGGCCTCATCATGAGTGACCTACCCGTGTTTCACTCCTGGTTTAAACTCTATTTTCCTATGGCTTCCAGGACTTCAAATCTCCTTTGGCCTTTCGTTATTATGCAGCCATTTTAAAAACCACCATGTGGGTTAAAAACTACTTTCTTTTAAGGACTCTTTCTCCTCATAAATTCTAAGCACTAGGGTTATCAAAACTCATTTCTTTTTCTGGGTACCATTTGCAGCATGATAATGCCTTAATGCCAAGTGTAGATCGATGGTTCCCAACTTTGCAGTTCTCATCTAGACTTCTCCCCACAATTCCAGGCTTATATCTCTAGCTACCTATATGATAATTCCACTGAGATGTATAATAGTGATTCATATATAAGATATCAGAGCCAAGGGTGTTGGTACATACCTATAATCCTAGCACTTGGGAGGTCGAGGCAGGAAGATTGCTGCAAGCCCAGGGCCAGTGTGGGCTACATACAGAGCTCAGTTCAAGGTTAGCCTGAACTACTTAACAAGACCATGTCTCAAAAAGCAAACAAATAAACAAAAAATATATATAAATATATCCCAAAACTATATCTGATTTCACCACATCTTTCATATGATTCCCTTGTATGTAGCCTACCTCAGAGGTAAACAACTACTTGTTTTTAGTTACTCAAGTCAAAATCCTCCTTGTTATTCATGACTCCATTTCTTTCTCTTTTTTTTAGGTTTTTTGAGACAGGGTCTCGCTTTGTGGTTCAGGCTAGCCCTGAGCTCAGTCTCAAACTCACATCACAGCAATCCTCCTGCCTCTGCCTCCCTAGTGCTGGGATTACAGGTGTGAGCCACCACGCCCGGCACTGTGGTATGTGGTACTGATTGCTGCTGGGCGTGAGTCTCCATGCCCAGTATGATATGTGGTTACTGAGGATCGAACCCAGGTCCTTGCACTTGCAAGACAGGTGCTGGAACCACTGAGCTAACTCCCCGGCCCTCATGACTCCATTTCTTAACTCCTATCCAATCTATCAGCAAATTCTGTTGACATTATTTTTAAAACCTCTCTGAGATGCAACCTCTTCCCATTTCCTTCCCTAATTCTATTGTGGTTCGAGCCATCATCAGCATCTCCTGCCTGTATTATTGGCATAGCATCCAAGCTAACCTTCTTTATCCTTTCTTTGTCTCTTTAGTTTACTCAATATGGCCGCCACACTGAACACACCAGTCCCTGTGCAATAGCTTGTGATCTCATTCAGAGTAAAAGGCCCAGTGTTAGGCACTGTTAACCTGTTTTGTGATGGCTGAGAAATCACTGAAGTCCATGGACTCTTTATCAAAGTAACAGTTCTCTATGCCTAAAATGCAACACATGGAATTAAAAAGGAAACCAATTATACTGAAATATAGTAAACAAAGATTAAAGGACTCCAAATGTGTTGTATGTTAAAATGTGGAACTAGGACACTGAAAGGTAATACACTAGATGCCAAGCTAAGATGAATTTCCCCCTACCACCTCTCAGACCTCGGCTCTACACTCTCTTTCCTCCAGGCACTTGGCTCTAGACACCTTAGCTTGCTCTCTGAGAATCTGAAGATCCAACACAGAGCCTCACACATCCAAGGAAAACGCTCTGTCCCAGAGCTTTGCTCCAGCCCTGCCTCCCTCCTTTGCTCATCCACCACACATACTTCAGTAATCTTGCAGGTGCTGTTACCCAAATGTCTGCATAAACTATTCCTGCACCTCCTTCAGTTCTCTAATGAAGTTTAACCTTGACGGGGAGGCCTTCTCCAGCAGCTGTTCTCACACACAGAAACTTTCCTGCTTTATTTTCCCCATAGCTATTGTGACCATCTGAGATACACAGATGATTGATAGACCTATATATAGATGAACAAATACAGACAATGTCCTGTATTTTTACTGTCTGTCTACACACACACACACACACACACACACTCATACACACACTCACACACACACACTCTCTCTCACACACACACACACACACACTCACACACAGTTTCCATGAGAGCAGAGATGTCTATCAAATTTCTGTTTATTCATCTACTTCTAGTAATAACTGTGCCTGGTATATTACTGACCCTCAACAAAACTTGCTGAAAGAAGAAATGAATGAAATGAATCCCTCCTTCCTCAAGTGACTCTGAGGGCCGCCTTCTTCCATGTTGGGTCATAACCATGCTCAGGGAAGTGACTGCTCACTTTGCACAAAGTTTTGCAAGCTCAAAATATCCATGATCATGTGGTTCCCCAAACACAATGGATTACTTGGAAGCCTTACCCTGGAGGAGCAAGCGGCAGACTAGGTCCTTGACTTGGCTGTTTGACTGTTTGGCCATCTTTCTTGGCTCAAGCATAAAGGTTGGTTGTGGCCATTCTTTCTCACAACAGGACCTTTTAAATAAAGTTCCACTCCACAGATTCAGTGTGCAATGTTAGAGAAGGAAACCCGGTGATAGATAAGATAGTACAAGAGGCTGTCAGAATAAAGTAATGTCCAGGAACTGTCGATGCATGCAATCATGAAACAACACACCATTTTCTCAACCACGGTGCTATCCAATCTATTGCTGCACAATATACTTTTCCAGAAATTCCAGTTACAAACTATGACTATTGATCTCTAGCTAACTCCTGAAAATTAATGATCCCAAAGAGAAAAAATGACATTGAATCATTGGAAAACTTCAAACAATAAAAATACAAACCAAAAGGATGTGCAAGGTCTGATAAGTGGGAATGTCACAGTTTTAATTGATAGTGTCTAGCAAAACATAGAATTATAACTAATGTTGAGGGTTTTTTTAGTTCAGGAAAGGTTTGTTTCATTTTGCCTTGAAATACTTCCACTTGAGAGCTCCACAGAGAAACTGTTTTTCAATATAAAGGATTGAGAGATGAGGAAAATGGATGGATCTCCAAAGAAGACCCTACTCTCAGAGAAATGTGTAATGTGTTTTGGAGAGATGAGTATAGGTCTCTGGAAAAGGGAGGTGCTTCTACCGGGTTGTATTAGGAAAACCCAGGAACATAGTATCACAGGGGAAAAGCCCTCCTTAATCCTTTCAGCAAGCCCATGTTCTTTTTTTTTTTTTTTTTGAGACAGGGTCTCGCTTTGTGGTTCAGCCTCAAACTCACATCACAGCAATCCTCCTGCTTCTGCCTCCCTAGTGCTGGGATTACAGGAGTGAGCCACCACACCCAGCACTGTGGTATGTGGTACTAGTTGCTGCTGGGTGTGAGTCTCCACACCCATTATAGTATGTGGTTACCAGGGCTCAAACCCTGGTCCTTGCACTTGTAAGACAGGCACCGGAACCACTGAACTAAATCCCTGGCTCCAGCAAGCCCATGTTCTTACAAGAGTGCAAGTTTACCTTTTGCGATGTGATTTTGACTCCATGAAGATTTCCCTAGACATCCTTTTTCATTTGTTCAGTACATTAGTATGATGGCATTTATCCCAGACACTACATTTTTCTAGGAATGTCTTTCCACAACTTCTGGCTCCAGGAAGGTCTTATGAGCTCTGTGTTTACTATAGGGCATCAGGTCTTTCTTGAGGCTCATTCTTGTTCCTGAAAATTACCTGACACACCTTTCAGAGGCTCATCCACCAGCTGTGCGCTGTGGAGGAGCAGGTTGCAGAGTTGGAGCCGCCACATTACCATCAGGTATAAGGAAAGCTGACCTGTCTTAGTAGCACTTCAACTGAGAAAATAAAAACATAGGAAAGCATAGAAGCATCAAAGGAGGACATTTGTGGAGATTCACACAAATTTTAAGGATCATGTTTAACACAATGATGGACTGTATACTTATGGGATATAGAATATATAATTTGTTGTAAATATCAGATCAAGGTATTTGGCATACCCATCACCTCAGACATTTCTCATTTCTTTCCATTGGGGCCATTTAGACTATTCTTTACTAGCTATTCTGAAATACACCATTACTTGTCACCAACCATAGTTATCTCACTATGCTACAGAAAAGAGGAGCTATTCCTCTTTTACAACCACATCCTGCTAACTGCTGCACCATCTTCTCTCCATCCTACTTTCCTCTACCTGCTATCTCAGGCAACCATTATTTCACTCTCTACTTATAGATCATGAAGCTATTGGCCAGGGAGAGTGTGTCTGGGCCTCTACAGGCTGCTTTCCAGATGCCTCATCTGATGGGCACAGTGACACTCTCAAGCTAGAGCAGCCCGTGCACTCCCCATATGTCCCATGAGAAGGCAGTAGCATGCATCAAAGGGGACCCATATTCCAGGAAACTTGTGTCCCCAGCCCCCAAGAACAGACCAGGAAAAAGCCAGGGGATGGCCCAGCTGAAAAATATTCGCCTCCATTCCAGCTGATCTACTTTGTTCCCACTCCCTTTGTCCCCTGGGAACCTTTCTCCTCTCCTCCGTTCCCAGAGTAGTGGGTAAGGCAGAGCCCTGAACTCCATGCGGTTACCTTCCTAGAGCATTTGGGCATCGTGAAAAACTCCAACTTTCAGACATGACTGTAAAAATGCTTGTAGATCTGCATTTCTATTGTTTAAACCCTAAATATACTATGTCTCCAAAGTTATGTAATTTAATAAAATACTGCATTAGTAAAGCCTTAGAAGATGCAGGGCATTTGGGAAGCATCTTAGGGATCTTAGGGCTTTAAGAGTAAAGCTATGAACCCTGAAGAACACCAACTGTTCTGATGCAGAAATGCAGGTGCATCCAGGAGATGGATTACAGGAAGTGGCCAATCACAGCAAGGAGAACTAAATAATGCCCTGGGAGTGACCACTTGCAAAACCCCTCCCCAAAAGCAATTATAGGTAATATTTGCAATTTCTCCAAAATGATGGAGTTTCCAAGAACAATTATTAGTTAAGAATTATTCATTAGACTTTTATTAGGAATTAGTAACAATTATTAGTTAAACTTTTCTAAGGAAAAGTCTGTTGATGACTGAGGCTATGAATTCTAAACTGTGGAGGGACACTATACAGGGCATCCCAAGATCCTGGAGCAGGTAAGATAAATGCTTTGTGAAAGGGATATGACATAGGTGTTTCAAACTGGCAGTGATTCACTACATCAACATTTGATGGACTGGATAATCACTTGAAATTCAAGTACATTAAACTATAAATGACAAAATTTTTGATTGAACTTAATTGAACAGTTAAGTCTAAATTTAGTATCCTTCCCCTACTATCAAGAAATAAGAACTGTTAAAGAAACAAATGCTTCCACAAAGAAAATTAAGCATTGTTTGCAGATAACTGAAAAGTAACTACATATTCATTGCTGGTACACCAAATAAGCAAGACACCCTCAAACTACAAAGGAAAGACTACTGGAAAAGTATTTCTTGTGGGATTAGGTCAGGAGGTCTTATAAAGGATATTTGGGACCCAGTCAGTAATAACCTGGCAGGTATGGGTAACAGAAGTCCTGGGGACATATTTTTCCTTGAAAGAATATTGAGGGTAATAGTGTGTGTTAGTGATGTATCTATTAGGCTCTGACCTTCAAACCCACCTTAGGCAGCGTTTTGTCACTGTAACACACACCTGAGATAGTCAACTTATAAAGAGAAAAGATTTATCTTGGCTCACAGCTTGGGAGGTTCAGTTCATGATCAACTGGACTGGCAGCTTTGCTCCTTTTGTGTCACATCATTAGACCATTTGTCTCCAGAGTAGGTGACACCGTAAAGCTGCTCGCTCATTGCTGGAAAGTGAAAGTGCAAAAGGAAGAGAATGAAGCTCCACTTATCCTCTTCATGGGCATGTGTCCAGAATCCGGAAGAGGCTCCAGCTTCTAAAGGCTTCACCACATCTCAGTAGCACCACCATGCTGGCAACCAGTCCCTCACCACATGGACATCTAAGGGACACTTGAAGTGCAAACTGTGTTCTGCCGCTGGAGCTGGATTCTACAAACCCTATTTCACCCTTACCAGCTGGGTTCTGGGAGTTTGGGGGAGGGGAGCAGAAGGCAGCTGAAGGAGAGGACCGCTTGTTCCAGGTTTGCCTTTTGTTTCTATCGCTTCCGTTTTATTATTCTACTCGTAGTTGTTGGTTCGCAGTCCAGAGGATTTTCTACACTCAGAAATCCTTCAAGGTCCCTGCACCAGCAGGCCACGCCTGCCACCAGCTCAGGCTGGTCCTTAACACCGTATGTACCCGAGACTGGCCTCAAATTCACGCCCCTCCTCGGTTTCCTGGGTCTCAGCATCGGGTGTCTTCTGCAAGCTTCTAGGTTTCTGATTACTCCTACCTCTTCCCTCTGTCCTCCAGGTGCCTCTGTGACCTTCTCCCATGAATTTCTGCGACTATTGTTATTTCCCTGGGTGTATCTTCCATCTGCTAATACTGTCTAACTAATTTCTCTTTAAACTCTTTTTGTTAAAATAACCGGTGTGATTTCTGTTTTCAAAACTCAATTCTGACACCGAAAGGAGCAAATGAAAATGTATCTAGAATTTAAATAAAGAGAAACAAAGTGAAGTAAAAGCCAAGGTACCAATATAATACCAAAGGTAAGGTCAAAGTACAACTAAAATATGATGTGATTTTTCCACCTCAGTCCAATAGCTGTGACATCCAGCAGATTCACGGAGTGTAAGCTAAGGTGTGGTATCCCTGTCTTAAACTAATGGCAAGATTTCTGTACATCAGAGTTCAAAGTATACATGGTTATACACATGGTTCTATAGCAAGTTTACTAAGTGAGGGTAGTAAGTGCATTTCTGTATTAAATGCTCTTGTTGAATAACATTTATGCAGAAGCAGTTCATTGTGTGTGTGTGTGTGTGTGTGTGTGTGTGTGTGTGTGTGTGTGTGCTGTTGTTGTTGTTGTTGTTGTTGTTTTTAAGATTAGTTCTTCATATGTAGCTCAGGCTGGTCCTTAACACCGTATGTACCCCAGACTGGCCTCAAATTCACAGCAATCCTCCTGCTTCGGCCTCTTAATCGCTAGGATTTTATAAGCATATGCCATTACACTTTGCAGAAATCAGATCATTTATAAAAATACTAAGATTTACAATTAAACTTACTGCCTTAGTCCATTTTGTGTGGATTTCATAAAATACCTGAGGTTGTGTAGTGTGTAAAGAAAAGTGATTGTTTACCTCCCAGCTCTAAGGATGCTGAGTCTAAATAGCCTGGCCTGAGCATCCAGGTAAAGGCTCCTGGTTGCATTACAACATGAAAGAGAAGCAGAAAGGGGCACATGCATAAGTGAGGGTGGAATAGACTAGGAAGGACCCAGGCTCACTCTCTTTATAACAACCTGCTTTTGTGGACACTAACCTCTCACAGGAGAACTCACCCCTTCCTAAAGACAGTGGTGATCACTTCATGAGGGTGGGGCCCCATGTCCTGCTTATTTCTACCACCACCATACTGTCACACTGGGGAGTAGGCCTCCTGCACTTGAACCTGTAGAGGATGAACCATACCAAAATCAGATACCTAGCTGAAGGAATTCCAGCTCATACACACAAGTGACACCACTCAGAGACCTGACCAGTCGTCAACACAATTGTCACAGCCAGAAGGAGCCCAGGGTGTTCTATCTATGACAGAACTATCCTAGGAGGGCTTGAGGAGAGAAGACGACCGAGAATGAGTCTACTGTTGGCTGAAGAGGAGAGTGAGCACCAAAGGCTGCTCTGTGCATCACACAGACCAGAAAGATGCACACAGAAGAATTTCCACGTGGGTTTAGGAGTGACAGGATCTTCAATGATCTTAGTAAGTGTGGTCTCTCTGGCGTGGGGGTGGCAGAGGCTGGTGTGGACAGACTCTAGAAGTGAGTCAGGGTAGCTTTTGATGCATCATTTCACTAGTGCTGGGGAGTCACAGCCAGGCAGGTGGAGAGCTGGGAGGTGTCTGCTCATGCCAATCTCCAGCCATCTGGTTGGTGTACAGTCCAAACTGAAGAAATCCTGCAGAGTTACACTCTTCTTCAAATACACTGCAAGAGATTGTTCCCTCCACACCACTGACCCGAACCCAGCTGATGCTCCAATCCTATCCTGCCGTATCTTTTCTTTCTTACAACTGAAGCTATAAAAATGTGCACTATCATCATAGGGTTGGGGGTGCTTTCTCACCCCTTATTGCTCCATGCAAAAGACACGTCTGCAACCTCAAGGAGGAGATGAAGCATGCTAGTCAGTGGTGCAGCTCTGAGGCTGATCAGAGTAGGACTTGAATCTTGGCTGATCCATTATCTGGTGAGGGTCCAGAAACTTACTAGCCTTTCTGATCTGGAGTTTTTTCATTGGGATGATGCAGATGACTGGATCTCCCCTGGTAAGCTGTTGTGAGAAATAAATGAACAAAGATTTGATCTGGTAGAGAGAGCAGGTCAGCAGCTGCTCTCATTAGCTGTGTTCAGAGAGCTAGTGATACAATCACTGGGTTACATCATTCTACTTGAAAAAATTCTTGCAGAGAAAATAAGTATTTCAACTGTGCTTCAGAGGCTCTGGGAAGATCACCAAGTAATTGGGAGATCACTCCTTTTAGGACAAACCTGGTGATTACATGTTAGCTGACTCCAACAGGGTTACGACTATAGCTGCCTCTCTGTGGATCTGGGAAAAGTCAGGAACTTTGGGCCAGTAGGAAGAAAGGAAAGCAACAATCAGGATAGAGGTGCATGATCTTTGCCTCTGATCATACATAAAGGTGCTCTATCCTATAAATAGATGTGATGGGCACTGAGGTTTTCTTCTATCACAACTCCTTCCTTTTTTTCTTGCAACAGCACTGATTTCTAAGGACTTCTGTGGTGATCCATCTTCTCTGACTCCCAGACTCAAAGGATGTAGGAATCCATCCTTAACCTGAGGGTAAGTCAATGGATCATGGGTATTCCCTGGTCTTGGTGACTAGGGTGTGTGTGTAACCTAAATTAATCCAATCATCATAAATTTCAGGGATTTGGCAGGAAATTCTACTTAAAACGTTTGCTCTTTGGTGGATTTGGCGTCTTGACGTGATAAACCCAGAAGCTCTTGGAGGTTCTCTGTGGATCCTGGAAATGAATGTAACATAAGAGAGAATAGAGTTAAAAAGACATAGACTCCAACTCCAAAATAAGTCAAAGTCAAATCAGCACCTTGAGTTTTTAATAAACAGAGACAATAAATCCCCGAATATCTATAACCCAGTCAAAACTGGATTTGTTACTCACAATTATATGTGCTATGGTGGACTCTAGAGGAAACCCCTTCTGTGTCCTTACCTGGCAGAAGTCTAGTCAACTTTCTGGGATCTTTTCTTTTCTTCTTTTTTTTCTCTTTTTTTGAGACAGAGTCTCGCTGGCTTGTACTGAACTCAGCCTCAAACTCAGCAATTATTCACTCTCTGTCTCCGGAGTGCTGGGATGACAGGCGTGAGCCACCACCCCCAGCACTGTGGTATGTGGTACTGACTGTTGCTGGGTGTGAGTCTCCATGCCTGGCATTGTTATATGTGGTTACAGGGGGATCAAATCTGGACCCTTGCACTTGCAAGACAGGAACTGGAACCATTGAGCTAAATCTCCGGCCCCGGGATCTTTCTCTTAAGGACTCTAACTTCAACCATGACGGCTCCACCCTCCTGACCTAATCACCTGCCAACTTCTTCACACTTTCACCTTGGGAGTGAGGTTTTAACCTACACATTTTGAGGGACACAATCAGTCAAACAAGAGCCTCTGCCAGAGGAAATCCTATGGGCTGCCTCCAGTGCAGAAACTGAAAAGCAGTCAAAACATTCCCGCTCAAATTCATAAAGTAAGAGCCTTATGAATAATTTCACTTGAATTTTCTGCAGGTTAAACTGTGTTGTTACTTCACCTGTGTAAATAAATAACAGTAATATACATAGTAACTAAAAGTCACAAGAAGACCTTGTAAAAACCCGAATCATCCCAGAGGGAGACAAAGCTCAGATACCTTCAGTGAGATGCCAGGCAGATTTGGTTCCAGCGCCTGTCTTGCAAGTGCAAGCACCAAGGTTCAATCCCCAGTAACCACATGCAATACTGGGTGTGCAGACTCACGCCCAGCAGCAATCAGTACCGCATAGCACAGTGCCAGGCATGGTGGCTCACGCCTGTAACCCCAGCACTCAGGAGGCAGAGGCAGAAGGATAGCTGTGATGTGAGTTTGAGGCTGAGCTCAGGGCCAGCCTGAACTACAAAGCGAGACCCTGTCTCAAAAAAAAAAAAAAAAAAAAAAAACGAAAAAAAAGGGAAACTTTACCCCAACTACAACACTGAGTAGGGTCTCCTCCTTCATGAACTGGAGTCTCCAGAGTTCTGTGGACGCCAGATGATGCTGCCACACAACGAAGAGAGGGTTTCCTTAGTAGCAGCCCAGAGACTGACTCCCTTGAAGCATAAAGGAGTCCCAGTTTGTACCAGAGAGGTTGCTTGAATTACAACAGTGAAAAACTTAGAGATTTTCATTGTCTCTGTTTCACTAAGGGACTTGGGCTTGTGAGGTAACATCTTACAAACTCACCCAGGAGCAGGCTGATAATTTAATCTCCGTGGCTCTTTGTCATTAATATTTGTACCCAAGGACCAACCAGATGAATAATTTCTGGATGCAGAGTAGCCTCTGCCAGAGGCCCAGTGGGGTCTGTATGAAGCAGCATCATGTTATTTGCTTTTATTCTATTGTTTGTTTTATTAGTACACATTTGCAGCACATGAAGTTTACACTGATCTTAGAAAGCAGGTATATATACATAACACACTTCCATCCTTTTTTACTTCCTTTCCCCTCCCCACACGCTTTTCTCCCTCTGACTCTATATCCCCTTGACCCATTTTCATTATTATTGCTACTATTGTTATTTGTAGCCCATGTTTATTACATATAATGTTTACTATACATTCTTTGTGGGTATTTGATACAGGTACATGACACATTTTAAGTTTTTGACTTGCTCTTCCAACACTCCTCTGCCCTTGATCTCTTGGACCCCCTTCACGTTTCCTGAACGTCTATCTCCCATTTACTTCTGTCAGTTACTTATTTTGCTCTTCATTTGTCTATCACGATGCAGGTAACAGCTACTCCACAGAAGAAGACACAGAGTGCAGACTGTCTCAAGTGACGCGTGTGGGACCCAGCACTCTTCCTCACGCTAGCAGCCTCCCCAGGAGGGTGGTTCTGAGAAGATTCCTGGTCTGGAAACGTTGAAAACTCTTTCTTCTCTTCCTGCTTCCCCCTTTCTCTCCTTTTTCTGTGCCTTTCCCACTCCTTTTCTCTCTTCTTTCCTTTTACTTCCTCCATTACTCCCTTCTCTCTTACCCTTCTTCCTTCCTCCATTGTGTAGAGGAATCCCTAAAGGGCATAGAATTTTTTCCTAAGGAGTTTTGACAGATAAAGTATAGCTATCCTAGATTTAATAGTTTCCATTATTAGTTTCTCTTTCTTGTATCAAGAATGTGGCAGATTGTTTGATTGGTTTGTTTTATTTGTTTTTGTTTTTAAAAACTAAAGATACTGATTCTGGATAACTTGAATAAAAAAAAAAAAAAGTCTACTGAAAGAGCACAAAAAACTCACAGAAATGAAGGGAAAACCCAAGCATCAAACCTAGACAAGTTGATAGTAGAGTAGATTTGGGATTCAGGTGACAGGATCTATGAATAATCTTTTCCAGGTTCTGCAAAAGACATTTTCCTTTCTTGCAGTAAGTAGGCTGAAAAGTCCAGTTCCTGGAAAGAGTCCCATGGGCCCAGGTTTGGCTCAGCTATTTCTGAACTTTCGGCTTCCTGGAACTTGAAGCTTGGGCACATTGATTGTCAAGCCCATTGATACAGTTCCCAATAGAGGAGGGAAGGTTCCCGATGGTTCATCCCAGAAAAGAAAAAATTCCATCTACATGGGCAAAAAACAACTGAGGCCATTAACAGGCCAGTTACTCAGACCAGCTCCTCAACCTGGAACTGAATTCCCACCACAGACCCCTCTTAGCCTTTCAAATCTAGCTCCAGGAAACTTTCCCGGATCCACACACATACCCTTGCCAGCTAGCTGAGAGTCTCACTCCAGCTATCTGCTCTTCCCGCTCTTAAATACTACAGTGCAGTTATCTGAGTCTGGAGAGAACAATTTGTGACTCAGTCTTTTACTCCTCCTGTGATCTAGCACACAGTAAACTTTCATCTTGGGTGATGGAAAGGAAAAATAAACAGATGAATTTTTCTGCTATTTTGTATAATCTGAACTACACTGACTTTAGGTTATAGTTCTTTTTATAATAGCATCACTTATAAGGCATTGATCTAATAAGTCTCATTTCAAGGCAATACCAATACTAGTTTCTTAAAAGATTTGCTGTAGATTTCTGGGCACAGAATATAAGTACCTGTTTACTTTGCCCTAAATAAGCTCATGTTTTTCAACTGCTGTTTCCAGCTGTTCCTGGGGTTCGTATGAATGGTGCAGGTGATCCTGGTCCATCTCCTGTGCAAGGGATGAATATGGAGACTCTCTATGTCCCCAAGAAACACCACATTATTGGCTTCCTGAGGAGAATTTTGTGCTCTGGCTTACACAATACCTAGTCCAAAGCAGATAATAGGTGAAATAAATCTAGTTTTACCTCCAGCAAGGTGCTGTCAGACACCTCAGTTTGCTTTCCCAGCTGAAGATGAATCCAGTGCACATCAGCCATTCACGCCTTCCCGCTCATGACCAGCACACAATGCTTCCAAGTGGATAACAGAATTTACAGGTGGTCTTCATGTGGGTGCTTAGCAGTTAGAGAAGGGTCAGGTCAAGATCACTGGGTTGACCCCTGTGTGCAGCAGACTTGGGGACTGTTAAAGGTGTTGGTCAAACGAACAGAGGGAGAGGCTAGAAAACAGGTCCTCCACCCTCCTTCCGCCTTTCCCAGGCACAGTGAGAATGTTATAAATCATATTATCAAGTCTTTGTTCCATGCTTACCCTAATAGGGCTGGGGAACGTGGGGCATACCCTTCATCTGCTAGATCGGATCTACTCTTGATCTACACTGCTTCTCTCCAAGGAGAAAAGGGCATTTCTTCTACATAGTCACATAGAAACAGGGGTTTCTGTGACATCTGAATTAACAAAAGAAGTCTGGTTGGACAAGGTCATGAAATAGACATGGGCCTGTGGCAGAGCACATGACTAGGGAAGCAGAGGATTGAGCATCTCAGGCCCTTGCTCCCCTTGGCCAGCACCTTGTGAAAGAAAAGGACAACATACTCCTTCAGGGATTCCTGTCTTTGGGTGCTCATTCTCCATAAAGAAAAGAATACGGTCAAAAGTGGTATATATCTCTGATTCCAGCATTCAGGAGGCTGAGGCAGGAGTATGTCAAGTTTGAGATCACACTGTGCAACATATAAGCCTGTCAGAGGGAGAAAGAGACCAGAGAAAGACAGACAGAAAACACAGCATAGAATCAAATTACATGCAGATCCATGAGTATAATAGGAAGTAAATAGGC
The DNA here is from genome assembly GCA_004026965.1 of Petromus typicus. Classification (NCBI taxonomy): domain Eukaryota; kingdom Metazoa; phylum Chordata; class Mammalia; order Rodentia; family Petromuridae; genus Petromus; species Petromus typicus. The sequence goes on from PVIR01000015.1 coordinate 117,393, forward strand.
TTTCTGTGCATTACCTAGTTAGATAATGTCTTAGTTACTTCTTTCTTTGCTGAAACAAAATGCTCAGCATCTAACGTTAAAGAGGGAAAGGTTTATTGTAGCTTATAGTTTGTAGACGCTTCAGTTCATATTTGGCTGGCTCCAAGGCAGGGTGCCATGGCAGGGGGGCATCAAAGAGAAGAAACAGTTCATTGTGGGCAGCAAAACAACAAATTAGCAGAGAAGCAGCAAGCGACAAGCAACAATAGCAGTCCTCTCTCTGACCCTCATAGTTTGTGGAGGCTGTACACCCTCAGCTCAGTAGCACTCACCCCCCGGGGAGGACCTCCCCATCGTTCATACCGAGAACTCCCCAGACCAACTGGTGGACTGATTTAGTGCTCACACTCCCCTGATCTGACCATCACATCCTCAACCCTAACATCACACACTCTAGACCCTGCCCTATCTCTAACCCCAGGAGCCTTTGAAGGGGCACCTAGACACAAACCTTAACACAGACCTAATTTGAAGATGATAAGCAACTGAAAGAACCAATGCTTGTTGATGTTTTTAAAAATGTTAATGTATAAGAATGAAAACAGTAGAAGCACCTTGTACCATGAACCACTAGATTTAACAGTGGCATCCCATGTTTGAAGCCTGCAGAATCAGACCACTACCACTGTCTCCTCTTCCCTCTGTCTCCAAGCTATCTGCACATGGGTGCTGCCCAAACCACACCTGGTTTTCATATTTTCTCTATGTACTCTGGGTAAATATGTTGTAAAAATACATTAAATTTATGTGTTTAAAAATAGATTATCTAGATGCATATATACAACAAGGAAGTATATTTACATGAATAGATCATATACACTAAATAATAATATACAATATTGACAGTAAAGTGCGGTGTGTTTTAAAACTTTTATCTAAACGATATAACATAGGAGTTTCTATAATTTGCTATTTCTGTCCCAATATTATTTTTTAAGAGATCAATCCATATCGATGTGTGCTTCCCTATCTCATGTATTTTAACTACCTACTAATTGCAGTATATGAGTAATTCACAGCTCATTTGTCCATTCTCTCATTGGTTTCCAATGTTTTGCCTTCACAAACAGTGATGTAGTGAGCTCCCTTGTCTTGCCAATATGTACACGTCTGCAAGAGACTTTTTCAGTTACACATCCAGTTGAATCGTTGCATCTTAGGATATGTATGTCTTCAAGCTGCCAGTGTACTCTCTAGATGGCCTTACCGATTTACACAGCCACGAGAAAAGTGTGAGAATGCTCATTTCTCCATTTCCTTGCCCAAATTTGGTTTTTAATCAAATATTGCTTTTGTCAGATTCAGGGATACAAAACCATTTCACTCTATGATTTTTTTCTATTTATGTTTTTGCAGTACTGGAGATTGAACTCAATGAGGCCTTCTTTACACTGAGATGCATCCGTAGCCTTTTTTTTTTTTTTTCCTAATGTTTTATTTCTGAGACAAGATCTTACTGTTAGTAAGTTGCCCAGACTGGGTTGGAATTTGCCGTCTTCCTGCCTCAGCTTCCCAATGTGTAGGGATGGTAGGTGTCTGCTATTGTGCTTGTCTTCCTGGTTTTAATTTGAATGTCCCTTGGTATGAATAAGGTTGAATTTTTTCACAGTATTTGCCTACTTTTTTTTCTATCTTTTTCAATCAATTGGCAGAAATGTTTAAAATCATATTTAAAAATTTATTTTGAATTCTTTATTGGTTCCAGGGATTATAAATATTTCCCTTCAGCTGGCAGCTTGTGTTTTTTTGTTTATTGTATCTCTATTAATACAAGTGTAATAATTCAATACAGTCATATGTATAAACCTCTTCCTTTTGGCGTATGCTTTTAGATGCTGTACTCCTTGTGCTTGAAAGTGCCCTATGTTTACTTCTCAAAAGTTTGAGCTATCTTTTTCATATATAGGTCATAATTCTGCAATGTATACAGGTATGTAGAAAAAGAGAACTATTTCTACTTCTTCCGTAGCCAATTATCCAAGTGCTTGAATTGTTGTACTGCCACCTCTGTGGTGTGAACTGAGTCCCTCGGAATTCACAGACCTGTTTCAGGGACTAGTACCTCTCTGTGTCTCTCCCATCTCTTGACATTCACAAGAGAGGGTTTTGCTGATACCCGAAGTGACACCGTTCTTTGTGTGAGATGCGAATACCTCTAAGGAGGGCCACTCCCTGAATCAAGGACAACAACAACGTGACCAGCCAACTTTGTTTGCATTCCTTCCAGCCTGCCAATCCACGGAGAGCAACCTGGAGAGGGAAAATCAGAGACATCAAGGGCACTCTGACTCCAGGACACAGGTAGACAGGGACTGGACAGAGAGTCTCTCGGGCAAGAAGCAAAACATGGTATTTCCAGTTACTCAAACTTTTTCTAGACGTAGCCCTAAAAATAGCTACATTTGCCCAGAAGTAGGGTATTTCAGTGTGTCCCCACAGCAACTCTTTACTAACCTTTATCTTAAATCACAATCTGAATCATAGCTAGCCGGTATTGTTATAAGCTAAAAACTCGCTAATAAATCTCACTTTATTATTTATATCCTATAAAACATGTCATTTCCCTAAAACAGATAAGAAAAAAGTTAAAGCTCAGATGGGTGAACTGATTTGTCTGAGGTCACACAGCCAGACAGTGACAACATTCAGTATAGATATATATATATATATATATATATATATATATACTCCTTGCTATTGGAGGAAGCTGTTGTCTGTGTCACAGAATGTACCACACTAGACTGAGATTATCCAAGTGAATCTTGCTGTGCCATTACGTTCTCAACCCGACGAGAGGGTTAGTCACACAATAGGCTCTCAGTCAATATTTGTAGACAAGAATAAATGGATACTGCATGTTAGCTGTGGGGTCTGTGGTTTCTGAGTCATGAAAGGTCTAAGTGGTTTACTTAGTTGTTTTGGGGGAAGAATTTTATACCTCATTTCCCCTGAAAGCCACAGCAACCTTCTTTTCTTCTGGCAACTAAATGATGAGCTGGGTTATAAGGATAGAGCCCTGTGCCTCCTGGCACCCAGACCCCAGGAGTGTCCGAATGGGGCTAGAGGCAGGAAGGCTGGGCGCACATGCTTAGGGTCTGCAGCATTTTCAGCTCAGTTCTCTGCTTCCAAACTCTTCAAATGGCCTTCCAGCTCCCAGACATGTCTGTACCCCTGGCATTGCTTCTCAGCAGAGGCAAGGGCAGCTCTCCTCAAGAGGCTGTGCGCTAAATCTGAAAAGCAATCTGCAGCTCAGCCTCAAAAAGTCTGCTGCTGCTATGAGTATTCTCAGCCAGCTCAGAGCCCCTTGCTGCAGAGCAGAGTTCCCAGATATGAGACATGAGTGAGCTATGGAAATCATTGGTCTCTGGGGGCCAGTTGGCATCCTGACATCTCTCCTAAAGAATTGGATTTTTTCTTGGAGGCAGGATATATACACAAAGTAGAGATTATAGTGTGTTGGGAGTTGATTTGGGATGACATGATCTCTCCCCAACCTCCAAGGAGTTAAATGGATGGATCAATGAGGCAGATCTCGGTCTCTGGTTTCTTTAGGATAATCAATTTACTATTTCCGAATTAAGTTCAACTTCAGAGCCATCCAGGCCCTATGGGGCCTTTGTTCCAGAAATAAGCATGTAAGAAGTTTTACATCTGAGAAAGAGTGTCATTGCATGTGAAGTTCTGTGTGTTACAAATTCACATCTTCTGTCAGCACCATTCACATTGCTCCACAGTTCCTAGAGACTGCTTTCTCATACTTCTCTAACCTGTGGCTCCCAGACCAGTCCTGGCTTCTTGCTGTGGTCCTTCCTTCGCCTTGTCTCCATGAAGCTCCACAAGACTTGAGTCCCCAGGGGACTAAACATGCAACTCCAAGGCCTACCTGGAGAAAAACTCTGTCTTTACATAACCCATCTGTTCATTCAACAAACACTTTCTAACACCGGCAGTTCAAGTCTTTGTTGTCAAAGATTTGCATTCCAAAGAGGAGTATAGAGAATCTACATAGTGATGAATAGCTATTTAACATAAAACCCAGTAGTAATGAGCCACTCCAGGAAGACAAAATAAAGTGAAAGACTAAAGAGTGGAGGAATATTGACTCCAACAAAGCAGTCCATAAAGAAAGTCATGTTTGAAAAACTCAATGAGAGAGGAAGAAAGACGTTAAATTCTACTGGGAAAACGCATGGCAAAAGGATGGTAGAAGAAATGTGCTGAGGAGCTGAGGACGGGACAGAGGTCAGGGTGCCTGCAGGAGACTGAGAAGGAAGAGTGTGGTCGGAGGTTAGATTAGTGGGACAGGCAGGGGTCAGATCACACAGACACTCAAGGTCACAGAGAACATTCTGAATTTACCCCAAGTGTGTTGGGAAAGTGTTGGAGGATTTTTAAAGGGGGACTTCTATGACCTACTTTATTTCCGCCCCCCAACAATAGAAACTACACTTTGGGGCAGTCCTTCTAAAATTTTCATTTTGAGACAGGGTCTCTCTTGATCATTAAATGGCTCAGGTTGGGCTGGAATTTGTGATTTTCCTGTTTCAGCCTCCCAGAGTGCTGGGATTAAAGGTTTCCACCACCACCCTCAATCCTGATTTACACTTTTTGGCCTGTGTACGGGAGAGACGGTAGGAGCCAAAGGGAGAGTAAGGAGCCCAGCCTGTATAACAGACAGGATGAGGGATGGTAGGCATTGTATGGGAGGCCTAGGTGGTCTGAGTGGCAAGAAGTGACCCTGTGCAGCACAGGGTTTACAAGGTTCTACTGCAAAACTGGACGGAGAGTGTGATGGACAAAGAGGAGTCAAGGATGACTCTGAGGGTTTCTTTCAGAGAAACAGGAAGGAGAAAGGAAGCATAAAAAGATATATTCCTAATTAAGCTCTCTATTAGAAGGCCATCCACGCCCATTAAATTGCAGGTTGAATCCCCAAACCATCAATTCGATCTAACCCAAATTACAGACATAGGGATAGGAAGAGATCAAAAGTTCCAGGGCTGGGGAGTTAGCTCAGCGGTTCTGGCGCCTGTCTTGCAAGCGCAAGGGCCCGGGTTCAATTCCCCAGTATCCACATACAATACTGGGTATGGAGACTCATGCCCAGCAGCAACCAGTACCACATACCACAGTGCCGGGCATGGTGGCTCACGCCTGTAATCCCAGCACTCGGGAGGCAGAGGCAGGAGGATTGCTGTGATGTGAGTTGGAGGCTGAGCTCAGGGCCAGCCTGAACCACAAAGTGAGACCCTGTCTCAAAAAGAAAAAAAAAGTTCCATGCATTTACAACCTGTGAACCGATTCAATAACAGCAAAATCCAAGAAAAGCAGTACTAGAGACATCCATAAATTGTACTTAATTAAGTACTAAAGTAGAAAGGGGACACTTAGTAGAGCTAGAAAATATAGGCCACATGTGCCACCTCTTCCCTCCTCTAAACCCAAGCCCACGAGTCTACTGCTCACCAATAGTGTTGTTTTATTCATTGAGACTAAGCAGTCAGCCTGGAAGATGACTGATATTCTGGTTCCTTGTTTATAAGAACTATTTACCTCTTTAACAACAGGGCTCCCTTAAATGCCTTCAGCAATCTCCTGTGTGGGACATTTTTCAGGTATGCTATAAATGAAGCAGAAAAGGAAATATATGTATTAAACTCTGATCCAAATCCTACATAGACTCCCATGTTTCAGCAAAGTTTATCTGTGCTAATCACATTTATGCTGGGGCATCCCAAGCTCAGGCACCTGAGTACTCCCGTTGTGCTGTTTTTAATAGAAATCTGCTATTTCTGAGTAATCCTGGTGTTTGTCCCCTTGTCTTACTTCCCTCCTAATCAGGGTACCTATTCCCCATTCTGTATGACCTACTAGGTGGAAACAGGCTAACTCATATGTATGTAATCCTGCCAATGAGTTCTATAATGCTCTTAAGGCCTCCTATCATGAATTGGAATTTCTGGAATTGTGACAGACCTGGAAAGAAAGGCATTTCAGGGACTGATGGAGGATGAGCTTTTAGTACTTTTATTGCACTACAGTTGATAGACACTCACCCGAGAAGACAGTTCTCTGTCACTACAGGCCACAGCAGGCTGTTCTTCTCTGCCAGTTCTCAAAATAAAGACATAAGTCCTCCTATTTCCAACAATCTTCAGGTTAAAGAAAATTAACATGCTGTCACGATGCTTCCAGAATTCTTCTAATTCTACATGCAAGGAAACTTCACTTTCTGTATCACTTGGAATTCATTTTATCCACAGTATGCTACAGGACGAAGAGGCCCAGAAGGGAAATTTCTTAACCGTGTATAGTACTCTGACCACATCCTGCCCAGAAAGGATGGGCTGAGCTGTGGGTCACTGCTAAAAGCATCTAAATGCATTAGCTTTCTTTTTTGGTTTATTTTATTTGAGGCTGTGTACTTGGACTTTTGAGAAAATTCTCTGTCACCACTATCAAGACAATCTTTCTTACACTTTAGGGAGTTTACTAATCCCACCCACATAAATACAATGACTCATCCTGGAGGGCTCTGAGTTGGTGTCTGGTAAAGCAGTGAGATTAAACAACTGCCTTAAAAAGCAATGTCCTAAATTATCCCTGTAGCAACTGCTTCTAGGAAGAGAGTCTCAGAGAGAAGAGATCAAGACACTATTTCATAGATGCATCAAAAAGAATCGAAGTAAAAAAGAATTGTGTCCTAGGAGGACAGTTTATGAATAAAAGGCCTATTTTCAGAGAAAGTGGTCAAGGCATAGGGAAGCCACAAAAAAAAAAAAAAAAAGGGTAGTATTTGGGGTTAGCAAGAGCAGTACTCCTTTACTCTCCATAGACTTGAACAGCAAACAGAAGGAACTACATCCAAAGAGAGAGAATTGGAAGGAGAAGATCCACCATGTGAGGCAGGAGCTATACTTGCAGTTTTGAGACCAGACAGTCCACTTCCCCATGAGGAAGGAGTCAGGGGGATAAAAACCCATTACACTGTAGTGTGTCTAGCAGACCTGCTTCTGATACCTCCAACTGTCTACATCCAACAGGAAATCAAAGGCAAGGAAGCCCAGCAACACAGACAGCAGGCAGCATCTGGGAGCACAAGCAATGTGGGAAAATATGGACACTGGACTTGGAAGGGTTGTCAGAAGACTCATAGCAGACATAGTAAAGATGTATCTGTTCAAATATGTCTGAGAGAAATAAGACCACTCTTTAACTCTTCTCTTGCTAGAAAATTCTATAACTCTAAATACATTTCTCTATTTGTCAATAACCTGTTTTTCTTTTCTTCCCCCACCCCCAAACCACCCAAGTATTCTCTTAGAAGAATATGTCCAACTCCAAGGTGGAAAGTGGATTTTTATTCATATGTCAGTGTGAAGAAGTGGGCCATACAGGCCTGCAGTTTGGCATGAAGAGTTGTGAAAATCAGTGAGATCCCCAAGAACAATGTGTTGGTGAACCACGTCTGCCATGGACTCCAAAAGGGCAAAGGCCAGGGAAGTCCTTATAGTACCATCTCCATGAACAAGAGAAAAGAATTAATGTGATTATACTTATAATCTGGCTTTTTAAAAAACCTAAAATATCCTCTTTTAATTTTGTATATTGTGTGAATTTATGCAAACTTTAATCTATCAGCTTTCTCCTATCAAAGACAATTTTTCAATGATACTTTGATTTTACCCTATTGTTATTCATATTCTTCAAAATGTACGAGTGACATTACAAAATGAATTGCTACTTTTATGTTTACTTTCAAGATCTGTATTGTGCCAACAAATGAGGCTATTTAAATTTAATTGAAATTAAATCAACTACAGTGTGAGTTCCCAACTTTCTGGGAGAATGTTCATAAATTGGATTTGTCTCTAAGCCCAATAAAATGACTCTTGCAAAATGAGTCTTTAACACAAATATATAATATAAAGAATAAAAAAACCAAATACTTATTCAAAAATACTCTAACTAAATTAATTTTACTTTTACGGTTACTTTTAAATGGTAAGGTAGACTTGTGAGCAGCAGTTCAGTAGTCCCATGATTTGTTTTATCTACAAATATTCATAATGCAAGGTCCACTCATATTTGCAATTTAAATGTTTATAAGTTGAGGATTTACTATACAATAAAACATTTCCTTAGTCACACACACATTTGAAATACCAGTCACTTTTAAGATAATATAAATATAAAAAGTTGTGTGTTTTTTTTTTTAATTTCAGAATATTGTACTAGAAAGTGCTGCTGTAAACCCCACAGCCAATTCTTGGACACAATGAAAATGATATATGTGTAGGCATTACCTTGTTAGGCATTTCAACACTCCTAATACATTCCAGGCAGCAAGATTCATGCTTTATTAGCATTATCTCATTCAATCTGTAAAGGAAGGAAACTCACATTATAGGTAGGGCCCGGCGAGGTAAAGTAACTCAATCTCATAAGCAAATACAAGGTAGTAGTTAGAAGAGCTCACATTCAAAACTAGATCTCTCTGACATCAAAGTTTATGTACCTCACCATTAATTCTGCATCTATAAGGAGATAGCAATTCTATTGAGTAATTGACTGGGTTTTGTGTTTAATACTGTTACTCCTTAGAGTTAATAACTAAATTGAAATTATAGTTTATTATTAAACTTTCTTTACGTAATAGTCATATGTTGTTCATGATTTATAATAAGGCAATCTATGAGCTGTTCTTGAATTGTTTTGTTTTTTGTTTTGTTTTGTTTTGTTTTGTTTGTTTGTTTTTGAGACAGGGTCTCGCTTTGTGGTTCAGGCTGGCCCTGAGCTCAGCCTCAAACTCACATCATCGCAGTCCTCCTGCCTCTGCCTCCCCAGTGCTGGGATTACAGATGTGAGCCACCACGCCCGGCACTGTGGTATGTGGTTCTGATTGCTGGGCATGAGTCTCCATGCTCGGTATTTTATGTGGTTACTGGGGATCGAACCTGGGACCTTGTGCTTGCAAGGCAGCAGCCTGAACCTCTGAGCTAAATCCCCAGCCCTCTTTTCTATATCTTCACTGTTAACCACATGAATTAATAAGAAAGTAGTGATTGTAGTCCTTGTCACATCTGCACCACTCAGGGAGCAATTGTGAAGCAAATGTCATATTCATTTATGAAAGTGTGAACAGCATTTATTAAAAGCAAGAAGGAAGAATGCATACTCCACTTCAGAGAAGAGTAAGAGCCTAGAGTAGAAGAGACTCAAGGGATGCTACTGGAACCACAGAGGGCAGAAATTTACAGAGGGTCTGATGGGAGCTGCAGCCTGTTATAAGGAGAAAGTAAACTTACAAGATCCTAGTGCAGTTGGAGCCACCAACTTGTCTTATTTAATTTTTCTCTTTTATTGAGTTTTTTGGTACATTTTAGAAATACATTATGACAACCTTTTTCACTGAGCATTTATACCTGGACTTGATGTATCTTGATTCTCAACTTTTCCCATTCACCTGCTCTCCTTTGACTCCATACATATGCCTTGTTTCTATTTTTTGTTTTTACCATCAAAGTTTTTCTTTCCCTTCTTTGCTTTGCCCTGCCCCCATTTCCTTTTTTTCTTTGAACATTTTCTTCCTATTTCACAATATCTATCATATATTCTGGACCTTGCTTTCACCTTCAGTTTCTCATACTAGAGAAATGATATGGCATTTACACATCTGTGTCCTATTTAAAGAGATCAAAGAGGATATCAGAAAATGGAAAGACATCCCTTGTTCCTGGGTAGGAAGAACCAGTATTTTCAAAATGGCCATATCACCAAAACAATTAATTACACAGATTCAATGCAATCCCAATTGAAATCCCACCAGCATACTCCACAGAATTAGAGAAAACACTCCAAAAATTCATTTGCAACTAGAAGATATCTAGAATAACAAAAGCATTTCTAGGGAATAAAAACATGGCATGGGTCTGCCATGGTTTCAGGTCTCCAACCTGAAACTACACTAGAAAGTCACTATGGTAAAAACAGCAATGGTACTGGTGAAGAAACAGACCTGAGGACCAATAGAACAGACTAGAAGATACAGAAACAGTTCTAGACATACTAAGCCACCTCATCTTTAACAAAGGAGCCAAACATTCTCAATGGAGGAGAGATAGCCTCTCTAATAAATGGTGCTAGAAAAACTGGGTTTCAATCTGCCAAAGATTACAACTAGATCTATGTCTTTCACAAGGCACTAAACTAAAATAAAAGTAGATTTGAGACCTAAATATTAAAACAGCAATACTAAACCTGCTGAAAGATGGATTAGATAGAACTCTAGGAGAAATTGGCATACAGCAGGGCCTTATGAACAAAACCTCAGCAGCACAGCAGCTAGCAGAAAGAATCAACAACTGGGAACTCAGCTTATTTAAAAGCTTCTGCATAGCAAGAGAAACTACTACCAGAGTGAAAAGACATCCTACAATTTGGGGAAAGAATTTTACCAGCTGTTCCTCAGATAAAGGACTACTATCTAGAATATATTTTTAAAACTTTAAGAAATCACCCCCACCCCAATTGAAAGACATGATGCAAAACTGGACATCTGAAAAGAGCTGATATTTTTCAGATGAAGAAGTAAAAGCAGCAAAAAGCATATGAAAAAGGGTTCAACATCCCTGGTCATTCAAGAAATGTAGATGAAGACAATGAGATTTCACCTCACTCCAGAAAGAGCGGACGCTATCAAGAAATTAACAAATGTTGATGGGGCTTGAGAACTAAGGAACCCTTCTCCACTGTTGGTGGGAAAATAGACTTGACGCAGCCACTATGGAGACCAGTGTGGAGATTCCTTCAAAATTTATTAGTGGAGGTTCCATTAGACCCTGCTATCTCCCTGATGGGTATATTCATGAAAGAATTAAAAGTATCATATCATAGCATGAGATGTGCACCCATGTTTGTAGCAGCACAGTTTGTAATAGTGAAATCTTGGAAATAGCCCAAATGCTTATCACCTGGAAACTGTATAAAATTATAGGCATTTATGAAATGGAGTATTATGCAACTATAAAGAACAATAAATTTGAGACATTTATACTAAAATAAATGCACCTTGAGGCCATACTCATAAATGAAGTAGACACCGACTCACATTCTATCTTTCCAAGTGAGAGCAAAGTTATCCACCAGGACTGTTCACACAGTGCACCCTCCAAAGTAGAGAAGAAACCTAAGGAAAAAATACAAGATATCATACATATTGTGTCCTCCAGTTGTTTAGCAGTGAGGACATCCATGCATGAGGATAGTGTTAATGCAGACAAGGCTGACCAATGCCAGAGTTCTTTAAGTCACAGTGCATTAGTTGCCTTTCCCATGTTTGGGACTAACAGGAAGAGGGATTTAATCTGATTCACAGTTTCAGAGGATTCAGTTCATAGCAGGCTGGTTCTAAAAGAGAAACATCATGGTGACAGGGTGGCAGAGCAAAGCTGCACACTCCATGGCGTCTGGAAAGCAGAGACTTTGAACAGCACCAAAGATGAGGAGGTCAGGGAACACATAGTCCCCCAATGTCGCTCTTCCATGATCTACCCAGATGTACCCAGAAGTGAGTTTTACTGATTCCCATTGGTTTAACTACTACTCACTTCACTTGGGACTAGTTAGATCCTTGAGAGCAATGAAATACCCAACTTTAGGTCTTAGCAGGCCATGAGCTTCCTCTCACTCCCAATTTAAGTCTTTAAATATAGTAACTGAATATTGAATTTTTCATAATATTTCCTTTGTGACGCAGTCTAAGATAACACAACTACATCATGAGGTTAACCTGGAACAAACACACACTTCCCAAGAACATGTGCTTGGTCATAAACACTGCTAAGTCAGTTATACCACTAGTAGGCAGTATCACAGATCAAGAACCGAGGTAGAGGGAGTTCTCATCCCAAGGCATTTTGGGGAGCTAGAGAATCCAGATTCTGAGATCAATCTTAGAATCACTATTCATCGACAGCCTACATTTCCCAGATATTTGTCCAGCGATCCCCCAGCTCCTGTCATGCACGCATCCCATTTTCTGCACTTACAATTCAACACATGCTGCTCTGTTTCTCTGATTTCCCTTCCTGGCCTGGTCTGACCAACTCTTACACTGTCTTCAGAATTGACCTTGGTATCATGCTCTCTTAAAATCCTCTCCAATTTTTGCTGCAAACTAAAAAGCCCGCTCCTTAGAACTCCTACAGCTCTAAATCATCCCACTATGGTAGCAAGTATAATACAATGAAATGAATTTATTTTGTGTCTGTCTTGGCAGATAGATGGAAGTCAGGGCTTAGTCAAGAAGAGAATGACTTTCTTTACATTTTAGTACATAAGAGTATTTGATAGTCGCTGGATTCAGCATGATAGCATTGATACCAAAGGCAGCAGTGGTGGTGAGGTGGGAGGAAGGAAATAGATCATTTTAACTTAGCCAATAAAGTCTCCATTTCTTACCCTCCAAGGTAGGATCATTAGATCAGTACTACCCAAAGAAACTAAAAGTTTATTTCCACATAAAAACCTGCACACGGATCTTTATATTTGCTTTACTCATAATTGCCAGAATCTGAAAGAAACCAAGATTCTTTCTCCTCCAAGGAGATTCTCTACTCTAAGATTTTATCACAGAATATGTTTAAATTTTAAAATATTATCTTATCAGGTTAATGTTCATAGCTATTCTTTATTATACAGCAACTCTTGGTATGTTGCATGAACCATTTATTTAAGGATTTATTGGAAATCGAAATATACTCATAATAAAAATTTTTAAAATATTGAGTTAAAATTCCAACACTGTGAGGACGAGAGGGAATAATCATAATCTTGAGACTAACCCAGTTTTCATAGTGAAACTTTGTCTGAACAAATCACAACTATAGGATGATAATGATAGTTGCACAGTGCAAGTAACAGTTGCTAATAAATTCTACTAATCTGGTAAGACATTTGCCTAATTTAGCTCAATATTACAAAGGAAAAAAATAAAAAAAGTAAGGAATTTTCCTTTCCCAAAATTGAAAAATAAAGAAATGCTTTTGTAAAAATGAAAGGGGAAAAAAGGGAAAGGAATCTTTTAATGTATTTAACAATTCATACAAGGTCTATTCTAGGGAAAATTAGAATCTTCCTATAGCAACATCAGCTTCCTATAGCAACATTCACTGTCCACTGTCCATCACGGAGGGACACTGGGCCCTAAGCATGACTGAAATCATCCAATGGTTAGTTACTGCTGCTCTGTAAGACTAAACTGCTAACCTTGGATAAGCTCTTCAAGCTAACAGCATGGTGATTCTACGATTCATGACCTAGAAGTGGTATAGAAGAAGCTGGTCTGAGGTGTTATCCAGCCTGGGCCTATGCTGTTAACTTACTGTCCCAATCCAGGGAGATTATGTCACTACTTCCGGTCTCCTCCTTCATCTATTTAAAAAAAGATCCAGAATAAGAGGGCATTATATTTAGCAAGCCACTAAATAAAGTGGTCGGAAAATACAAATGAGGATTATGAGGACATATTTAGCAGTGACAATCTGAGTACTGAGTAACACTGAAAATCACACAGCAAGGGAAAAAGAGAAATCAAATTGATTTCCTTGTAAATTTTCCACCACGATTCTTTACTTCATGGAAAGCAGAATAATGTATGAGATCATTTTTGTTTCACACACAATTCACTTTCATGGAGTTTGCAAAAAAGGGGAAGTTCCTCTCAGTACTGAGGCTACAATGACAGACTGGATCTAAAGAGAGCAATCTCCATGAAGGGCATTTTACTCCTTCCCTGCCCTCCTTTTGCATCTCCAGTGGCTCCGAGCATACCTACCCTACCTTCTCCAGTACTTGGAAAGGCTCCATCTTTGTTCTTTTCTCCTTCGGAATGGTGATGCTAGCAAATACCAGGGACTCAGCACAAACTATAGTACTTAGAAATCAGTCTTATTTTGATGAAATGACATCAGGAAGATAGAAAAAAAATTTTAAATATCTTTGAAATGTATCAAAGTATAAAGTGCGGAGTAAACAAAAAGAAAACAAGATTTCAGAAGGAAAGTACTTGCTTCAGGAACCTGGGCTCTTTCGCTGGGTAAATATGGCAATCCACTTTAAATGACAGCCTTAAGCAGGTTGGATAAAGGGCCCTCCAGGTGACAGAAGAGGAAAAGATCAGGTTTTGATAAAAGCACAAATCATCATCAGAGTAGAATGATAATTAGAGATAATTATAGTAGATTATGAGGGTGCTGGAGTGCTGTTGTCTACCTAGCTAGATACAGAAAAGTCAACCTCATTTTTAATCACTTCAGATGTGCCATTTTTATTTCTCAGTTGATTAATTTTTCAATCTAGGTGCATTTACAGAGCATTTTGGTTCAACCAAGGTCACAGACAGTAAGAGATGTCTTCTCCACAGAGCTTTATTCCCCTTCAGATGTCTAAGCAAGGCAGTTAAGAAGAGCAATATGGTGCGCTTAACCTGGAAAACTTGGTGACTTTATAAGACCCTATTTCAAAATAAAAATTTAAAATGGGCCAAGATGTAGTTCATGCAAAAGTCCTAAGTTTATTCCATAGCAGAGAGAGAGAGAGAGAGAGAGAGAGAGAGAGAGACAGAGAGAGAGACAGAGAGAGAGAGACAGAGATGGAGAAAATCCTCCGAGGTGAGTAAGGATGAACCTATGAGTTTCTCTGAGCCCCAGTTCCTACATCTAGAGAGTTGGAATAATGCTCTGAGCTACTCACCACACTCTCCATTTTGAACCTAATCTAATGTGACACATAGAAAGACTTTGCATCTAATAAAAATACAAAAGTGTTATTGTTGTTGTTGTTGTTGTTGTTGTTGTTACTGTTAGTGAAGGGGGAGTAGCTCATGTCACTTGCTGGGCCATGGAGTGGCTGCTCCAGTCTAAAGAGACGAGAGCAGAGTGTTAATAAGCACATGTCTTGGTCACCACTCAGGGCCGATGAGTCAGAGCTCTGGAGCACGAGGCCCAGATCATGGGCTCCATGGAACCGGCTCATCTGACCAGGATGGCTGGAGCCTCTTAATTAAAGAAATCTGGCATTAAATCTCATTTCTTTTCCTTTCTCACTAAGAAAGTCCCTATTCTAGTCAAGCCTCAATTTTCACATCTGTAAATTTGGGAAAATACTACTACCTTGCCAAGTTGTCAAGCTCAGAGGTAACATATCTAATCTCTGGTACATAGATTTTCCACAAATGGGAACAATTGTTGTCAAAAAGACCTAACAACTGGTAAAGATCACTATTTTGCAAGTTTAAGTGAAGACTGCTTATGTGACAATCTGGTTCTTTAATCAAAATCTCAAAGACACGGCCCACTGATGGTGGGATTTTCATCAAAAAATGACAGCACACTATAAACCTGCTTCTACTACTTTTCTTATTATAATATTGTCTCCATGACAACAAAAATTAAGTTGTGATAATATGACCTAAACTGACTGCCCTTCAGCCATCCATTTTCATTCTTAATCCCCCAAAGGTATTCATCTGTCTACTATAGTAAGTTTGCACTGAACTTATGCCTCACTTTGCCCTTACATTCAACTCAATACCAAGGTCAAACTAGATATCTCATTATTTAGCAGTCTCTCTCTGCCCAGAAAGCTGGGCCCTGGCTTCAATGGGTGGGTGTCTTAGGAACAGTGGGATGCTGAAGTCTGTGTGCAGGAAGCTGAGTGGAGAATACTCTTAGAACACCTAGGAGGGAGCGAAGCAAGTGCCGTTCAGCAAAGTGGCATGCTGAACTATGCTGCATTTACAACTAAGGATTCAGCAAGCACTTGGGAAGCCCTGGAGCTGGGGTGACTCCTCAGGGTTGCTGTAGATTGTGTCAAAGAATTGAGGACTCTAACAGGGACTAGGGATTCAGCTGAGACCTGTTAGCAACCCCCCACCACCACCATAGTTGAGGAATGTGCATCTCCCACTGAAGGACTTCTGAGGTATATCCCACTGTGAACACTGCTCTACTGCCATGGCCACAAGCCCTGTCCTCACGTCTGCCTCACCATCAGGTCCCCTCTTTGTATCAACATGTAGTTGCCAGTGTTGGGAGACATTTGAAGGAGCCTCTAGATCCCACTACTTTCATAGGCCACAAAGCTCAAAGCCTATCTCTGGTACCACTTTGCAAAGTTCCAGTCAGTGAGCAGAATGAGAAAGTTAATACACCTTAATCATATGCAGTGATGTGTGCTTTTATAATTAGTTATCATTTCCAGGGCCTCAGCATATCTAAGTCTATTTAATGCTCCTTAGTCTGGTTCCTCATTTTGCTTGTAGGAAAAAATATTTCACGGGCAATGATACAATTCTATTCTTACACAATATCCATTGGGGTTTTCATTTCCTATATTTGCTGAATAATTTTTCTTTATAAAGTATTCTTTTGAAAATATAACAAGAAGTTCTATATTCTAAAGAAAAATTCAAACTAGATGAGTAGGATTTATTCAATTACAGAAAAAATATCAACTTATTATAGAAAGAATATGGTTGAAAAGAGAACCAGTTATCAACATAAGTACATCTATTTCCCTTAGAAATGAATTCACATCATCTTAGTGTCATATTCCTCATATTGAAATAATGTTGAGTCAAAAAACATGAAAAAGATTGTTTTCTAATAAAAAAAACTAAATGAACAAATGAAGTCACATGCCCTACAAAATGGGAGAAGTATAGATGTGAAAGATACAAGTACAAATAAATATCTACATGTATAAAACAAAACAAAAGGCTATCATCTTGTCTTATATGTTTATATTCTTTTAAATGCATTTATATATAAATGTAGTGTGTGTGCACAAATGTGTGTCAGGGAAATAGACATACACACACTTCCTTAAAAATTATACATGACTACAATCACTTGGTAAAGTTTCACCACTTTGCTCTAGCAAAGCATTGAAAATGAATGGATAAAGTACTCCAGGTCTAAGTCAATAGTACGTGGTCTACACATGATCATTCTAGTGCTTCCAAACCTACAGTGCAGTGACATAGACCACACTCCTCATAGACTAAGGTTTGCTTCCCTGACTCTATTCATATCACAGGGTGCCTATGCTTTGGAAATATTATAAAAACATTTTTGCAAGTTGTCCTCAGTTTCCTGGGATCACGATTTGGATCTGGAATGTTCTCTAAAAGTTCCACAGGTCTGGGACTTTTAGGAGCTGTGGCCTGGTGAGAGAAGGCAGGTCACATGTCCATGACATGGAGGAGTGTATTCTTGTCTATGGCTTCACTTTCTCTCTCCTATAAGCAAGTTTCTGAAAACCAGGTTTCTGCAAACCTGGACTGAACTCACTGAAACTGTGAGTCAAAATAAACCTCTCTTCCTACAAGTGAGTGTCTGGTATGCTGTCCCAGAGACAGGAAAGTAAATAATAAGTAGAGCTAACAATGCCATTTGGATCAAGTGTCTCCAAACCATACTGGAAACTGCATGGGCCATGCCTCCTATTTCTCCTCTTCTGCCTACTGTATCATCTTCCCCATTGTGGGGGTTGACCAGTTCTCTCAAAGAACCCTCTATTCTCACACTCTTATGGTTTTCTGGAGCCAGTGGTCAGGCTCTGTTGAAAAATTGTGGTTTGGTGAGTAAATCACCTCCACTCACCAGTGTGGTTCTTCTTTTGTACAATCTCATAAGATCTGGGTGTCAGAGTAGTGTGGATATGCTAATGTGAAAAGACTCACTCATACTGACCCCAGGACTATCCTGGATTCTGGGCTCACTGTGCCCTCTTGGATTTCAGTCTACTTTGCATGGACCTGTCATTGTCCTCATAAAAGTCTTGCTTCCTGTGTATAGAACTACAGAGTGATGAGGAAGCAACACTTATCCTTCATATTGTGTTACTCCCACTTTTGTTGTTGGTCCCTGGATGCTCAACTCTCATCAAATGCGCCTTGCCACATGTCAGATGGTCAGGGTGACCTTCCTCATCTCCAAAGCTCTGGAGACCCTTTGTCTACAACACAAATGGTCCTAGATCTTTCCAATAGATGTTTTCCTCATATGACCAATATGGTAACATTTTACTTTCTCGATTGGTCTTTTTGTGAAAATAAGAACACTTTTCTTGCTAGGCAGGCCCACAGGAGCCTTTCCAATTGTCAACATTGAATGAGATCACCGGAATGCATAATTATAGGTCAAAGCACTGAAGTGGAGACATAGTTGAAAAATACGCTAACCTATATTTATACCACGTTGCAAACAGTAAGTTAGACATGACCAGAAAATCAATTAGTGTTTGATTTTCATACATTTAAATAATGATAATGTTTATCAGCAAGAAGCACAATAACAATGCTTAAGAAAGTGATCAGAGCCCAGTGTTCACAGGCACCACCCTTGGAGCATGAAATGCCACGGATAACGCGACTAGGACAAATTAGGTGGTCATCAGTGACATGGAGAGGCAAGAAGACACACTCATATGGCTTCAATGCACAAAGCCTCCAAAGAGCTATGCCACTGTAAAGCCGAATATATTCCTCACTTTTCCCATGGTAAGAGATGTAAAGTTAACAAGGAATAAGATGTAGATAGCCATCTATAAAATCTTTCTTTTTTAATTCTACTGTTTAATATAGTATTTAATACACGACTTCGACTCACAAAAATGAGTCTATTCTTTTCTGACTATTCTTTTTTTTCAAAGAAAATATTTCAAGAGCCCACACTTCCTATATCTTGCTTTAACACCTTCCCTTCTATATTATGAAGGAAATGACTTCAAAAACAGCTAAGAATTCACACATTGAATTTTAAGGACTACTGAATAAGTCATTACCTACAAATGCTGACAATTTTCATTCTTTCTGCTTGTTAATGCTGGCTTAAAAGGAAAGCATTCCATCTTGGACATTTTTCTCCAAAAAATAACAAATATTTAGTCATTGGAAGAAGTTTGAAAATGATGTTTAGTCTGCTAGTAATGCAGGCCTTTGCCTCTTTATCAATCTTAGAGGCAGATAAATGTAACATATATCGTAGTAAGAATGGAGACTGAATCAAAGGTAGTTCTTAAATTTGTACAGTATCTGAGTAAAATAAACTCTTCCTTTCATCTCTCTTGACCCTAACATCAAGCTGGCCCCCGAGGCAGATGCCATTACCCTCTCTTTTACAGTTAATAAAAATTTAGGCCATTTCAATCCAGATGCTATGCTCTTTACATAAAACTACAGTGACTCCCTCAACACAATAGATCCTCAACACAAATATTTGCTAAGTGTAGCAATTCCTACCAGACTAATAACCATGAGACCATTCTTATCAACAAAAATTTATCCTTGTCTACATATTGAACAAAGCTGATAGCAGAGACTGATACTACTCATCTGTATGCATGTTCTTGGCTCATGATTCTGGAAGAGAAGACAAAGAATACTAGAAATTTCTGAGTTTCTATAAATGACTGAGTATAGCCATGGGTTAATAATAAAAATGACACATATCTCTTTCAGGCCTAGACTCAGTGGTGATGCTATGATCACAGCCCACCATGTTCTTTTCTCTATCATTCTGACTTCCCAGGTGCATTGTATCCAGTGGAGGGCACTAGGAGGAAAGCGAGGCAGGTAGGGGCTGGAGGTGCTTCAGTGCCAATGGCATAAATAACAAGGCAGCTTTTTGGATGTAAAACCAATGGCCTTTTTCAGGGTCTTTGACACAACTCTAACGATTTGCCCAGATCAAAAGAGAAAACAGGGCTGGGGCTTTAGCTCAGTGGTGTGCAACGGCTTGGGTTCGATTCCCAGTAACCACACATCATACTGGGCATGGAGGCTCACGCCCACCAGTAATCAGTGCCATATATCACAGTGCCAGGCATGGTGGTTCATGCCTGTAATCCTGGCACTCGGGAGGCAGAGGCAGGAGAATTGCTGTGAGTTCAAGGCTGAGCTTGAGGCCAGCCTGAACTACATAGTGAGAAACAGAAAAACAAACCAACAAAAAGAGAGCAAAGGAAATACCATGTTTTAATGCCTAGGAGACATTAGCACCAAATAGTTTAAATGATAAAGAGAAGATGGAGGAAATCACCTTCAATTTTTAGTGTTCTCTTACATGTTGACAGTGAAAAATCATAATGACCAAGTGATTCAGAAAACATCCCTCCATAGTGAGCTTCAGATCCACCCACCTGTACACACACACACACACACACACACACACACACACACACATTTTGCTTTGTGTCACAAAACAAACTGTTTCTGCAGAGGGTGCATTCGGGTTTTGAAAAGACAGGAACTTAAATAATTAAGGGGACCTCCAGAATAACATAAGACCATAAGTAAACTTAGATACACAAGTAAATGTCTATTAAGAATTCAAAAATCACAGAAAATCATAAACTTTAAAAGCTAACAAATACAAGTGTAACAAAATCTAAAAATGATGATACGGTACTCTTTATTAACTGGCTGGCATGTCAATGTACTATTTATCCTTACTTTTTTAGGCTACATATTCTTTCTACAACACTTTACAGTATTTAATAGAACAGTAAGATCAATGTCCTTCTACTAATATAGTCAAAATATTTTAATGATTTTTATCATCCACATTTTTAAGATTATTATTAACTTTAGGGGGAAATCTGAAGTTTGTGCAATGAATGAGCTATATGATTTTTTTTTTTTTTTTTTTGAGATAGGGTCTCCCTTTGTAGCTCAGGCTGGCCCTGAGCGCTCAGCCTCAAACTCACATCACAGCAATCCTCCTGCCCCTGCCTCTCCAGTGCTGGAATTACAGGTGTGAGCCACCATACCCAGCACTGTGGTATATGGTACTGGTTGCTGCTGGACATGAGTCTCGTGTTTGTTTGTTTGTCTGAGATGGTCTCACTTTGTAGTTCAGGCTGGCCCTGAGCTCAGTCTTGAAATCATAGCAATCTTCCTGCCTCTCCTCCCACATTTTGGAATTACAGGCGTGAGCCACCACGCCCAGCATTGTGGTGTGTGGTTCTGATTGCTGGTGGGCGTGAGTCTCACACCAGGCATTGTTATGTGGTTACTGGGGACCGAACCAGGGCCCTCATGCTTGCAAAGCAGGTGCTGGAACCACTGAGCCAAATCCCTAGCCCATGAGCTACATGATTTGGAAGAAGTATATACTGAGTGACTTTCAACTCTGATGATTCCAAACATCCCTTCTCCTCCTCAATCCACATACTTGCAGTGCTGCGACCAGCAGACACACCACTGTATGAACACAGAACCTCTAATCCAAGTCAGGATGCCAGACATATTGGCACAGTGAGCATCAGAAATTTTCCTGA
>PVIR01000015.1:138876-203830 GCA_004026965.1 Petromus typicus
CGGTAACCACATAACAATACTGGGCGTGGAGACCCACACCCAGCAGCAACCAGTACCACATACCACAGTGCCGGGCGTGGTGGCTCACGCCTGTCATCCCAGCACTCGGGAGGCAGAGGCAGGAGGATTGTGATGTGAGTTTGAGGCTGAGCTCAGGGCCAGCCTGAACCACAAAAGCGAGACCCTGTCTCAAAAAACCAAAAAAAAAAAAAAAAAAAAAAAGAAATTTTCCTGGAAGATGTGTCTGTACTGGGATAACCAGTGACAACATGAAAATGACCCAGAAACATATAAATAGATCTCATTATATCCATTCTAAAAGTATCCCCAATTGTACTTTCTCTAACTCAGATTACAAAACCAACCAACCAATTCATGGTTGCCCTGTACTACGTGACAGGAGTGAGGTGAGAGTGGGATGGACAGTGAAGAGGAAAGAGAAAGTGAACTTAACTGATTGCAGCTATTTCAAGCTTTGCCTATGAGTGAATGTTTTAATAAAGCTCAGGTTGATTTCCAAACCTAGTATGGCCCGTGGATTTCAGGATTAAATACTCCATTCCCAAATTGCAAACTTACTTAGGGGCAACCCTAAATTGGAGATATGACCATTTTTATTTAAAATGAACCTTTTTTAAATGCTTTTATTAGGAAAAATCAAAGTTCTCTTTGAATTGAGTCCAAGGCATCTCTCTCCCTGAAATACATACTAGGAAAGACCAGTTCCATTGAATTTTGTGTCCATCCACAGGAGGCAAATGCACACACTAAGGTTCCTAAGATATATAGCATAAAGAGACATGGTCGTTTGGTACATAAAGATTTCAAAGCAGAAACATTAGCTCAAATATATCAAAGTTTGAGTTTTATAATTATTTCAGTGTATTCAGATGGAAACCAATTTGGGATTATATCTTAGAAAGTCTTAGAAGTTGTAATTTGGGGTAGTATAGGATAGTGATTGATCTCAATGTGAACCAAGATTTTTGTTTAGTTTATTGCTTACTGCAGTTCAATAATACTGCTAACTTAACAGACATTAAGTGTTTAGTGAATATTTTTTACTTGAATGTGAAGAAAGAAGGGAGGAAGAAAGAGGAAAGGAAGGAGAGAGGGAAAGAGTGGCAGAGGGAGGGAGCAGGGAAAGAAAGAAGGGAAGGAAGGAAGAAAGAGATTTGCCTTTGCCTTAGGTAAATCACAAGTTTGCCTCAGGCTCCTCACCTGTAAAATGAGGATAAAAATAGTTCCCTCTTCATGGAGTTACTGTGAAGACTATGTGAATCAGTGCACGTCAATCAGTTCTAAGGCATTCAATAAACTTAGTACAATAAATATTCCATCTTCACTTAATTTCTTGAAGCTGTTGTTCAAAGCATCTGACAAAAGATGATATTATTACTGGTTTCCAGAGCTGAATTAAGAGACTAGTTAATAGGAAATCTTCCACAGCTCCTGAAGTCTCTATTTTCATAATCCAGAAAACCTGACAAGAATGAAAGAAAGAGGACAGAGTGTCATGTGGCAGGAAGACCCACCTCAAGCCCCAGCTGGGTAAACGTAATCAATAACATCCTGTCAGGAACTTTTTGTGGTCTCATGTAAATTTAGGCTACCTGAATAAAGATAAAACTGTCATTTCCTTTCTCATCATCTAGCATGATGACTTATCTATTCCTTTGAGAAAACCAAACCAACAATTTCTTAAGTGTTCCTGGCTAAAAGTGTCCATTGTGAAATGTAAGAGGAGACTGGTGCAAGAGGAAAGGATATTTGGGGAGGTTTGCAAAGGGGAACCCCACAAAAAAATGGGGCATAATCTGCCTGGTGATAGGCAAGTCATTACAATTACTCTAAAGACAGTCTAAGAGGGAAATAGTGTCATGGACTGGTTAATCAAGCCTACACCACAGAGTGATTAGTTAAATTTAGGTGTTTTCCAGTTAGCTAGAACAAAAATAGTAAAAAAAAAATAGCCAGCTACACTTTTGATACAATATTTCCGTCTACTTACAGAGAATTAGTGTAAGATTCTTTTAAAACTGAACTTAATTTAGGATGTTCATTTACTTCTCAATGGTTATTGTTTATTGTTTATTTATCAAGCTGACTATCTTCAAAGACATTTAGGGTCACAAAGGCAATGTGAAAAATGCATTGAGCCAAGAACTAAGGGCTATTTTAACATGTAGGGAAGTCATTATAATTAATGAATCTTTTAAAATGGGGTTAAGGTTGAGGTCCAGACTTGTGAGTTGTGTTCTTCATAAAAGACTAATTCACAAAATGTCTTCCAGCATTTGCAACCTGATCTTGCTCTGAAGGGCAAGGAGTGTTACAATCAACACAACCCACACTGACAGATACAGGGGGAGGCACACAGGGCGGAGCGCTCTGTGTTTCAGACAGTCCTATGGAGAACGGTGAAACCACTGGCTCTGACAGATCATGAGTAAACATGGCTTCTTCCCTTGGCTCATCCTGAAGCCTCATCCATTCCTTATGGTGAAAACAAATGTTGACTTGGTCAAGAACACACCACCCTCCAAGACCAAAGTTATCCAGGTCACATCATAATCTTACTGCAATCAACCATAAGGAAGAGATTTGTTTTGTTTTTCCTGTGTCTTAGCCTAACTTGTGAAAAAGTTACACTTCAGCTCCCCTGTATAAAGGACTATTTTCAAAAGCATCTTTCTAGAGTAACTGAGTAATGCTGATCAGTCATCTTTACTTATCACATGGGCCAAGACTCATGAAAAGCTAACGTGGAATTTCATCCATTCATACCCCAATACCTAATAAGAATGAGATACAAAGAAAGGACCATAACCCATAAAAAAGGAGAGACCCAGGGGCCGAGGATTTAGCTCAGTGATGCCAGCACCTGCCTGTAAGTGCAAGGGCCCAGGTTCAATCCTCAGTAACCACATATTACAATGCTGGGCATGGTGACTCATGACCACCAGCAATCAGTACCACATACCACAGTGCCAGGTGTAGTGACTCATGCCTGTAATCCCAGCACTCAGGAGACAGAGGTAGGAGGACTGCTGTGAGTTCGAGGCTCACCTGGGCTACATAGTAAGCTTAGGGCCAGCTTGAACTACAAAAGCAAGACCCTGTCAAAAAAAAAAGAGAGAGAGAGAGACTCAGAGTAAGAACTCAATTCATTAGAAATAGAATCTAGAGTAAATTACTTGACCTCCGAGAGCTTGAGTGTCTTTAACTCTATGTGGAAGAAGCTAGTAGCAGGGATCCCTTCCCTCATCACTGCAGCGTCCCTCTCTTGCCAGCTACTCACAGAGCTTTCTCGCTGCCCACTTTCTGTCTCTCAACCTCCTTCTGTCTCCAGAAGTTTTCATGAGGTCTGATTTGTATAGTAGCATCCCCTTCTCCATGCCCAACACGTCCCAGGACCCTGAGTGAATATCTGAAACTGCAGTCACTACCAAGCCCTTCACGTTCTATTGTTTTTTAATTTATGACTTAGGCCCTCTAAGAGATTAGCAATACAGACACAGATCACAGCAACAAACTATATTAAAAGTTAAGTGACTGTGGTCTGATGCAATGTATCATTTCATCCCCTCTCCCACCCCCACACTTACATTGCTGCAGTCTGTGACTTCCGGGTCTCCCCTGCAGATGTCAAGTGCAACAGGGAGGTCTGTCTAGTAAAAATCATGACAGCTGCTTTTAGCACAAACAGCAGAGTGGGCCCTGGTGTTAGAAAGGTGGTTTCCTCCTCCCTTTCGGTGTGATGAAGCAACGTGGCTGTACTGGTGCATGTACAACTCTCTCCAGCTGAGGGTTTTCTGGCCACAAATTGTCTAGCCACAAAAAAAGCAGTGTACAGCAAAAGGATATTACAGAGAGGAAATTTTTTAAATGGCAGGAAAAACCATCTTACTGTTTAGCAGGGAGTGTTCTTAACATAAAATTTTAAGAAATATTCCTGTCACAGCAAAAATAAAGACGGTTCCGAGTGGGTTGGGCAGCAAACTCCCTCATATTGAACTTAAATTCTGTCATTTCTCTCTCTCCATGCCCACAATCTTGAGCTGTTTTTAACCAGCTCAGAATCCAAACCTCATCCTTATACACTTAAGAAACTTGAGGGAAGCCTCAGCTTAAGAGGAGGACACGGTGAGGGTACAGGAGCCATCTGAGTCCCCGCCCAGCTGGGGACTCACTAAGACTTTCAGATTTCACCTTCAGTTCTAGTTGAACTTAATGACTTTTATCCCAATTCTAGCCTGTGAGTTAGGAATAGGAAGCTCTCCTTTCAGCCTCTTGATTTAAAAAAAGAGGAAGGAAACAGTCCATTGTTTTTCTAACCTCGTGGTTTCCTAGCGAAAGATGGAAAATCGAGTACAGCAAGTGAAAGCAGCAGGAACACTATAGAAGGACATCCGGTGAGGCCGAGACCTACTCCAGACGAGCGCCTGTTGGCTGTGGGCTGTGGGGCTCAGGGATAAACACAAGCTAAAGCAACTCTCCTTAGAAAGTAGAAGTGGCTACTAAGGTGAACTTTCTCCCAAAACCTAGTGTATATCCATCCATCTCGCACATTAAACCCAGAGGAAAGCCTCCTGCGGTAACCCAGAGCTGGGAAATGTATCAGAGAGGTGGTTGGTTATCTTTCCCCATCCCTACTCCAAAAGAGATTACACTGTGCCCAGTAAGCTAAAAGGGCAATAATAACAAAAGTTTCCTTTTTTTATTTTTTAATATTCTATTCTGTTCTTCCACTAATTTCATCAAAAATAGCTCAAGTTTGTTCAGCACAATTTGACCTCCCTAATTATACAGGTGATTATGGGGTCCCTTTAGAACTTTCAAAGCACTTTGTACATAAGGGACCTTTAAACATTCTACTTTAATAAAAACAAGCTCATAAAAATCCCACTCACTTCACATAGGCCTTTGATAACCCATCACACAATAATGGCCTGGAGTCACTAACAGTCTGTTCTACATTTAAACCAATACCTTGGAGGTAAAAGGTTTTTTATCTTATTATCTCTGTCTAGCTACTCCCAGCCTTAGAAGAAGGAAAACAAAACTTGCTTCTTAATGAGCAAACTCCATGAACTCAACCCTTTTCTGTGCCGGCCACTTCCAGGCATGTTTGTCAGAGGGCAGGAGCATGAAGGTGCACCTCAGTCCTGCACTAGATGGTCTGTGGAACCTGATGTCCCTCCCTTCAGTCTCACCCCACAAGACCAGTATGTTGAACTTGAACCGCTGTAGTGGATTGGAACCACGGTTACGGTTAGGGGATCCCAGGGCCAATGAGATGCTGCCCACATTTCTCCCTCAGAGCAGATCCCTTTATATTTTACAGGCAAAAGTCTGGATTATCATTTAATTAGGAAAAGGTAAATTGGAAAGCCATCAGATTGGAGAATCTCCAGAGTGCCTTTCATTTTGTACATTTGTACTATGAATTTATGACTGCCGCTACCCTACCTTGGGTGAGTTACCTTTAGAGTAGGTTCCCCAAATTTGGGAGAAGGGACTTTTAAGCCAATTAATAGCAATTAATTAACTAATACAGATTATTTTATCCTATTTAGTAAAAAAAGCAACTCCTAATGAAATCTGATAGGGAAGCAGTGAATGTTGATGTGGAAACAGAAGAAGAAAAATAGGCCTTGCTTAGGCCTACAGTGGGGCAGCTCAGCCATGACAGGTACACAAAGGCCCTACAAACAGCCAGAGCCACAAGCTGGCTTCCACTGGCTTCCACATTTGCTACCTTAATCTTTGCTACAGACTACTTATGCCTACATTTTCTAGCTGCAAGGACTGAAGCTTAAAGTGTCTAAATGATGATGCAGGATCATCCAGGGACCAGTTCCAGAGTCAATATTCTGATCCAGTGGAAGGAAAGAGATGACAAAAGAAGAAAAGATGGAGAAGATGACATTTCTGGCTCTGCTTCCTATTTTGTTCCAGTCACATACTATTTGTCATGTTTCTACTTAGCCTGGTTCTAGGAGAAGGCAAAGAGGACTAAGTCACACTCTTTACCTTCCAAGAGTGATGGCCGGTGAGACACATGGAAATGTGGCAGTGTTTGTGCTCTTCACCAAACATTCCGGTTCTCCATTCAGACACACAGCAGGATTGTGCTCCTCTGCTTCCTTATGCTTGGTTGTGTCCTGGTTTGGACAGCGAGATCTGAGCAGAAGCAATGTGTGCCACCTGCAGGTGGAGGCTTTAGGAGCCTGGGCTCAATCTACCAGTGTTTTCCTGGGCTACAGTGATGAGCAACAGGCTTGTGGAAGCTGCACCACCATCATTCTGGGGCCCCAGGACCCAGACAAAATAATGGGGCTGTATCACCTAAAGAAGATGTAAGTATTCTGGCCCCTGAGAGCTTTGGAGTTGTGTGCTCCCTCTGCATTACGTAACTTATCTTGACTAACATAGGAACCATGTGGCATGGCAGAAGTACTAAAGGGCCAAAGTTTCTAGTCAGTACCACCCTACTAGTAAACCAATAGCAGTAATTTCTCTAAGAGAGTTAGAAATGTTTCCTTCATTTTGAGACTTAACAAAAATCTATTTCATTTTCCTCCTATACTGTTTTTTTGCTTTGTTTTGTTTTGTTTTGTTTTGAGACAAGGTCTTGCTTTGTAGTTTAGGCTGGCCCTGAGCTCAGCCTTGGACTCACATCACAGCAATCCTCCTGCCTCTGCCTCCTGAGTGCTAGGATTACAGGTGTGAGCCACCACGCCCAGCCCTGTGCTATGTGGTACTGATTGCTGCTAGGCGTGAGTCTCCACGCCCAGTGTTGTATGTGGTTAAACGGGGATTGAAACCCGGGCCCCTGCGCTTGCAAGACAGGCGCCTAAACCACTGAGCCAAATCCCCGGCCCTACATTTATTTCTATATCAGTTTGTTAAACAGACATAACAAACTCTGCAGAAGTGGGGAGGCAGGAGAGGGAGAAGCACTCATAAAACATGCCAACAGCAAAGTCATTCCTTTACTTCTTTTGTAGAGCTATTATCAATTTCCTTGACCGTACAGTACTGTCAATCAATTCTGAATTTTGGCATTACCTTTCTATGATTATTCAAAATATTATTGCTTTACAAATTACAATTCTTAGTCTTGATGTCTGCTTTTTCCACACAGAAGTTCTCCATATCCTAATTCCCCTCGAAATTCATGAAGCTTTGTTAAAAGTTAACATAAGGTGCCATAAGCTACCACAGACTGGGGGTCAGGCTCTTTGCTTTCTGTCAACCTCCTCGTTGACCCTTAACCATCCTGGGAGGTAAGTACTGTACTTGCGATTTGGCAAATGAGGAAACAGAGGTTTTAGAGGTCAGTATCCGATTTAAGCCCCATGGCAGTCTACACTGAACCCCACACGCTTCACCCCCTTCCTATGTCCCAGTCCTCAAGTGACTAGCTGCCTGCTGAGGAATATCCCTTGGGCATCTTGGGCCCAGCTCCCTCCCATGCCCCAGCGGTTTATGAACAGGGAAGAATCTAGACACACACCGGGCACTCTGTGGCAGACAGATGTCCAGTCCAGGCAGAGCCCACTCACCCCTCAGAACAGACTGTGCAGGTGGAAGCAGCCAGCCAGAGCTCAGTGTCCCTAGGCACTTCTCCAGGAGCTTAAAATAGCACCGGACAAGGTGGACACGCACAGGCACCTCGTGTGACCGAGCTTTGGAACTCGACAGGACTTTCACACTCCTGAAAATGCAGGGAGTTCAGAGATCCTAGTCAGCTCCCGGCTGTCATCAACTGGCTTTGGAGATTCGCCGGCACAGTGCCTGAGCAGGGGCAGCCACGCTGGGCATGACTCCCCACCTCCAAGCTCCCATGTTTATTCTTTTCTGCCTGAAAACAAAAGTGGCATTGCAGTTAGAAAGCAAGCAACCAAAGGCTTGTCCAAACGACCGAGAGAGGAAGCCAAAGGGCCAGCATGTATTCTAGTCATTTCTTTTCTCTGGGCCTCAGATTTTGCTCATCTAGACCATAAGAAGATTGAGCTAGATGATCTCAAAAATGAATGTCAATTTCTGTTTGCACAGGGTCTGAGGTCTTCTCTTTCCATATGCCTCAATCTGCAGAATGCCCCTTTGCTCAACTATGTTTGCATTGGTCAGAATGGACCTAATTCCTCTTTTCTGCAATTTGTCAGTATTGCTAAAGAGTGCTTGGCAAATCTAAGATAAGATTAATCCCAATGGCAGAGGCGATAATGAGAAAAAGATTCATGCGTAAGTATATCCTCTTTTCTTGCAATAAAAAAGGCAGCTCTTTCTTTGTGTCGGCGAGTGGGCTTGTGATTTATGTGCGGATGCAGCCTGGAATTAAGACAAACTTTGTCTTCTTTCCACAGTGATGACTGAGGTCAGCACCGCACCTGGGCTCAGCCCACCAGGCCACATGCTTGATGCAGCCACAATTTTAAATCAACAAATCGACTAACAGCAATTCTCAAATGAATAAACTCTCTCTAGGGCCTTACTGTTTCCCTTGGTCCCAAAAGTCTAATCCCGTATGTCCTCAAACTTCAAAGAGTACAGCAGAATTACCTGGGAACTTGCTAAAAATGCTTCAGTTCTGGACACCCCCCAGCCTCCCCTGTGAATGATTTATTTCACAGTCCAGAAATTTGCAATCTTAATCTGCCTCCCTTTCCCCAGCAAGTCTGACATCCATAGTGAGTAGACCACACTTTTAAAAAATGCAGCTTGGTCTTTTAATTAAATTCATTTACCCGCCATGGCCTCAAGAGAGATAGGGACTGTCCTTGCTATTCTGGTGAGCCACAGACTGATTAGGTTAATTGAGATGACCAGTTCAACTGTGATTTGTTTTGTTTGTTGGGGAAGTCCTATTGCTTTTGTCAGTTCAGATTGTAAAGCTGTTTAACTGTGGTATGGAAATGATGTGCCACAAACATACTTTTATACTGAACAAAAGTTGCTGTTGCTGAACATGAATAAACAAGATTTCTACTGGGTTGACAGATTCTACTACTTATTTGGTGTCATTGGGGCCTACCACCTCACAGTCATTCAATAGCACATTTCCATGTTCCCTTTTACAAGTTCAGTCTGGGAAAGACTACCTACAACCATGAAATTCATCATCCAAAATGGGCCACTTGTGACACTACAAGGAAATGTTATTAATGATTTCACTAGGATTTCAGGGATAAACCAATCAGCCAAGAATGTCTAGAATTGGGAAATATGGCTCTCTCTTCATCTGTTTCTCAGCTCTCAACCTAGGTGCTCAGCAACTGAGCTATCAGAGAACTGGTTTGGTCTGAAAGTTTACTATTTATGATATTCAGGGGCTGATGTTTATTTAGCCTTAGGATGTGGGGACTGTGCTGTTAGAAGACAGGGACTGTTGGGAAGAGAAATGTCAGTAGGGATGTGACCTAAAAGATGTATTTCCCTCCTTGATTCCTCCTTTTCTGCTTCCATGACTTAAGCAGCTTTTCTCTACCCAGACTCTTATGCCATGGAGCTAGACAACTATGGGTTGAAACCTCTAAAAACAGAAGTCTAAATCCCTCTCCCATTAAGTTGCTTGTGTCAGGTATTATGTCTCAGCACTGAGGAAAGTGACTAAGACAAGTTCTACTGATGTAAACACATATTTTCCCCTGTTGAGAGGCAAAAAGAACTACTTATTGTGCTGATTTTATGAGCCAAGAATTTGCAAGAGATACCATGAAAATGACTTGCTGTGATATCTGAGGTCTCAGTAGGAAGGACTTGAAGGATTGCGGATGTTTCAGCCCCTGGGGACCAGAATCACCGAGGAGCATATTTCACGCACTTTTCTAGTAGGCATTGCCTGGAGACCTCTCATTTCCTCCACAGAAGTTACAGCCTCTAGAAGTGAATGGCCCATGAGAACCAGGAGGGAGTTTCATAGATTTTAGGACCTTGCCTTGGAAATCAACTGGCATCACTTTGCTACAGTCACAAACAAGCCAAAGGAGAACATAGAAATCACCTCAGGATAAGACAAGCATGATGGTCAGGGTGAAGTTTCAACTTCACTGTGTTTGGAATCTGTCCTGGAAATTGGCAGATCACATGTCTAGGGGTGTCAGAGTGGGTCAAGGATGCCTGGCCTTGGGGTTTATGTCTGGTCACCCACTCTGCTGGCACTACTGCCCTGCTCTACTTCCACTAATCAGTTTTGTTCTGCCACACTCATTTGCCATAATGTCTCTTCTTTGAGTCCAATGACCCTGGGCTGAATCCATGTGCAAATTAAACCTCTCCTACTTTCAAGCTGTGGGTATTGGGCACTGTGCCCCTATGACAAGAAAGCTCATTAAAATGACAAATCTTGAAGATACCATGTGCAGATGGGAGATCTTGATTTGGTCATTTACAAAAACACAATCTGCTGCAATTATGTAAGTAACCATGGTAATAAAAATGGATAATTTAAAGAGAAAAGAAACCACCACGTATAAGATATACAAAGTCCAAAGGGCTCTGTGATCCTTGGAGCTTCCTGAAGCTGACCAAGACCCTTCCTTTAAATCATAAAGACTTGGCTTATCATTGGGGTAAAGGTGTGCATCCTATTCTGAGAAGCTAAAAAAAAAAAAAAAAAAAAAATCACACTACAGAAAGTAAGGACGTTAAGAGATGGCCATTCATATTGGTGGGTTATGTGAAAAGTTTACATGTGCACCAAATAAAATCCTAGCCTAGCATTTAGAGCCTCTTATTCCTTGACTCCCACCTACCCTCTTCATTTTAACTCCAGCTACACTGAGTGACCTGCCTTTCCCAGAACAGGCTTGCATTTTGTGCTGTAACTCTTGTGTTAGGCTATTTCCTCTTCAAAGAACATTTTCTGTCCCAATTTTTTTGTTTGTTTGTTTGTTTGTTTTTTGAGACAGGGTCTCCATTGGTGGTTCAGGCTGGCCCTGAGCTCAGCCTCAAACTCACATCACAGCAATCCTCCTGCCTCTGCCTCCTGAGTGCTGGGATTACAGGCATGAGCCACCACGCCCAGCACGGTGGTATGTGGTACTGATTGCTGCTGGGCATGAGTCTCCACACCCAGTACTGAATGTGGTTAACTGGGGATCGAACCCGGGCCCTTGCGCTTGCAAGACAGGCACCAGAACCACTGAGCTAAATCCCAGCCCTTCTGTCCCACATTTGTGTCTGCTTGTTGAAATCACATCCATTCTTTCAGGCCAAGTTTGTATGTCATTTTTTCTACAGAGATTAAAGCTTGTTTCCCCCAAAGATAACCCTTGTCTTAACTTCAAGAGAGTCTTATTTATTTCCTTCTTTCATTTATAACACTTTTGCTGATAAATTTTTCCACCTCTCAGGATCCACATTACTTCTCCCCCTCATTCTTTCCCTCATACCCCTAATTCCATCTTTAACTATTACTAAGAAGAAAGCATGACTGAAGTGATTTACACATTTTGAAAGTAAATGAGTTCTCACCCAGCAGAAACTGTTGGCTTTGAGAGGTGGCAAGGACTCAAGGAATCAATGGGAGGTGGAGCTGAGACAGGTGTGATTGCTCATAGGCAAATATCTCCCTCACATATTTCTCACAATTTCTTCTCTCACTATGTGTGCACACTTGCCTCAAACTTGCAGTCCTCCTGCCTCAGCCTCCCAGGTATTGGGCGTGCATCACCGAATGACTGGCTCCAACTTTTTAATCTCCCCAAGGGAAGCTGATATCCAAAGATCTGTGGATTTCCCACTTAGAAGAGCAGAGATAGCTGATGGAATCACAGTGACAGGATAAAGGTAACTGTAAATGAGCAACCAAATTTCCAAGATAAGAAAATTACAAAAACTAAAGAAAACTCCTGATCTCAAAATTAAATGTGTTATGAGGATTTGAAAGTAGTAATGCAGGTATACCCACAACCTGCATTGTGGGAACATCCCTGCATAATTTAGAAGTTCTTTTCCCAGAACCTTCTGTGCAATCTCCAACCCACCCCCAACACACATGCAATCGTCAGAGACAGATTCTCACTGCCTGCCTAAGGGCTCAACCCAGCTGAGGTCAGCCAAGGTGATTATCTCAGAAACAGGGAAATCTTGCTGAGTCATGATGAACCCATCCAGGTCAACTCTGCTCTGGTTTGGTGATTGGGCTTCTTTTGTGACCCAGCCTCTGTCTTCTAGGGCTGTTTCACTTACTATCCTCTTACGTGACTCCTGATACTTCTTTTTGGCTCCTTTCCCAAAGAGCCCAAAGAACTTTACCCATAAATCTCAATCCGCATTCCCAGGCTCTAACCCCTATGGTTAGGCATTCCCAGTCCCTACTTCTCCCACATAGAAGGAACATAATCGATCAGTCCCCTCCCTACCGCTGGGAAGCCCCTGGCAAGCTTGCTCTGAGCCTCCCACCCACCAGCCTCTCTGCTTGCACCTACAAGTGCTGCCTGTTAGCAGAGCTTTGATGATGTTATTCCACCTACCAAAGAAGACTGGCTGTGGGTGAGATGACAACCCCAGAAGTAATGTGTCATATTTTATACACATACATACATACATACATACATACATACATACATACATGTGTATATAGTTTTACAGAGAGACAGCCCTCAGCATTTCTCAGCTTCTAAGAGTTCCATGACTCCCAGAAAGCAAACACTAAAGATGAGTCCCCTATATAAGAACCATTTCCTGATTGGGAAATCAGATTTGTGCATTCTAGGCGGGCATGATTATTTTACAATGAGGCAAGGGTTTAATGAAGAAGAAGCATCTACCAAGGGTCCCCAGCATCTAGAGAAACTGGGATTTAAGTCTAATTCTGTTTCTTTTATTCAGTTCTGGTCTGTGCCACTTCTTCTTTCAAGCCACTTCTATGTTTCCCTATGTTGGTCGTGCTACCTACAGTCATCTCTGTTTTGTTTTTGTTTTTATTGTGGTGGGAATTGAACCCAGAACCTCTGTCTGCCTGATGCATATGCTAGTCAAATCCTCCACTACTGAGGTTCACCTGAGCTCATTTTTTTTTTTTTTTTTTAGACAAGATCTCACTAAGTTACTCTGACTGGCCTCCCACTTAACTATCCTCCTGCTGTGGTCTCCCTAATAGCTGGGACAAAAGAGTTATAGACATGCACCACAGCACTGTTTGTAAATGGATAATACAGTGTGTGCCACATTGTCAGCTGTTCATATGATTTCTCAGTCAAGTAGAGACT
Organism: Petromus typicus; assembly: GCA_004026965.1. Taxonomy (NCBI): domain Eukaryota; kingdom Metazoa; phylum Chordata; class Mammalia; order Rodentia; family Petromuridae; genus Petromus; species Petromus typicus. The sequence goes on from PVIR01000015.1 coordinate 152,100, forward strand.
CTTACTTTAAGAAAGCAGAGTTCATGTTTCTCTGGCCCTTCTCCTTGGAAGATATTATCAATTGTATTCTTAATGTTACTTTTCCTAAGGAAGCCCAGATTCCTACAGGTGTGCCATAGCCTAAGTGAAGTGTAGCCAGGAATAAATACAGACTGGCCCTAGAGAGGATGTGCACTGTCCTATGGCTGTATGTGTGAAGGTATACAGGGCTGGTAGCCACTGTCTGCCCGAACCACACGAGGCCACAGTCTTTGAAGTTTGTGGGGATATACGTGCTCTTCCCTTGATCTCTTCATCCTCTCCTGGGGTCCCCCTTTGCCCTTTTCAATCTGATGACTAAAAGCTGAAGCATTAGCTGGTAAGAAGAGAAGATGAGGTGCGAGAATTCATCAGCACTTTCAAAGATCACCTAGTTCTGGGCTGAGGTCCTCTCAGATCGCTAAGCCAAGTCCCACACACACATCTCCCGATGGCTGGCGTAGAAGCTGTCCCCTCCAACTTTTCCAGAATGCTGGATAATCCAGGCCTGAGATTTGATTCTTGGGACATTTTAATTTAGTCTATGGAAGTGAATTTGGTCTACTGGGTGAATTTTCCCCAGTATAACTTTACCCACCCCTGGCCTCCCAGTGAGTCTCAGTACTTCAGAAAGATCTAGAACCGTAGTTCTGAACTCTGCTAAAGAGACTCTTAATTCAAAGTCGTGTAAAGCATATAGATTTTGATTATATAACTCAATCAAAGGCATTCTCATACTTTGATTTTCTTCCCCTCTATATTTAATGTCTCTATATTTTATATTTAATTATTTGTCTGAGATATACATCACATATTTACCTTGAATTATTTATCAGTTAATTTTTATTTATTTATTTTTTTTGAAACAGGGGCTCACTTTGTAGTTCAGGCTGGCCATGAGCTCAGCTTCAAACTCACATCACAGCAATCCTCCTGCCTCTGCCTCCCAGGTGCTTGGATTATAGGTGTGAGCCACCACGCCTGGCACTGTGGTATGTGGTACTGATTGCTGCTGGGGTGAGTTTCCACACCCAGTATTGTTATGTGGTTACCGGGGGTCAAACCCGGGTCCTTGTGCTTGCAAGATAGGCGCAGGAACCACTGAGCTATATCCCCAGCCCATATCAGTTAATTTCTAAACAGAAGCAAAACTGGTAGATATCGAGATGGTTCAGAGAGTTCTTATACATAGAAACTCAATCTCAATTTGGAAATCTAAACAACAAAGAAATTATTAAAACCTTAAATCCTAGTACTCTGAAAACTGAAGCAGGAAAATTGCACATTTGAGCCCAACCTAGGAAACTGGGTGATTCATTGGGATCCTGTCTCCAAATCAGTGAAAAAATTAAAAAGGGCTGAGGATGCAGCTGGGTCTCAAGGCCCTGGATTCAATCCCCAGTGCCGAAAACAAAAACAAAACAATAATAACAACAACAAAAAACAAGTTACCTTCATAAGGATTCCAAGCATGAAATGATTCTTGTTTTCTGGAAACTGTTTAACCCCATGAAGCTTATTTTTTATATTTGATAACAATGGTGGTATTTAATCTTTGGCATCATTCAAAATGGAAAGTGTCTTTATTTCAGTGCAATCAAATAAATTTAATTTAAATAGTAGGGCCTTCTGGAAAACAGAGACTCACCTCTTGATGCAAAGAACAAATATTTGCATTACCTATTTATATTAAAATATGCAGAAATTTCCCAAGCATTCAGCCAGCTTATAAATTTTTATAACTTCTTTGAATTGTTAACATATTTTTCAACACACTGCATTATTTCAGCTTTGTGAAGGGCTCAATAACAATCTTTCTGGTCAGGAAAAAGGGAAGGACATTAGAATAAAGAATGCAGAATAAATAAAAACAAAACAGTACAGCCCGTACATCCACTCACACAAAGACAACTTTCATGGTGAGCTATAAGCAATTATAATAACACAATGTCCTTCATGTTGATTTCAGCAGTGAAAAGAATTTCTCTAGTTATTGAAGATTTTCGTGGCCAAGTTTCAGAAAAAAATCTGATTCTATCCCAATCTGACTTCTGTGCAATGCGAGTCATGCACATTTTAAACACTGATATATAATACTGCCATTCTTCTGCGAACTGTTAACAGCTGTAGAAACTATTATAGTGGCTTCAAAACATGTCTGTGTAGTCAGTGATCTCCAGACACTTAGCAATCCCAAAGCTATTCCTGGACTCACTCGGATTGCAGTGCGAACACAAAGTTTTGATTTATGTTGATAATGAAACAACAAACTTCTGATCTTTCTTCTAAATGGCCATTCAGATTACATGAACAGCATGTGCTTCAGGGGAAAGTGGAGGACAGAATTTACAGAAACAAAAAGGAAGCAAGAAAATAAATGGAGGGGCCACCCACAGTTACCTTAAGGAAAACCCACAGTTGTTGGTACAAAGTGCTGCTTTGGAATGATATCCTTGAGTCACAAAGGGCACTTGTGCTTGGAGAGAAGGAAATCGCAGCACAGGTTTTAGATGGGGAGATGACCCGGGAAGGCCATGTGCCATCAGCAGGCCATGGGCAAAGCTGTGGTGGCCATGAACACACCCAGGCCCCAACTCAGCCTCTAGTGAAGACACACAAAAGCCATGAGCTTCTCATTGGAACCGAAAGTTCCACTTCACTGAATCATGACAAAATCCCCTGAAACTGACAAACTCATGCAAGGGGATTTTTTGGTTGTAGCAATCCAACCGCCCCCAAAAACAAAATGTCCATGGAAGCCCTTAAGCTATGAAGTTCCCTTACTTCTCATGTGCCAGCTACAACTCAGATACACAACAGGACTTCCCTAAAGTGCTTTGATTCAAGCAACCATCACAGGCTTCCACTAAGCTTTACCTCTAAGATGTTTAAAAGAAACGGAAAGGTTTATATGGAACCAAAATTCACAGATATCCAGTACTGATGATCAGAGATAGAACATGAAGAGATTTCTATAGGATGATACATAGCTTCTGCTTCCCAAGTTAGAGTAAGAAACTGGCAAATATGCTCCTAACAGTAAACCTTGTGCTTCTCTCCTGTCAGCTTGGATAAAGGACAGATACCAAAATATTCAATCTCTTCTTTGCCGTTGAGAATCCTCTCCATAGTTGTTCAGCACTGGGCTCTGTAAAGGTGGAACATCCAGCCTTGGTTATGCAGGAATTTCCAGTCTAGTTAATCAAGAAAATATAACTACATTCAGAAAAAAATCAGGTAGATCCTAAAGCGTTGACAGTGTATCAGACCGGAGCATATTTGAGCAAGATGGACTTAAGGGCTGGATAGTTGTGCCCTGTACTCAGTGTCTCTAAACTCAGAGTTGAGTATAACTGAAATGCTAAGAGAAGAGAAGTGCTAGTATAGTTACAGTATCTCCATGGGGTGATCAAAATATATATTTAATATTTAAATTTTTAAGGATTCATTATTGTCAAAGACACATTTTAAAAAATTCACAAGAAACACTACTCAGCCATAAAGAAAGATACACTCACGACACTTCTAGGAACATGACTACAGCTTGAGACTACACTCAAGTAAAATGAACCAGATGCATATGTGTACATATCGCAATTTCTCCAATTTGAGAAACTGAAAGTGTAAATAAGAACTAAAGAGTACAATAGATATTGTGAAATCAGAAAAAAAAATGCTCACATGGAAGAGGAACTAGAAGGAGGAGAAAAGAAGGAAAAAATGGAAGCAAAGCTTTTGTAAATAAGGAGGCTGAGAGAAGTTGAAAGAGGAGGAAAATAGGAAATAAAGAATAAAAACATATCATCTTGATATACAGATTCCCTATGATGTGATCATGAAGTTTATTTGAAATGTACCAATAAACTTAATTCATAAAAAAAAAAATACTCCTCCTCACTTCCAACATATTTATTCCCTCATTCTTGCCACAGTCTGAGCAGTTCAGAAATCTTCTCTCATGTGTTTTTACAATGTGCAACCATGGTGAATGTTGCTGCCTCATAACTCCAGCAGAAAGACAGGGTCCCAGAAACATTATGGTACATCAGCCCCCTTATATACCAGTCTGGCACCGTGACGCTCTGTCTCTTTCCAAGAGTCAAGACAGCCATGAAAGACAAATGTTTTGAATTAATTTAGAACATTGAGGCAGCAACCATGGTGCAACGAGATACACAAAAAAGACTTGCCCAACTGCTTCAGAAAGTGGCAGAACAATGGAACAAGGATGTTGGAAGGGGAGGGTATTGTGGGCGGGATTCATGATAATGTGTCTTTTATGGTAATAATTTAAAAAATTTAAACATGCACCACAGGTCAGACCAGTTGGCATCAATTAAATTAGAAGTAATGAGATACTCAAATCAGTCACTTAAATGTGAAGGCCATTCAGTTCTCTTCCATAACCAGAAATTGGAATGTAGGTTGCTCCAGTCTTGGTGTCAAGACCTTTCTATCACCACTCTCTAATGTGAATGTTTCTCCTTCATGAATGTTGCTTCATATTATCAAGAAAGCTGCTATGGTGCCTGATATTTCATTTGCACTGACGGTGAGAAGATGCCAGGGGAAGTTCCAATAAGCTCTCTCTTCTAAATTTTGTCCCTTGTTTATCAATTAAACAAACACTTTCCCAGAAGTCCCATTCCCACAGAATTTCCAATTGTTGGTCAAAAGTTTATCATGTTATGGAAAGCTGAAAATGTACATACCTGGAAAGAAGACGGTGTCATAAGCTTGATCATCATGATTCAGTGAGCGTGACACTGCCAGAAGTCAAATTTTATCAGCAGGGAAAAAGGAGACAGTGAAAATGGCAGCAGAGTGATCAAATGCTAATGCCTTCAGTGTCTCCTGCTTTCATTTTCTATCATGATGAAAAGACTAAGCCTTTCTTTTTATTTCTATTTTCTTTCTTTTCTTTTCTTTTCTATTAAGCAAAATCATGACCTTTACTTTTCATGTAGAATGCCTCTCCTGTAGAGACTGACTATCCTTTCTCTTCGAGTGCCACAAATCTTATCATTAAGTGAAAAAGGAGACATAGTATTTGAACACAAAGCACTTATAGCAGACACTACTGTACTAACGGTAAACCTTTGAGAGCTTCCAATGCTAACATCCAGCTGGTTGTCCCCCCATATTGGCTACATTCCTTACACTACTCCTCCACCCCAGTTCTTTGTATCTAGATGCTGATCTTGATCACTCTGTCTGATGATATGTTCACTGACTCTGGAAGTTAAGTTTATCTAATCCAAGCATCATAATTCTATTTTCCATATTATCAGTTGTTTCAACACAACACCAGTTCTGGCTAGTGATTTGTGAGGAGTTCTTGGAGAACCTTTCAGGATCTTTTTTTTTCACTCCTTGCTAAAGAGATAAACAAATGGGAAAACTTGTCCCTGTCTTCACTCAAAGACAGTAAATTGGGATATGCTGCCCAGAACAACAGCAGCCATTTTTCAATCATGTGGGGAACAAACCTAGGAAAAAGCTAACGTGCTGATGATATTAAAATAGAAACTGAGGCCTTGATATCACTGTGGAATCACTAAATCTATCAATCCTGAAACCTTCTCTCTAAGCTTTATATCATACAAAATAAATTCCCCTTTATGTAAGAGACTTCAGAGTTTGTTTTATGTGAGTCCCAAGCATTCACACATGCATGGTGCTATCTCTGTCTCGGGCTGTACATTTCCACTAATAAGCTTATTTACCATTGGTTCATCAAGCTCATCCAGGTGCTCAGCTATTTGTAGGATACTTTGATAAGCTAAAAATTTGCCTTTTCACCATGCTCCATGCTACCTTGTCAACCTAAGCAGAAAAAAATATTATGAAGCCCATGTGGTCAGAAGATCCAACCTCGGTTGTGGTGACAACAGGCCCTGGGACTCCCAGCCTCACCGTATAAGATTTCTCTATTTCCCTCTGGCCACCCACAGCCTGCCAGCCCCGAGTTACCTCATTAACTGCAAAAACAGCCACACGCACTGCTCTTGAACTCATCACTCTGTCTGATGACATGTTCACTGGCTCAGGCCACCTGGGCTTCAGGGAAAACAGAAGAAAATGAAGTTGGTGAAAACAAAGAGGCTTGTCTATTAAAAAAAATCTGCTAAGGGCCGGGGAGTTAGCTCAGTGGTTCTGGCGCCTGTCTTGCAAGCACAAGGATCCAGGTTCAATTCCCCGGCAACCACATACAATACTGGGCGTGGAGACTCACGCCCAGCAGCAACCAGTACCACATAGCACAGTGCCGGGCGTGGTGGCTCACGCCTGTAATCCCAGCACTTGGGAGGCAGAGGCAGGAGGATTGCTGTGATGTGAGTTTGAGGTTGAGCTCAGGGCCAGCCTGAACTACAAAGCGAGACCCTGTCTCAAAAAAACCCAAACAAACAAAAAACAAAACAAAACCAAAAAACCTGCTAAGATTTTAGGCTTGAATTCCTGTAAACCAAGACAGGTCATGTACAAATTATACGGAAAGAAGAAAAATCTGTAAACACACAGAGATTATCCAGATGTAGATACATTATAAAAACATATTTGTTTCTATTAAATTGTTTATCATAAATTATCTTTTATAGAAAAGACTTAAATGTGGTTAAATGTCTAAAATGTCAACACACACACAAAATATTTTTCTTTGAAATAAAGTGTTGAGGCAGAGCTGCATGCTTGTTTTGGAAGAAATCTTACAAAAAAAGCCATGTGTGGTCTTAACATGCAAGCCTCCAAAAGCTTCCATACGCCCTGCGGATTATGAACTTCCCATCAGACCTGTGACTTCCCCTGAGCCCCATTTCAAGGCTGCCTTAAAAATGTCTGCTTACTGCTTCTTATACAACAATATAAAAGAGCTCTAAATAAATTGTCTCACTTTGACCAGGGAAAAGTACATTGTACGTTTTGTTTTGTTTTGTTTGAGACGGTGTCTCACTTTTGTAGTTCAGGCTGGCCCTGAGCTCAGTCTTGAACTCACAGCAATCCTCCTGCCTCTACCTCCTGAGTTCTGGGATTACAGGTGTGAGCCACCATACCCAGCACTGTGGTATGTGGTTCTGATTGCTGGTGGGTGTGAGTCTCCACACGCAGCATTGTTGTATGTGGTTACTAGGGATCAAATCCAGGCTGTACTTGCAAATCCACCTTGTACTTGCAAGGCAGGCGCTGGAATCACTGAGCTAAATCCCTGGCCCTACTTTGTACATTTTTATCTCAAATTTGTCATGCCCACATGACACACAATTTAGCATTAGGACAATTTAAGACCCAATTACCAACTAAAATGGGCAATTCTAAAACTAGCCACTTCATACTTTATATTTTAAAGATATTTTAGGGGGCTGGGGATTTAGCTCAGTGGTTTCAGCACCTGCCATGTAAGTGCAAGGGCCCGTGTTTGATCCCTGGTAATCACATACAACAATGCCTAGCATGGTGACTCATGCCCACCAACAATCAATACCACATACCACAGTGCCCGGAGTAGTGCTTCATGCCTGTAATCCCAGCACTCAAGAGGGAATGGCAGGAGGACTGCTGAGTTCAGGGCCAGCCTGAACTACAAAGCAAGACCCTGTCTCAAGAAACTAAAAAAAAAAGGCATTTTAGATTTTAAAAAAATTTAGGAGACCAAATAAGATTATCAAAGACAGGCTAGGGGTTTAGCTCAGTGATACCATGTCTGTCTCACAGTGAGGGTCCTGAATTTGATTCCCAATACCAAAAACAAACAAAAAAAAAAAGGTTGTCAAAGACATATAGAATACAGCAGGCCTGGAAATGGACTGATAGGTTACCAAGTATGCTAATTAGGGCTCATCAGTTTAGGCTACTTTCAGATCCAAACATCTCAGGTCAGAAGTGATATATATACAACACAGAGTGGAAACTGGGAAGGCTTCTGGACAGAAATGTCATAACAATTGAGAGCTTTTTTTCCAGACCAAATGAAAAAAATTTCAGCCACTACAGTTTAAGATGCTCTAGGAAGTCAATACTAAGCTTCTTAGTTGATTTCAAACATCACAAAGCTTTTCTACCTAGAAGGGGTTCAGAGTAAGTACTCTCAGGGAGAAGGTGACCAGAACTGAGAAAGCCGGAAACAGGAGAAAGCTGGAGTATCTGATAGGCTTAACCTTCACAACAAAAAACTTAGGATGTCATAGGACGGATGGCTCTCTTCAAATATTTAGGTAAGTCATGAGAAAAGGAGAGATGATGTGTCATATGTCAAAAGGAAGAACTCTCACTGTGGACTGGAAGGAGCCAGTTTCATCTTGACTTGAAGAACTAACTCTCTTACCGATCACATTATCCATCTGAGGCCTGGCCACCTCTCTCATATGTGAACTGATGGCCACTCTGGCACCACCAGGCTGGATGAGTCAGGGACCACAGGCCACAGAACCCTCGACACATTCCTGCTGCTAGATTCAGACTACAAAGAACCCACTTCTCTGTAAAAGTTGGCTTTATTTCCAAGTGATGTAACCATGAAGTCTGAAGAGTAATTTTCTCTCATAGTTCATCTCTTTGTGTCACTCAGGGGGAAAAGGCCTTATCTTCTTCTAAAGATTGTTGTCCGTGATATGCTCCCTTCCACAAACAGGAATTATCCTTTCCCAATTTCCTATCATTTCACTCACTAATTACTGTGCTCCTAACATACTAAGATGGCTGTAAACTTGGCCACAGGACCAGCTTCAGGTATTGTTTGCCTTTATTTGTGTTCTTCCTGTAATTGTCACTCTGTGGCTCCTTATTCTGAATCTCTTTAATGAGATGCTGGCTCTAAAATTGGCCCTCGACCCAGAGTGGGGTTTCCCCAGCCCAGAGGTATTTTGAAAAGGCACCTCACACTCTGTGGCAGTGGGGAAGTCCCATGGTCCCAAGAGGGCTGAACTATTTTATTTTATGTATTAAACAGAATAGAGGCTTGGCTAGTGGTTGTGGAAAAGTGGGGAGTTTTCCATTGTGAAATAGTGACTACGTACTATTTTAACAATGAACGATCACTTCTCTACACACACACATACACACACACACACACACACACACACACACACACACACACACATCTGCTTTATCAATGTTTTCTTATCAACTATCCTGTATTCTGGCAACACCATTAGAAGCTGACCTAGGGGCACCAGTGCCACCTGGATCACACTTTATTGTCTGGACCAAGCAGAAAACTTGGTTTTGCTCTCCTGAAATACTGAGGTAATCTTATTTGCAGGTGATGTTTAAATGTTTACTACATACCAAGGGCCTTCAACAAATTTTTGAATATATTTCATCTACTAAACATTTCACATTCCTCATTCTTCATGCCAGTGAGTTCCAGAATAAATTTATTCACTTTCTAGGCCTTAAAAATGAGACCTGACATTATCTAGACCATTTTAAACATTTTCATAATAATATCTTCTTTTGACAGACCAAGGGAGAAGGGACTGGAAGAGGGTCTGTGTCCCTCGGTGCCGTCACTACTTGTGGTCCAAGTGCATGGTATAATGACAAAAGTGAAGCAGTGGTGGTAAACAGCAAAAGATAACACAAAATCAGAAGTGTGAATTACTAATAAAAGGTTAAGATTGTGTTAGCATACACTAAAAAAACGTGCCCCAAAACTAGTGTACTTAAGTCACCAGGCTTACTCCTCCCTTAGGACTTTGCCAAGATGTTCTGCTGCGCTCTTAGTACAGCTGGCTTGTTCTTGGTCTTCAGGTTCAGTTGAAATGCTACAAACATAGATGGTTCCCTGGTGTTGCAGACAGCTGCCCAGTTACTGCCTTGTGTCTCTGTGACTTTCATTCTGGTACTCAGGGCCTTGTGCAGTTACTCTGGTGCTTTGTTTCCTTTCTACTGCCTGCTGCTTCACTTACAGCATATAACTTCTATGCAAACAGATATCTGCCTGCCTCGTCACTACTGTGTCCATCACCCAAAGGTAGTGGGTGTTAATATGTGGGGTGAGGGTTTAACACACAGTTTGCTGAATCAATGAATAACTGAAAGTTCTCAGTTCAAAACTGACAGATTTTCTTGTTTCAAAATGATTTTTTAGCAGATTTTCTTGTACAGGGAAGTTTATTCCCCAATGATATCAGATAACTGAAATGTATAAACAAAAAATCCTGGTGACATTAAGATTATCTAAATAATTTTTAAAGTTGATTTTTCCCTAAACACTAATCTTACAGAAGACTACAGAAAGAGGATCACATTGTTAAGTGAAATTATTGCTTACTGTTTCTGACCAATACAGTATTGCCTCATATTTCTGACTCTCCGGGAGCTACCATACCTAAAAATCACTTTTGCATTTCAAAAGTGATTTTTTAAAAGTCTGCCATACTTTTCCACTACGAGAATTTTTTCATCTACTTTCATTGTGTGAAAATTCTTTTTCATCTGGCTCCCACCAAAAATCTAAAGTGTCCCAAGACCTGCATCCAGAGCACCAGAATAGTGCTACATAAATTATCTCCATCAACTAAATTTCTTGCTGAATCAGCTCAACTATAGCACCCTAAAACCACCACTTGCTAAAATGTGAAAATTCTACAACCAGCAAGAAATGCTAGAGAAATTTTCCTTCCCAGATAAATAGACACTGTAGCATGAAATACACCCTGAGAATTAGATAATTAGAAGTCAGATAACAAAGGACCAAGATAAAAGCAGCAGTATCTACCATGATTCCTATATTCTTTACAATACATTAAGGTTCAGTATGGGACTGCAGCTAAGTAAAAAATTCATTCCCACCAACCCTTTTCACTTAGACAAAAAGTTTTGTATTAACTTCAGAAGATAGTATCGCATTATCTGAAATCTATTTTGCATATCTGAAAATAAGACTTGTCAAAGAGGGGTTTGAGTCATGTCCCTGTTTTCCAGCTGGTGTGTAGCTGTACACTTCTCTTGCAGGAGAACAGACAGTGAGAGCGAGTCCTTACCACCAACTATCCAAGGCAGTCTACTAAAGGGAGAACACTTGTGGCTTACTTGTGGCATCACTATCACAGGGTTAGAGAGAATTCAACCAAACGTACCATATTCCATGCTTCTGTGGGCCACCTACATGTACATAAAAACAAAGTTGGGTGACCTCTGTGTAGGCCACAAGTAGGAAAACACAAGGAACATTTGCTTCTCTCCTGATTTTTTTCCACTTGTTCTCAGTTCTTTGTGAAAACTGGACCCAACTGCCATGCTCAGAATAGCACGGTGTGATACCTCTTGCTTAGAGTAGACTTGGATGTACTCTGTGAGCCCTGGCTTCTGTTAATATGTCACAGGTGCTCATCAAACCTCTGGCATCTGCTTGTTTTCTTCTTGTAGTAGACCCTAGTCCTTTCTCAAGGTAGATGTAATCTCCCCACCAGGAGGGACATATGTCTCCTGTCATCTCCTCAGAACAGTACTCTGATATAAATAAATAAAAGCTGAGGAGTAATGTAGTAAGTTATATACTGCTCTAGAATTAATTCCTGAACAACAGGGATGAGAACTGGGGCCTGGAAAGTAGTAAGACGTGATGGGAAAAGAGAAGATCTAAAGACATCAAGAGAAAGAGAGAAGGCATGATCGAGAGTGGCCTCTGCACAAGCTATAAAGGACTTGTGGGGAGGTGGCATGAGGGGACCAAGGGAGGAGAAAAAAGACTTGTTGTTGCTCTCAGGAGAGAATCATGGCTCTGAAACCAAATGAAGAAAAGTTTCCAGAAGGATTGTACCATATGTGAAAAAAGAGAGAGTAGCTGAGCAATGCTGTGTGTTAACTGGAAGAAAGATAAGAGGGACAGGACTATGGTTACAACACTGCTAGTCTGCTTGCTGGTCGCTGAAGGACAACTTATGCACAAATTTTCCCCAGACTGTAATTCTTACCCAAGTAACATTCCAGGGTATTGTGTTCCTGAAACCACTGCCAGCTAAGTAACGGAAACCTGAGTTCCCAAGGTCTCTGGGTGATGAAGGTGTTCATTTTTCATATCTTTGCCCAAGTTACAAAAGCTCTCTTTAAGGACACAGCGAGGACTAATTAGATCATCTCATCTAATTCTGGTCTGTCAGAAACCACACAGTTCTCCCATGCATTTCTGGCCATTCTGGGGGCAGCCTTTGCAGGTCACTGAGGAGGGATCCAAGGGAAGCCACAAGCACCAGCAGACAGTGGGGGGCTGAGGCAGAGGCAGGCTCCTCTCCAGACCTGTTCCCTGCTCCCAATGAGGCTCATCGCCCCGGAAGAGATGTACAAGCGACAGCAGTGCTCTCTCTGCAGATAAGGGGCATCTGGAGACAGGGTGAGAGGTGAGGTGTGCCTCTGACCAGGGTTGGGGCCGAGGTTACAGTGCCGAACAGAAATTCTCAGGTGGGCTAGTTTCTTTAACAATTTTAATGCTTTATACATAACACTCAGAAATCTGAAATAAGAACTTCCTGCCTACCTCCTTTTTTGAGGTATTGGACATCAAACCTAGGACCTTACAAGTGAGACACACACTCTACTGCTAAGCCCCATGCCTGACCCCTCATGATTAGAAATAGAAAAGAAGAAAAATTTGGATTTTTTTTTCATCATGGACAAAGTACACAAGAAAGCCTTCCCACACACTTTCTTTCTTCCTCTGCAGTGCTATTTGTACTATCTTTACTTCTCTAAAACATTCCCCACTATCATCTCTCCCAGAACTATCTTCCAGAAGGTGCCTTGGAAAAGAACAAAGAGGGTGAGTCCTGTTCTCACTAACATGTTCAGATATCATGTTATCATCTTGGGTTGTGTTTAAAACATATTAGTCTTTGTCCTCAAGACAAGCCTAAGTGAATGCATAAATTTAGTTTTCAAGAGTCTTATTTATTAGTTTTAAAAATTTTAATTGATTTTATTGGTACATTTCACATATATATTCTGATCAATATTCAGATTGATTCAACATCAAATCATTCATCTCCCCTCCCAGCATTGCCTCCAATGGTAAACAAATGGTCCCCATGGCAACATATTGACTTCCCACATTCGGCCTAAGCACTGAACCTATGTCTGCTTTGCCTCTTATGGGATTGGTGACCGCATTCTTTAGCCTCAACAAAGTGCAGGAGTGAACTGAAGGAGAACAAAGAAACTCAAAATTTAGGAGTAGGAACTGGAATCTCTCCCATAGATCTTATATTTTAAGAGGAGGGAAAAAGGCTAAATAAAATTGCCAAAAGTTGAATATAAATGTAGCTATCAATATTGATATATTACTCTTCTCTTACTAGTAATAGAATATTAACTTTATGTAAAAACTTAGAGAAAAATCTGTGAAGCAAAGAAAGGTAAAAATAAAATGCTAGATTGGGAAAACTATACCAAAAGGAACAAATATAATTTTTCAGTCAGGTATGACAGTTGCTTAAATAACATAGACAGATCAGAACAACAAGCGGTACCCAGTTTAAGGCAAGAGGCCTACAAAGATGTGAAGTCAATGAGAAATGTTAAACTAAGCAGCCTAAAAGTCAGAAAAGAAAAACAAACAACAGAGTATTTTACTTTACTTTGACATTGTTGGACTTTTGAAAACGTTAGATTAGCCACTAGAAAGTACAAAATTACTAGTCAAGGAGTACATGATTTTATATATTAAGTGATGAAATAGTTACATAAATCAGGCTCTGTCCAGTCCCTTGGAAAAGAGATGCCCAGATCTAGCTGGGATCTGTGGTAAATTTTGGCTCATTTGCTTTAGGATGAAATTAGGAAATGAAGAGGCAAGTGATACTAGATGGGAAAAATAAAAATAAACAGAGTCTATATTTAAGTTTGGCAATGGCTTAAGTGCTGTGATACAGTAATTCCATAAGAAAACACACAAAGGCCCAGAATGAATAACTGAAATCCTACACCCTACATATAAGCACAGTATAGGAGGATACTGAGGTATTTCTGAAAATACTCCGGACTTAGCTTGAACCAGTCATCCAATTGCCATGTCTCTTCTATTTCAGAAAGTCGTTTTTAATGTAGAATTATTTCAGTTGTTAGGAAGAGTTGCGTTTTGGTTTTTGGTTTCTGGGTGTTTTTTTAGTATCACCTGGAACATTTACTTACGAAATGGTGTGGATTCCACAAACAAGGCAGCCTCTCATGATATCTGCTGTGCAGTGCTGTAAGGTCCAGCCAGTCAGCATCTAGATCTGAAATTCCAAGCACTGTTGGTCATACAGCTGAGGAAACGCAAGCTCCATGCCTCTCAGATCTCCTCTGTTAGCATGGATAACAAATTGAGCTACCAAGTGACCAGATCCAGTCAGTTAATAGTTCTGTGAACTTTTGGTTCATTTCAGTAATTTTCAAAATTAATTTGGGATAACCAACATGAAGTACCAAGGAAGTACATTTTTAAATATTACATCTTGGTTTACATCTAGATTAACTTCCCTATCTTTTTATTAATAATAGACTTTATTTCGATAGTTTCAGGTTCATGGTAAAAGCTAAGTAGAAGGTACAGAGATTTCCCATGTGTCTTCCACCCCTACACATCCATAGTCCACCTCATTATCAATATCCCTCACCAGAGTGGTACATTTAATTTGATTATAGGTGATGAGCCTACACTGACACATCATTATTACCCAGGGTTCACAGCCTAAGTTAGGGCTCACCTTTGGTATTGTAAGTTCTATGAACTTGAACAATTTATACAAAATGTACCCAGCATTATAGTACCACACGGAGAAGTTTCACTACCCTAAGAATCTTCTGTGCTCCTATTTATCACTTTCTCCCCTAACCCCTAGCAATTACTGGTCAGTTTACTGCCTCCACAGTTTTATTCTTTCCAGAATGTCATATAGTTGATATCATACAGTATACAGTCTTTTCAGATTACCTTCTTTCTCCTGCCACCAGGCAGTAAGTTTCCTTCAAATCTTTCCATGTACTGATAGATCAATTCTTTTGGGTCTCGTACTCACCTACTGAAGGACATTTTGGTTATCTCTTCATTGCTTTTTTGGAAAAATGTGTAGAATATAAAGACACAAGGAGTCCTAAGGAAAAACTAATAAATGGCAAGAGCAACTTGGGCTAGCTTTCCATTTCCCTTTCTCACATAAGGTGCTTCTTTCCGATCCTCCACCAGCTGCTCTTCCCGTGATACTTTTCTCCTGGGCCTATTCCTGAAGGCCTTGGTTATAAGTAGAAATGCAGGTAGTAGTAACATTAGTAACATCAGTTTTAACTGAAAACTGAACTAATGTTTTGGTTTTAGTGTAAAAGGACATTCCTCTCAAGGAAATTTGCATTTGACAGAAGGTATATCTAAGAGGAGAAATTTTCAACAAAATATATTGCATACCACCGGGGACCCTCAATAAGAATTTGAAAGCTAGAAGGTCTTTCCATTGCTCCCCAATTACTCCACACTGGTATACTAAGTCAATTTCCTTGTCAATGGTACAAAAAAACACCTGGCACCTACAACATAAGGAGGAAAGGTTTATTTTGGCTCATATTTTAAAAGTTTCCATTCTTATGTGCCGGCCCCGGGCAAATGAGGCATGGTGGAAGGCCCTGAGCTGAGGAAAGTGCTCACATCAGAGCAGCCAGGAAGCAGAGAGTAGAGGGAGGAGCCCAGGAGGGAGATTTATCACCTGCAGATGACACTCCCAGTGCCCTGCCTCTTCCCAGCAGGGTGTACCTTCTAACAGCTAGTCAGCCATGCCATCTCTGAAAGCCAGTCATCTTGCAGAGGTCCTCCCTCTGAGTGCATAAGGTTCTGGGGAGCATCTAAATATAATCCATAACAACTAAAGATAAAACTATTTTTTCTCTCCTAAGACTTACTAAAGACTATGTAAACACTCAAGTTTAATACTCTTTTTAATATATATTTATGCTCAAATGTTTTTAAAGAAAGAATTGTTATAGTCTTATCTATATTATTAATTCTCAACCAGGAGCAATTTGCTCCCCAGCCTAGGGACATGTAAATAGATGAATGTGTTCACAGTTATGGGGAGTTGGTGTCACTGGCAACCCACAGACAAAAGTCAAGGATGTACCTGAACATCTCATAAGTACAGAAGTAGATCCAACATACACACACCCCAAAGAATTAGCCAATCAGAATGTTGATAGTGCCAGGGCTAAGAAAGCCTGCTTAATATGAGCTGCTGTAAGGTTGACATTCAGATGATATAAGCATGGATGCCGGTAAAATTGTGTCTACCTTAAAAGTATCCATAATTTGTAAAGATCTGTATTATTTTCTTAACATTTCTAAGATATCTTCATCTTGATTGTGAATTATTTACTTTTCAAAACAGTCAACTGAATAAAATGAAGAGGCTTTATATAGTTCGTGTAAGTTTTTCTATTTGGAGATGGAAGTTATGATTAAAATTGGCATTTCTGAAACTCTAATTGCTAGTTATTACATTGCTGAAAGGAAAAAAAGAAGAAAAAAAATATTTCCAAGGCCAGACAGATGGGAAATCTTAAGATAAAAAATTACAATAGAAGAAAATTTCTATTTAGACATATTTTAATTTGCATAAATAGT
Source organism: Petromus typicus (assembly GCA_004026965.1). NCBI lineage: Eukaryota > Metazoa > Chordata > Mammalia > Rodentia > Petromuridae > Petromus > Petromus typicus. Next base: position 168,700 of record PVIR01000015.1, read on the forward strand.
AAGCAATATATTTCTTTAATTCCTAAACTTCTGTTAATTGACTAATTTTCTAACATTGGATTGAACCTCCCAAACTCCGTTAGGTTTTTGATAAATACAACAGTTTGTGTAAAAATAGTCCATATATTAAAGGCTGTATAAATTCTAATGGGATCAGACATTTCATACTGCAAGAGATATCTCTCTGTAGGTATATGGTATAAACTGCGTATAGAAACTTAAATGTCTGTTTTAAAACCCATTTGTGACTGAAATATGATAAAACTTCTCAGTTCATGAGCATAGCATGAGAGTAACATACATGTCTACGACATCAATACTTCAGTTTTAGCAGCATGATCTACACTTCTTTGGCAACTCCTGCCTTCCACTTCTGAGATATCTCTCCTGTTCTATCATTCTCTCTCTCATTCTTTTTTTCTTTTCTCATTCCCCTAAAAATTACCAGAGGAGGGAAAGACTTATGCTAGAAGAATGTCAGGAAAAATCATAATGGTGTCTTCTGTCAACCATGAGACCAAAAATTATCCCCACATTGGAAAAGCTAGAACTTTTAACTTGCTGAAATTTATCTCAAGCCTTCAAACTTTACAAATAAGTAAGCCATGAGTCATTAAGCTTCTTTCTTAGGGTCTTGTTTTTGATAAGCTTGTGGAATATTTTCTTTTATTCAAATCTATTGAGCTACTAAGAACTGCAAATTAAAGTCCATCTCTTGCTAGTTGCTTATGCTTGACAAATAAAGCAATCATCAAAATCATGGACTGTGTACAGCTTCTAAGTCGTATTTGTTTGGCATAATATAGCAGCAGGAAGGCCAGGCAAATAAACAGCATTACTTAACATAATCACTTAATGTTGTACAACCAACATCAGGTCTCATTGCTTTATCACTTGCAAAGAGTTTAATGATAATAAAGTTGATTGTTAGTGTGAAGATATAAATTGTTCAGTAGTTAAGAGTTGTTAATGACAGAAAAGAAACAGAAAGTTGGAAAAACAGGCTTTAGCAGCTCAAATTCATTGCTAATTGCCTATGCATTCATTATAGGCTGACCAGGGCTAATTATCTAATTAAACTAAAGCTCTGCTGCCTGAGAGGAATTTCTAGGCACTTGATGTTGGCTGTCAATTACCTCAGCACGTCCTGTTGAAATGTGCAGTTAACTAAAGGCATGTTTTGCTTTTCCCAGTAGAAATACATGGCACTCCTACTGCATGATAATTTATGCTTAGAAGGAAAAAAAAAGATTTTCCTTGAAAAAAATACACCATAGAAACTAAGAATAAAAGCAAATATTTTAAACAAGGACTCCTGCTCATTTTTCTCAATGATCTGCAATTCAGGAAAAGCCAATATAATCTACTTTAAGTGAAAAGGAACAACAAGGACATAAAAGAGAAATCAAATATTGTATGCATGTTTCTGAATGTTCTCTTCACATGTTGTTTTTAAAAATGCATTTAGAAGGTGTTTTTTGTGATGTCCTGTGGGAACTCACAGCATGTAATTACATTAATTTCATACAATTACAATTTTTAAAATTCATAACATTTTAAAAGCTGGAAGGAAAGGGTTAAACCATTCAGACCATAGTCTTCACTTTATAAATAAAGGATCTGAGGTTTTAATAAGTGAAATGACCTATCCAAAGTTAGAAAGCTGATTACTAAGACCAGGTATAACACTAGTGTCTTCTCAGCCCTCTGCTCTTCCTGTTTCCAAGTCGTACTATCATTCCTCATGCTTTTCTCTAAAATAATATAATAGATCATCTGCATGGACAAGGTTAGTTTTGTTTTTCCGAAGGAGAGCTGACTGAGGGCGGGGATTTAGCTTAGTGGTTCTGGAGCCTAACTCACAAGCATAAGGGTCCAGGTTTGATCCCCGGTAAATACATATAACAATGCTGGGCGTGGTTACTCACACCTTTAATCCCAGCACTTCGGAGGCAGAAGCAGGAGGATCATTGTGAGTTTGAAGCTGGCCTGGGCTACATAGGGAGCTCAAGGCCAGCCTGAACTACAAAAGGAGACCCTGTCTCAAAAAAAAAAAAAAAAAAAAAAAAAAAATGCGGATTAGTAGCATTTCTTCTCTTTAAGGAAACAGGAATATAATAACGTACCTATTTAAGTTAGTCAAAAGCAATAGAAGTGAGTTTTCAAGGGAGATTGTCTTAAAATGATTTAGGTTTTTGTTGTTGTTTTTTGTTCTTTGTTCTTTGTTGTTTTTTGCCTTGTCCAACTAAAGTGGAAAAAGTAGCAAACATATAGTGGATTTTGTTAATTGGAATATTCACAGAATGAAACTGCAGCCTACTACATTGTTTCATAGGGAAATATAAGTCCATGGTCCACGGTCATAAAGCAGTATTGACTAGTTATCTTTTGGGAAAGACATCTTCCAAGAAAACACTATTTCACTCCAAAGAGTTTGTCACCTTCACCCCCCTTGATCCTGGAAGGTAGGATCTGTTGCCTGTAGAAACACAGAACTCCGGAAATTTTCTCAGCCCTTTCCAGTGTCATTTTTCAAACAAGTGTCAGCGATGAACACACAGTTCTTTTCTGGCAAATTGAGGAAGATGATTTTCCCTTTCTCTGCCTCTGGAAGCTGAACATCAACTGTTTTACCATTTGTGTTTAAAATCCATTAATTAAAATAAATAGAAAGTTAAAAAAATCTCTTTTTAAGCCAGGAGGAAAAGGACAGATGGGGAAGCGGAGGAGGTGGAGATAGCTGATGTCTTCTTTAAAAAAAAAAAAAGAGAGAAAGAAAAACAAGAAGCATGAAACTGAAGGGGGTTAATTAAGAGAGGTAAATTTAATTTACAGTTCATAACTAATTTTGGTCTCATAATAATCACTTTGCTTAAAAGACAATAGGAAAATCTCTCCAATATCAAATTGATGGTGAGGAGGGCTGTTACAATCTTTCATCTATTCCCAAAAAGGTAATACCTGGCCTGTAGCACTGCTTCAGGCTGAGCACCATAAAATCTTCTTTATCAACAACAACTTGTGAACAACACCTTATCCCACCCCCAAACTTCCCCTGCAAATCCTCCATAACTTTAATTCCTTTCTTGCTTATCTCCTATTACCTGACAACATTGATGGGGGAGGGGGAGGGCATCAACAACTTAAAATCTTTCTCCATTCCTACTCTGGATTACAGTTAGAAAACAATGTCTATAGCTTGTAGCACACAATATGACCTCTCAAATGTATAACTGCAAAGTAGTGTAAAGTCTACACTCCACATCTGACTCTAGTACTAAAAGTCTCTTACTGTATTTAACTACACAGCCTATACAGCAAAGTGCTAGGATGTCAGATAACCCAGTACAATCAGAGTAGGGCGTGGTCAATGTGGAGATGGACTGAGCTAAAAGGATTCCAGTGCAATAATTCATGCAATGTCTCGTGTAATAAATGGGATGAAAGGGAAGATGTATGTTTGTCTTTTTCTGAATCACCTTTATATTTCTTTTGTCTTCTGCAATGGGCTAAGGGGATGTGCTTTCTACAACTGTGCAAAAAGTGGAGTGGAATGAGATCAATGACTTAGTAACATAAAGGTGACGCTTACACAATGCCACAACTTACTCGGTTATTGTCAAAGCTATGCCACCAGTTCTTCTATTTTGGAAATTATTTATGTTTCTTACAATTTGACATTCACGCATGATATGGTATAAGAAATATATGCTAACATTTTAAAAAATCTGAAAAACACATTTAACTCAGTATAAATCACTAAATATGAGAAATTTTTATCAATTTACTTATCATATTCTATGCTAATATAAAAATTAATTGTATAAGGACTACTGGGATGAGAAACTTGCCAGGCCATTTTATAAATAGAAACAAAACAATAGCTTAGGAATTTTGAATATTTAAGAATGTCAGTATTTTTGTACTCTTTCACCTGAATGATGTGTGACCAAAACAGATCAATAAAAAGATCTGTGTAAAAAACAGGAAGTAATTTACCTGGCATATTAAGAAAAGGGGTCTTCATAACCTAGAGACAGGTAAAGGAGTACAGAAGACAAAAGAACTAACCTATTTTTCAAAGAATGAATAAACCCACAGAGAAACAGGCAGAGAAAGAGTCATCGGCTGAATTCTCTTTCTGTTGTCATTTTCTAATTAATTAAGCAACCGTAAAAAATAAAAAAGAACCTCAGGTTTACTCATGCTTCTGTGTGCTTCCACCATTCCTAAATGTAACAGATGTAGGCAGGAGGGAGGTAGGCTTCAAACTATATTAGTCTTACCTATCACTAGAGAGCTGTCAGCTCATAAAAAACATTTAGAGAATATATTTGCCAAAGCAACAGCTCATCAGCCAGTCCTGTCAGCTATGCCCACAAACTAGGTTCCTAATCTTTACACTAGTCCTCCTACCTTTCCCCTGGAATATAGCCTCTACTCAGGTTTTTCTATTGTGCTACCACCAATCTCATAAAAATGTAAAACAGATCACCTCACTCACCTATCCTCAGCTCACTAAAGACTTCTCATTGCATTGACAAGAACATCCAACTCCTTCCACAACCTACAACTCCCAGCGACCCTCCTCCCATAGTCTATCAGACATACAGTCTGAGCCTTTTCTACCTCTCCAACTTCATCTTCCTTCAGGAACCCTGACTCTTTCCATGCTGTCTAATCTCACAGGCCTAGATTTTCCTGTCTTATCTAACAGGAATCAATTTACTTTCTACCTGATCACAGTCATGGTATCCAATACTCTGTTTAACAGCATTAGGCCATTTTCTGATCCTGAAATGCTCAGACCCAAACTGTTTTCATAGATAACTTCTTGATACTAGGAGGAACTCTGATGTTAACTGGTAGTCACTGCTATTATCTTGTGGTCAATTTAAAGGAACATAGCACATACATAAACACACACACACACACACACACACACACACACACACACAAAACCACATCCTACTATCCTGTTTTATTATCTCCATCGATAGCTGTGTGAAATTGTTACTCATGTACCCCTACTGTATAAAAAACACCCATCTTAGCCCATTTTCTATTGCTATAACGTGATACATGAGACTGAGTAACTTACAGATTTACTCTTTATATTTCTGGAGGCTGGGATGTCCAAAACTATGGTGTAGAATCTTATAAGTGGTTTCTGGATGCATTATGACATGGTAGAGCACATCAGATGGGAAGAAAGAGGAATCAAGCAAACTAAGGTCCAACTTCCACTTCTTATCAGGTAGTAAGGCCATCACAGGAGGAGGGGATCTCATGACCTAATCTAACCCTAACACTTCCTAAAAGCCCCGCCCCCAAGTATGATCAATATACGAACATGTTTCCAAGGAGATTACATTTCTAACTTTTGGGGGACAAGTTTAAATCAGCATGTCACCTCATCCTACCCCCACAAAACATGCAGGTAAATTCCTTGGGAATTTAACCTTGTCTTCCCTGTTCCTCAAAGCCCAGAACAATGTGTAGTTTCCAACTGATACTCACTATTGATGATAGAGCCCATCTGTCCCAGACTTTTTCCAAACCTTGTTTATGCTACATATTTCCCTAGCATTTGCTCACTAGGACTTCTCTTTTCTTAACTGTTCTTTTCTGAATTTCTTTCCACTTTTACTTGCTTATAACAACACTAAGGAATACAAAATAAATACCATTTAAAAAAGGATGCTAAAACTAAGAGAAAACCAAGCTCTAAAGAGCAGTATCAAAAGGAATTATGAAGACAATGTGTTTGTAGCCTCAAAAAGTACCACATGCTCTGTGGACACTCAGTGACAGACTACGGGATAAACAGCAAGGAAGGATGGTATTACCGGGTAGATAATCTAAGTTCTGAAACAAATCTTTTAAAAATTTCACCCTGAATCTGATTTTCAAGTAAAATTCCATTTCAATATTGATGAATATTATTTAAGCCCACTGGTCTTTACAACTTATAGCCATTTCAGAACTATAACAATAGCTATCTATTATCATGTGGCACCTACCCTACTGTATTCTAGATCATAGGTATCTAGATCTAGGTATCATATTATTTGAATTTATATGTGAAAATACTGAAATTCAGGTAAGTGAATATGACTGATAAAAAGCAACAATATAGAAATCAGATGTATATTACTAGGGTTCTATGGAATCTATATCTGTGGCAGATAACTTAATAGAAGCAAAACCAATAAACAAAAATCTGCACTTGTAAATAAAGGGAAGATACTTTTCTGTTGCATGTTCTTCACTTTAGAAATAGATTGAGTGGAATTCCTTAGTGAAGTGATAGTACATTTAAGTAACAATGGCCTGGTGACCTCCAAAAGCCAGTCAATTTTAAGAATCTTTTTATAAAGAATATTGCCATACTCTTGGGATCGTCTAATACTAAAGTATTTTACTACTCATAGGTATAGCCTGATTTCCAAACTGAACTGATAATCAAGATCTTATCACTGGGAAGAAAATCTAGAAAATGAAAATTGTAACCTTCAGTTCTTTCAAATCAGACTATTAGGGTCTGATTTCCAAAACAAATTTTAAGCTCCCCAAGATGAATAACTAAAGTTTATAACTATTGTCACCCAAAAGTCAGTCTACAAATGAATAAACTCAGGACCTGAATGGTAGGATCTTCAAGTCACAGAGTTTGCAAAGTGCCACAGTAAACTGGAAAAACAGTATCTCGACTCTCATTTGGTGCTTTTCACACTAATTCAAGCCGTGTTTGATAAAAACGGTACTTATTTCTGCTTTGCAACTTTTGCTGTCAATTACTACTTTCATTCTTGAGCCACTTATTCCCTCATCTGCAAGCTAGAAATAATAATAGTGCCTACCTCTTGGGGTTTCCGTAAGGATTAAATAATGCAACTTTCATTATATAATGCACTTAACATAGTACCAGGAATAGTGAGTACTCATTAGCTAAGTTATATAATCTACTAAAAATGCATGCCTATTTTAACTAGAGAGGACTTACAGAACCACTCCAATTACAAAACGTACAAAAAACCCATGCTTAGCTTTAGAAGTCCAAGAGGACTTTAAATTCAGAGTTAAGTGTAAAGTCCAGGCACCTGGTGTCTTTTTTTTCCATTCAACTACTGCAAAGAATACACTGAGAAGCGAATTAACTACACAACAGCTTGCCTGATCGTTGCACGCCTGTTTCTCCCGGGATGCCTTAGTATCCCTACTGAATCTATCTCTTGATGACAATCAGGCATCAGCATTTATAGAAGTCTCTTCCCGCTAAACAAGTACTTTTCAGGCAAACTAAGTTTGATATCATAATACACCGATTTCATGATTATACCAAAGGGCCTTGCAAGTCCTCCCAACAAACAACTATCGTGCTATGTAACCAAAAAAAGACCGCGCCATCAGGCCCTGATGCAAACAACAGCTGGGCCCGACTGTCCTGAGTAACCCTGCTAGTCACCAGGGACGGATTCGACCTCCTCACCTCCTAAGACACTTGGATAATTACGAAAGCTCCGTCCCTCAGTCCCTATGGTAGGCAGTGGCTGCCTAGGCGGCCCCTAAAGCCAAAATAGACTCAGTATTCTTCCCAGGGACAAGGGCAACGGAAGGCGACCCTTAATGGCTAACGAGGACAGGCTCCAAAAGGCTAACGACCCCCTCCGCCAGGTTCTATCCCGCGGCCCAAAGCCTCCACCACTCTGCGGGACAGCTGCCGGAACTGCGTCACACAGCACTATGGGGGTGCCGGGAGTTGTAGTTTAAGTGTCTGTTTCTCTTGCACCCTCCCCCCTCCAGTCACCTTTTGTTAAACAAGAAAACACCTAGGACCCCTGGTAAAGATCGCTTTGTATTTAACAGGTCTAGAATCCCTTCTTCTGTCCGATTGACCGAGTAAACTCTCAGGGCTCTGGGAGAACTGTGGACTACAAGTCCCGGCATGCTCTACAGTGCGCCCCGAGCGCCTGGCCACCGTCGTAGGTGCGGGCCGCATGAATGAAGCACCCAGCGTAAGGCAAATCCTGGCACGGTCCGCGCGGCCAGTACCTGCTCCTGAGCTCTAGTGCGGGGTGTGGGCCGTGCGCGTGCGCGCTCAGAGGAGGCGCGAGGCGAGCGCGCCCAGCCGTTGCTGGTGTGCGGCCGCTGAGGTTGGCTATTGCGGCGGTCGAGCCGCGCCTCGGACCGTCGGTTACTTGCGGGGCCTCCCGCCTCGCCTGGGGCTGCGGACAGCCGTGGCGGCCGCCGGGGACCGCAAAGGGCGGAAGAAAGGAGGAGGCCGGTCCCGGCACACGGAGGAACCGCCGAGCATGCCCCGAGACAACATGGCTTCCCTGATCCAACGGATCGCCCGCCAGGCTTGCCTCACCTTCCGGGGCAGCGGGGGCGGTCGCGGCGCTTCCGACCGCGGCGCGTCGGCTGGCCCAGAGGCGCCTGTAGCGCCTGGCTTCCCTGAGAACCTGAGCAAGCTGAAGAGCCTGCTGACCCAGATTCGCGCCGAGGACCTCAACATTGCTCCGCGCAAGGCCACGCTGCAGCCGCTGCCGCCCAGCCTGCCGCCCGTCACCTACATGCACATCTGCGAGACTCGCGGCTTCAGCCTCGGCGTGTTCCTGCTCAAGAGCGGCACGTCCATCCCGCTGCACGACCACCCTGGCATGCACGGTATGCTCAAGGTGCTCTACGGCACCGTCCGCATCAGCTGCATGGACAAGTTGGAAGCGGGCGGTGGGCAGCGTCCGCGGGCCCCGCCGCCCGAGCAGCAGTTCGAGCCACCGCTGCCGGCCCGGGAGCGCGAGGCCGCGCGGCCGGGCATCCTGCGCTCTCGGGCCGAGTACACCGAAGCGAGTGCCCCCTGCGTTCTCACGCCGCACCGGGACAATCTGCACCAAATAGACGCCGTGGACGGTCCCGCTGCTTTCCTGGACATCTTGGCCCCGCCCTACGACCCGGACGACGGCCGGGACTGCCACTATTACCGGGTGCTGGAGCCGGTCAGGCCCAAGGAGGCCTCCAGCTCGGCCTGTGACCTGCCTCGAGAGGTGTGGCTCCTGGAGACCCCGCAGGCGGATGACTTCTGGTGCGAAGGAGAGCCCTATCCAGGTCCCAAGGTCTTACCTTGAAGCCACAGGCACTCACTGTGGGCCCGAGATATGCCCTCTCCTGGTCGGGGGCAGGCTGCTCAATACCCACCCTCCACAAGGGCTCTGTCTCAAGCTTTCTCTGACCCCTAGCATGGGCACTGGATCTACTGGAGTGACCTGCCGCCGTGCCCTCAGCAGTCTTGGAAAGCACAGGCTCCTGGGCAGCAGCCATCGGGCATGGTTACGGGGGCGGGGTGGGCAGAAGACTAGGTTGTTTGCTGGTACTTTCACTGTCACCAGGGCTTTGATTTGGGGGAGGGGACAGAGGACTGAAGCGCTTCCATCTTAAAGCCATAATGAGAATATTCTTCCTTTGTTCCTCATTCTATAGGAAATACACTAAGTGGTTTTTTTTTTTACTACAACCTCACTTGGTAAATAGGGTTTGTTTTCCATTCTTACCCTTATGACCTTTTCCTCTTCGCAATTAACTTATTGACTGCATGACCAAGTGGTTTGAATTGTTTTTAGTTCAAGTCATTGGTTAAAAGTACATTTTCAAGAAACGTGCAACTTTAAAACTGAGTTGTCCGGCCGCAGCTGCCCTTTGAAAATTAAATCTTTTCAGTTCTGGGATCACTCTCCAAACCTAACTATGCATGTAGAGGACAAGATTAATTTTCTTTCCTCCCTTTGCTCAGTAGCCACATCTGGTTTACTCAGGCATCCTCTGCCAAAATACTCAGCACCTTCCTGTCTCAGTGAGAGCTGGCTCCTCAGAGATTATCTTCCCCCTTGAATCTCCAGATCTGTGAGAAACACATTTCGTTTGTTGTAGAATCACCATTAATGTGACAGCTGTGTTATCCTCAAGTGACCGTTTTCTTGTGTTATTGTACTTTTATGAGATGATAGAGTAATTCTGTATTTTCTAGTCAGAATCAAAGGAGCTTAGTCTTATGCTTCCAAACAGCTGAATGTAACCCCCTCAACTGTTGAATTGTTGAATTCCATATGCCTATTGACCTCCGTTATCTTCTTATAAAAGTAGAGGAAAATAGTGCATTGGTGACTGTTCTACGATCTCCCAGAGGGCAGTGATTCCTGCTGTGTCTTGGTGTTATCTGCCCCCCTCAGATAGCAGAGCAAGTGCCTGCTTCATCTGCTGTGTGGTTTGGTAGGAAGAAGTAGAAGGCGTAGATGATCTAGGTTGGCGAACTGGGGATTACCTATAATTCTAGCCATTTTAGGACACCAAAACTTGGAATGAAACACTTCCCACTCCCCAACTTATGAAACAACAGTTACTTGTTAGATTTGTTTTGTTTTGTTTTGTTTTTTTGTCCTTTTAATACGCTGAGCAACTTTACCTTGTTTACAAATGTATTGGCACCATTTGCTTTGGGCCATGGAGCACTGTTTACCCCTTTTTACTATTTATAGGATTTTTTTTTTCATAAAAACAAACTGTAGAAATATAGATATTAAGATTTGCCAGGGCCAGGGATTTAGCTCAGTGGTGCCGTGCCTGCCTGGCAAATGTGAGGTCCTGAGTTCGATCCCTGGTACTGCAACAGCAAACAAAACAAAAAGATTTGTTCATTAATAAGGATATAAGCCTTTTCATTGGACTTACCCATGTGGCAGTAGACTTCTGTCTGTAATAAAGGAGAATTTGCCATTATTAGTGGAAAGTGTTTGCTGCCCTTGAGGGAAACTATGTGGCTTACATCTTTAACCACAGTAGGTGACAGAGACCCAGGCTGAAGGAGTATTTGTTCCCAGTTTTTAAGCTAATGACGAAAAGCAAGTTGATGATTTCTGTTCATTGTGTCATGTACTAAAACCTGTTGTAAAGTCTGACACAGGCATAATACCAAGGATTTCCTCCAGTGTTGCAAAAATTGTTATTGTAGCTTCACACTGGTGTGATTTCAAATGCCTTGGGGGGCAGTATGAAGTGGCTCTTTATTGCTACTCAGTTTGAAAACAAATTCTAGATATGCAAATAATGATTTCTGAGGAAACGTCACAAAATAAAATGTGTTTTTATAGCACAGTAATGAATGTGTGTAATCATAAGTTGGTCACATACTTTTTAAAATTGTAGCAAAAAGTTGATGTACAAAAAACTGTTGATAGTGATGTGTATGTAACAGTATAATCTGGACTGTTAACCCTGCAGAAGCATCCTGGAAATGCGACAGTAATAAAGGAAAAATTATTATGAAAGACTTCACTACCAAGAAAAAAGTGGCAGAAGTTCTCAGTTATAAGTAATGTAGAAGGAAAAAACTGAGGTGCTTTTCAAAAGACTCACTGAAGTTGTTCAGGCCAAAATAGCAATATTATATCTTTCTAATTTAGTTCAGTAAGGACAGTAAAATTTTGGTTCACTAATAAACTGAGTAAATTTAAAGTGAAAACAAAATGTAACTTAATGAATCAATACAAAAAGAATATGCTCATCAAAAAACAAAATGTGGTACAGAGACAGTCTTGCACTTGTGTGCATAAAGTGTTAGTCATTAGTCACTGACTTCTTGTGCTGCTATTGGTTCCATGTAGTCCAGCAATATGGATTATGTTTTAACAACTGTGGGGTAAAAGATATCCTTCCATTGGAAAAACTAATGAGCACAATGATATTAATCACTTAATTTTTTTGTTGAATAATAAATGCAATAATTTCCTTTCGTGGATGAAAAATTGTCTTTCTAAATACTTTTGAAGTTAAATTCTCTAGTTATAGCAGTGGCCAGTTATGTCAATGCAGAATGTTGTGTACCTGTTAACGACTTGGAAAATTGATTTTTACTAAGCTTTCTATTTATAAATGAAGATGGTAGTAGTACCAGCTTTGGTCAACAAAAGTTCTTTGAGCCTATACCATAAATAGCTCTTTGCTTCTCCCCATTTTACTCCCCCCTTTCATTCACCCCATTGTCTCCTTGTAGGTGCCTTAATCCAGGATCGTCAGCACTCTGATTCTGAATCCTGTGCTTCAGAAGAAGCAGTTTTGTTAATTCAAACATCTGTCCATTGTTACTGAGCCCTACCCTGAAAATAGTGCAGCCCTAAATTTGGAACTTTAGTTTATGTCCACAAGCTGACCCTGGTCGTCTCCAGTGCACTGAGGCAGCTGTCAAAGAAGGAAACCATTTATTAATAATACTCAGTCTTAATTCAGGGTTAGGGGTTGCTTACATTTACTTAAGTGTACCTACGGCACATATAGGGATATTTAAAATTGTTTAGAAATAAATCTTGATTATTGCAAGATGGAGGAGGAAAACATTTTCTACTATATATGCATTTTGATTACTGCTAAAGGTTCACAGCCTATACTGTTGTATTAAAAGCTGTCAACCGTTATTATTAAAGTTCAAGTAATAGTACAGAACTTAACATCAGTTTATTTCCAGTCTCTTTCCACTCAAAGAGAGTGATGTTTGAAACATAAAGAAAACACATCTGAATCTTTTATGTTTAACCAAACCACTTTGCTCTAAAGAAAAAAAAAAAAAAGCCTCTCTTATGTTTAACCTAAAGAAAAGAAAACATTTACTTTCATCCTAAAAGGGAAGAATCTTAAGACTCCATTTCTTCCTTGGATTTTCTTTTCCTGTAGATTTTGAGTAGTTGTAGTCTGGACTAGCAGCATCTGAGGCACTTGTGCTGATGTTGACTCCACCTATGTATACAGGCTCGCGCACACACTCACAAATTGTGTTGAACTATTACTTCTGCAATTTTAATATATAATACAGTTTGCTTTGATCTCAGCAATTAGGATATTAAATGATCTGCTTTATGAACCCTTGAGAAACTTATTTAGGTTTATAATCTTAATTGAGCCATCTCAGAAGGACTCTGAACCTTTAAGAAATTGCTCTGCAGTTTTTTTAATAAAAAATCAAAACTGAAATATCAGTAATATTTCATACAGTGTATGAGCTTTCTGTTTTTATTTCTTGAGTACAGTGAAAAATGAAATGCCTCTTTAAAAGTGCCCTGAAAATTGTTAGGAAATGTAATTACACTGCCTCGCATGCTGAGTTGCAGGAGCAAAAGGCACAAAGTTGGCCCTGAGAAAACACTAGTGTGTTCCTGATGGTGTGTACAGCACTCAAGTCAGTCAAGGGAAAACTGGATGTGCGACCGATTGGGTTGTACCAAAGTGTCTTCAGTCTTATTTTTAAAATGATTTTATTCCAGCTTTGTGAACAGTGGCTTAGATTATCTTGGTTGAAGGTGGTCTAAAATTAAAATTTAGCAAGATGATTACATACTGTACAAACCTGGATGTACTATATTTTGATATGAAATCTTGTAGGAAGGATTTGTTAAAAACCCATAATTATCCAAACCGGCATTCTTTTATACTTGTCAAAACTGGATAAGCAAGGATGATAAATACAAGTCTAATGGGAAATCACCAATCATGAGAAAAGAACTGACTCTCAAATTTTGAAATCTCTATGGTAGCAGTTCTGGAAAGTATCCTATGAAATAGGAATAGAAGGACATGGAGAAAAGAATTAGCTACCTCCATAAATGTCATGATTTCAGATTCCAGGGCTGTGAAAAGCAAAATATGTTTTCCATGAGTAGCTGTGACCTGCTGCTGTGAAGACTGTCACCAACCAAGTCTGAGGGAGTGAGCCCGCACCCGCTGCACACATAACTGGACAGTAAATACCTCAGTGTGTTACATTTGTATGATAGGCCGTGGGTGAACTTAAATGATATTTAAGTCCAGGTTGTAGAGTAAACATGATTACTTCATGAAGACATCATCCGTTTGCTGCATATAGCTGGATAAATGCAACTGATTTTTTTTTTTGATAAATTCTTGCTTTAAAATTACTACAGAAGTCATCCAGTAAAATGAACCTTAACAGTATCTTCCTTTGCCCATGTTATCCAGTCTCCTGGGAAGGCATTTGCCTAATTCACACTGCCTTTGAGATTTTCTAAAGGCTAGTTGGCACCGGCTTATTTCAGGAGCTGAGTATTTTGATCATCTCTTTTAAACACACCAGACCTACTCTGTTAAGAGTACAGTTGGGAAGTGAAGACTGAAAGAAATGAGTCCTGGGGTAATTCCTTCGGAAAACCATTAATGCTGTCGTCAGCAGTGTCTGAGAGCATTTTTGATCTGAGGAGGTGATAGTGCTTTCAAAAAGCTTTCGGTAGTCATGAAACTAATCCTGGAACCTGAAAGTCATTTCCAGCTTGACCACGCCACCACAATTTCCACAAAGCCACATCTCGCCTGAGTTCCAGGGCCTGGTCAGAGTTCTGAAAGCATTTGCAAATGTGTAGTCTCCGAGTGGGCACTTGTTTGTAAGTATTTATTTTCCGGAGCCCACTCGGGAGCAGAGAGAAGCTATAGGCTGTTCTACAGGACGGAACAATGAGTCAAAACAACGCCTCCCCACTTTTACACTAAGGCAGGGGAAATCCCCAGAGCACTGGTGTTTGATTATGAATGGAGATCTCTTTGGAGTGGCGGGGTTGCCACAGGCTTGCAAACAGAGCTCGGAGGTCCTCCTGTCTTGGTCAAAGCACTTTACCTACTGATATTTAGTGGTGTTTTTTAATAGTTCCACAGGTGCTGAATGACTGGAATTGCCATCACATATTTTATAAATGACTTCCACAGTGAAAATATTGATGTAAAGTATTTATTTACATTATAGTCATAAGCTATCCATTATTTGAACTTCAGTTAGTGGGTTTTTTGTGTGTTAGATCATTTATTTTTCCACAACTATTAAGAGCTAATAACCAAACAAATCGGCTTTGGTAACATTATTTACATCCTTAATCTGAAATTTGACTACAAAGGTTTAACACTTTTAAGTCACAAAACAGAGCATACAAAAATATACTTTCTAAAAAAAATTCCAAATATTAATAGGCAGAAATATACAGCCATTTAACCCAGGGAGTGAATTTTTTTTCCATAATAAGGCAACCCATTTACATGCAGACCCTGTAACACTGTCTACATCACACAAGGCACCGAGGACACTTCCAACACAATTGCATGCGTTCTAGTTTTAGAGAATATATGTACATCCCTCTTTAAATAAGTTAATCTCTGACTCATTTCAAGAGATCATAAATGTTTTACATTTTTTTTTCCCAAAGGTTCAGAACTTGGAGAACAGTGCACATCAAAAATACACAAAATCTGAGTGGATATACACTGAAAAAATAGTCTACATTTCTCAACTCAAAAGGAGCAGATATTGCTATGTCCCTCCCATCTCATTGCACTTCTGTTCTCTGAGTTTATAATACATATTGCTTAAAGGGTTGAGATGACTAGATAAGCTTTGATTGGCTGTTCTAGGGCCACCAGATGCGGCGCAAAGGCCGTATTTTGCTCACTGCACAGCATCCCCCAATCAGTCCCAAGCCATAAAGTGCACATCAGTTTTGCTTGTCTTCTTGCTGTCTCCACTCAAAGAGATCAGCATCGCCCAACCCACCTTAGAAAAGTCTCAGATCAACTCTGACATCCAGGATCAAAAACTTGTCATGGATCAAAATAAAGGGAAAGGGGAGCAAAACCCTTCTAGTCAACCCTTTAAAGCAGAGGCCCAAGGCCCAAGGCCTGGGGTCCACACTCAACCCCTCATCGCCTGGGGTGAGAGCTCACCTAAGAGACACTAAGTTGGGCTAAGTCTGAGGAGAGACTCACTTCTGAGAGGAAAGAGGGGCAGGGTTGGGCTCCACCAATGCCCTTTGCCCAACCAAGGAAGGGAAGAGCAGGGGAAGGTGGTAGTGTTTGTCGTGCAGCTGGAATAGACGAAGGGCCTCTAAGGCCAGGACAAACTGCCGTTGTCAACTTCAGTCTCATCTCAAGGTGTCCGGGTACGAGAAGAACAAGAGGCCAGCGGCCCTCCAACTGTGGAGCTGCTGTTGCTGCCGCACAGCCCGGCCCCCACCTGCGGGCCTGTGGTGCAGGAGGCCGCTGAGGGAGCTGGCACGGACGAGGAGGGGGCACTGCTTTTCCTTTCCTTCTGTCTCAGATGGATCTTGGTGTGGCGCTTCCTCTCATCGCTCCGGGCAAACTTGCGGCCACAGTAGTCACAGGCAAAGGGCTTCTCGCCGGTGTGGGTGCGGATGTGGGTGGTGAGATGGTCACTTCGGCTGAAGTTCCGCATGCAAATCCGACACTGGAAGGGTTTATGCCCGGTGTGGATTCTGATGTGCCTCGTCAGCTCGTCAGAGCGGGAGAAGCGCCGGTCACAGCCTTCTGCGGGGCACGGGTAAGGCCGCTCGTGCACCGGAGTCTTGCTTGGTCTGTTAGGGTACTTGCGAGGCCTGAGGATGGGCCGCAGTGGCAGGTGATGTGGGTTGTAGGCGGCAGCGGCCGCTGCTGCTGAACTGCTACCTGGCAGCCGGGGTCCCTCATTGTTTCCAGTGGCCCCCGGTCCTGTGACTCCAGCACTGGGGCCCCCCAGGGTAAAGTTACGGATGGTAGACAGTGGAGTGAGTGGAGGGGGTACCCGCAGGGAGTCCAGGGGACAAGGAAAGGGCTTGCGATCTGGGCCAGCTGCACCATGAAGGTCTCTCTGGCACTGAGGTGGGAAAAATCCCGGATAGTCTGGAATCATGGGGAAGAGGCCAGGGTCCGTGGCTGGCTTGGGGGATGGGTAGGAAGGAGGCGGTGGGTAGGCCAGGGAAGAGGAGGTGGAGGTGGTAGCCGCAGACAGGAACGCAGACGGGTCCTGGTAGAGGTCTCCTGCACAGCCAGAGTAAGGAGGCGGCGGCGGCGGTGGGGAATAGAGGTGGTCCAGGTCAGGCTGGTTCTGGGACATGGCGCACACGCCCAGGGGTCCTGTGGCCAGTGGGTTGGGGGAGACAGAAGCGACGCTGGACGAGGCCGTGGTCGAGGCTGGGGAAGTGACCCCTTGCAGGATGCCTGCACTCACAATATTGATGATGCCTTCTGGATAGCAGCTGGCGCCGGGGTACTGGGGGTCAATGGAGAACTTGCCCATGTAAGTGAAGGTCTGGTTTCTGGGTGCAGAGACAGGAGCAAAGCTGCCGGGATACGGGAGATCCAAGGACCTCTTCTCTCCAGTCATGTCAATGTTGATCATGCCATCTGGGGAGGGGAAGGGAGAAGAGGTGGAAAATGAGAATGTGGCCCCCAAGGCCCTCTCTCTGCTCTCACGGGTCCGTTCCCAAGGGCTTGGAGACCAGCAAGCTCAAGCAGAGTCCAACAGGTGGAGAAACTGAGGTCCGGAAACAGAAATGTCTAGTCCAAGACCAGGACTCAAAGACTAGCTCCAGGAAACTAAGGTAAGGACCTTCCGTTCCAGCGCCCTCCCAGCCACCTGTGGCTCTACTGCCGAATAAAAATCCAATAATACCAAAAACAGTATTAACATTTCCCCTTGTGCATGGAACTTGTGTTTTGCTTGAGGGTCCATCCCATGACTAGGAACTGGTCTATCCCAGCTAGTGCCGCGAAGGTGCCAGCCCCAGAGGGGAACCCGAAAAGTGGGAAGCACGATTTTCAGCCGCCCCCAACCCTGGTACCTTCCCTCCCTCAGCCACCCTCTGAGCTTTGGCGGGCGGCGGCTGGAAGCAACGGGAGCTGTGGAGAAGGAGCCAGGAGCTCGCTCTTCCCTCCCAACATCCTCAGCCGCGTCCGACACCCGCGCGTCCGCGCCCCGCCCAAGGCCAGCGGCTGGGCTTCGAGGAAGGCGCGGGGGCTGCGAGCCTTTCTACAGCATCGCCAAGGAAACCCGGGCGCCCGTGCCCCCGCGGGCCGCCCTTGGTAGTCCGGGGGCTGCTCCCCGCTCTGCCGCCCTCCTCCTCCACCTCCGGCTCGCCCGCGCCGGCCCGAGCCCCCGCAGGCGGACGAAGTGGGGACGCGCGTCCGGGCCACGCGGCGAGCGCGCTCCGAGGTCCCCCGGAGTCAGCTCCGCTCCCGGGGAAGCTGTGGCCGCGTTTCCCGGAGCCTCTCTCCCGCCCCGCTCTCCAGTCGCGCAGCCCTCCCTGGGAGCCCTGAACTTTCCAGGCTCTTGGTCCCCACGCAGGAGAGGAGTGTGGTCCAGGGCGGCCGGCGGAGTGGCCCGCGCTGCCCGAAGCCCGGGTCGCCTCCTCTGCCCCCACCCCGCGCCGGCCCGGGACCGGGCGCGCCGAGGCGCACGGCGGCCGCTTCTCCGGCCACCTGAGCGCGGCGCCCCGTCCCCGTTTGCTCCGGCCCCTCCTGCAGCCACTTCCAGGCTTCAGAGCCAGAGCAATGAGCACCGTCCACTCGGAGCCCCAATCGGCTCCCAAGCCGCACACCCACCGCTCCCACCTCCGCCTCCCCGTCGTCCGAGTCCAGCGAAGAGGGCACGCGACTTACCTCCGGCCACTCCGTTCATCTGGTCAAAGGGGCCTCCCAGCTCGGCATTGGGGAAGATGGTCACCGACGTGGGGGCGAGGTCCTCCACCGGGTAGATGTTGTCAGACAGCTGGTGCACAAAACCACTGAGAGTTACTGGGATTTTGTCTACGGCCTTGGCGGTCATCATTTGTTCCTCGCACAACCTGGAGACCCAACTCCCTCGCTACCTGGAGTGTCAGAGATGCCGTTTTGGAGAGGGATAGGACTGAGCCTGGGTTGGTATCTCCTTTTGCCCTCCACACTTAGAAACAACCACCACTAAAAAAAAAAAGAAAAATCCAACAGAAATAAAACTAGCAAACAAGTTGCTGTATTGCTTTTTTTAAAAAGAAAGAATAAAAATGTCTATTTGCCACTGACTCTCCTGCCCGTGCTCCGGCTGTAGGAAAGCCAGGAATTGCTGGTGTAGTGTTATTATAACAGTCAGTGTGTCCCCTTGCCGCGCTATTAATCAATTGCTGCTCTCTCAGTTAGACGGAAAGTGTTGCTCTAAGTATTTATGGGCAGGTCTTCAATGCCCGTGACGTCGCTGCCCATATATGGACTGAGGAACAGGGCTGGGCCAGGAGGCTTTTGCCGTCACATGGCCGATTTGCATACGGGTTCAATGGCTCGGGCTCCACGGGGCTCGAGACGGTCGGTTCGCAGCCGGCGGCAGCCCGCGGGGGCGCCCGGGGCGCGGGGCCCGAGCCAGCCGGGGCGCGGGGCGCGGGGCTCCGCAGGGAGGGGGCGCCGCGGACGAGCAGGCTGCGGCCGTGCCGCGGGAAAGCGGGCGGATGGGGACTCAGCCTCTGGGGCGGGGAGGAATTCCGGTTCTCCCGGACTTTCCAAAAAAGGAAAAGATCCGGTGCCGGCGGCCCCGCCCCCCCGGCCCTTGTTTGGAAGCCATTCCGGAAAATTAAACTTCGGAAAGAAACCGAGCCGAGCCGAGACGCTACAGTCAAACCCCTACTCACTTTCTTGGCAGCTCAAAACCGCAAAGCAAAAGGAGGCAACGAGAGAGAGAGAGAGAGAGAGAGAGAGAGAGAGAGAGAGAGAAAAGCTACGTGCATTCACGGAAGCTGACTGCTTTTTTCTGAATTACTTGGTGGAAAGAAGCGGCTGGTGATAAGAGTGAACGCGGTGCTGCTTTTTTGGAAAGTCTGTTCTATTTATACAGGAGCGAAAACGGAACGGGTTGGGTTGTTTGTTTGTTTAAGTATTTTGGGCTTCTTGGGGCTAGAGGTAAAGCCTAGGGGGACAGAATAACTACCGAGGCTTCAAAAGAGACCCTCAGCCGAGACACCGGTTCCTCGGCCCGCGCGCGCCCCGCCCCCTCGGCTGTGCGCGCTGCGGGCGCCCTTCCCGGCGCGTCTGGGCGGTCGGCGGCGCGGGGGCGTCCAGATGGCGCTCGGACCCTAACCCTGAGCGCGCACACGCACGCACACACACACCCGCACTCGCTCCACTTCCGCTACACACCCCCTCCCCCGCCGTCCTCCGCACACACCCACTCGCACACCGTACGCTACACACCTCTCTGTTGGCAGCGCCCGACGACGGACACCCGCCAAGGCGAGGAGGGTCCCCTGACCCCCACCAGCCCTGCGCGCGCCGCAGCGGATGGCCAAGCTCGCCAGACAGAATGCTGTGCGAAAGCACTGTCCTCACCGTCGCTACCTTTCCACGCTGCCACGATCCGTGTCCCCTGGTCCCCGCGAGCCCGACGCCGGGGGCGCGCCCTACTCCAGGATAGGCACTAGGTGGATGATCTTTCTCCCCCTCCGCAAGAGTGCCTCGGCGACCGCGGCACGGTCCCGAGTGGCGCCAAACAACGTCCCCAACGCCGGGTCAAGGCACTCTCGCTCCATACGTGTGCTCTTTGAGTCTAAAAGGGGAAACTGATCCCTCTGGAAACCTTTCTATTTGTCAGGGCAGTTTTTAAAAACTTTTCAGAGCCTAACTTACCGCGCCGGTTTCTGGCTCGCTGGGCTCACGGGTCCTCCCTCCCAGCGCGCCCCAGCCTGCGCCAGGATCGCTCTGGGAGGCCGGTCCCGGGCCGCAGCGGCGGGAGCCAGCGCCCACCTGGCCGGGCCCATCTGCACCGGCTGCGGAAACCTCTCGCCCCCTTCCCTCTCCAACGCGGTGGAGGCCCGGCCGGCGACGGAGCGTGGAGAGCCCTTCCCTTTCCTGACCTGGACGCGGAGCAGCCCCAGCCCGAGGGGACCAGGAGAGCAGGAGCCACGGCGCCACGCCGTGGACGGAGCGCGGCGCTGCAGGCGCTCTCGGGCCGCTCACCTGCTCGGCGGCCGCCCCAGCGCGACAGCTCCCGCCGAGAGCAGGGACGTCGGCGGCCGGGAGCCCCTCTGCTCAGTACCCGAGCGCCGCTACTTCCCGTGCCCGCCGCCAAGGCTGGTCTCTTGACACCAGCCGTTTCCTCGACTTCAAACGCCGAGAGCAAATTTGGGAAAGTTTCTGGTTCAACGCTGTGCGTTTCCAGTGGAGGAAGGCGGGGGAAAGGGCGAAGGAAAGAAATCGCGGCCAGGTTGGCACCAACTTGCGCCAAGTTTCCCACCTCCAGCAAAAACGTGCAAATTGCCCTCTCTATGTAAAAGAAGAAAAACAAATCCACACTCTTACCACGTGAGGCAGCCTGCTCCGCCTGCGCTCCGGCCGGTCCCGGGGCCCCCGCACTGACCAGGGGCAGGACGAGGCCTCGGAGGGGAGCCCGACTCTCATCTCCAGCCCGAGTCCGAAAGAAGCGGCGGGGAGGGGGGGCGATTATGCAAATGGAGATCGCGGCGCCGAGGCTCGGGTTACGGCCCCCGCCTGCCCGGAGGTGAGCACCCACCGGTGGCCTCGGCCGGCGCGGCCCTGCCTCTGCTCGGGCTTCGCTCCTCTCGGTGCACGTGGGCGGGCGATTGACGCGGCAGCCAACCCCGCGGCCACCGAGCGCGCCGCCCCGAGGGAGCTCCCGGAGCCGAGCGCCCCGCGCCGGGCAGGACGGCCAGGGGCACTGGGCGAGGGGGCTGTCACCCCCCTGGAGGAGGCCGGTAGGGGTGAGAGCCGGAGGGAAGCCCTACCGAGGAACTCCGAGAGCGGAGTGGAGGGAATGGGACCGAGGGCCCCGCTGGAACCCCGAGCTCTCCTTCCAAGACTGGTGCCGCCTCTGGAGCTGTGCGCGTCCCGCCCGCGAGGCCACAGGTGGGGGCGGGGCCGCGCAGAGGGCGCCTGGGGCAGTGCCCGGAAGCCTTTCCGATCCTCCACTGGACACGGGTCAGTGGATAGTTCTTGTAACTTTGCGTTTCCTTCTTCTCTTTAAAAGTGTCTCTTAAATATGGATAAGGCAGATATTGAAACAAAGTCAAAGAGCTCTCCTGTCCAGCTAGCCATCGGGCGGCTAGATAAGCTCAGAAAGCCGGAGTGACTTCCCTAAATTCACGCAGCCAAGGAAGTGGTCCATTTCAAACTCACCACCCGGTCTTCTAAATCCAGTATGGTGCTAGTCGCTACCTCATGCTCTCAGGAAAAAACAGAGCCAGAAAGGAATAGTTCTTGGAGGATTGGAAACTCAGCTCAGCCCACTAGGGAAGAAACAGGTCACCCTCGTCAGCTTCGTCTCCTCTCTC
The DNA here is from genome assembly GCA_004026965.1 of Petromus typicus. Lineage (NCBI taxonomy): Eukaryota > Metazoa > Chordata > Mammalia > Rodentia > Petromuridae > Petromus > Petromus typicus. The sequence continues at coordinate 190,821 of PVIR01000015.1, forward strand.
TGGCATTTCTGAGGAGAAGGAAGCCGAGTAGACAAGAGAGAAAAGGCTCTGGGAGACAGACCTTGCAGTTTAAAGGGAGAAATGGGGTTTCGGGTCTCTCCGCACTCAGCTGGCACACCAGGTTGGCATAAATCCAGCATGTTAAAGGCGCTGTCATAAGAAACCGACCTCACCGGCATCCTTCCTGGGGGGAAGAAATGAGAGAAGGAAGAGGTAGGCATCAATAAAAACTCCGAAGGTGATTAAGAACGAGCAAGTTCTGCTGGGAGAAGAGAAACAGAGGGGTGTGGGTGTTGAATACAAAGGTGACCCCCATGCTAGGCATTTGAATTTTTTTGTTTTCATTGTTTTATTTTGGGTTTAAAAAAAAACGAGTACATGACTTTTTAAAAAATTAGAGTTGTCAAAATGCCCAAGTGAATGGGAACTCCAAGATGTATCAGGCTTATTAAAAGTAGCAAATTGTTGATACATTCGGTTTGTTTTGTCCTGATTCCTGACCCCAGAAATAAAATAGGAAGGAAAGAGAGAAGCCCTTTATTGGGATTCCTCCTGGGGCCAGGTAGGGTTCGGGTGGAGAACGGGGGAGACGGCCCCAGGTCTTTGGAGTCCGGTCTTACAAGTGGCCCCAGGGACCAGTCTTGCTCTTTTCACTCACAGTGTGGTCACAGGTTCACAATCAGTCATGAGGAATGTCAAATATAATTTAATATTTACATTTTGCTCTACTAAGAAGCATGTTTAATACCATTGTAACAGCTACCTCATTTGTCATCTCGTTTCTGCTCACTTCCATCCCGGGACTGCTACTGCAGTGGGTGTCAAAGGAGCATCTGAATTTTCTTTAACTGTGAACACCACGCAGGGTGGGTCCCTATCTCCACTGCATAGGACACGTACACAGCAGTGAAGACCAGGCTCACTGCCAGCTCCAAGCAAACCTTCATAAAGGCCCTCTGGGTGCAGAGAAAACTGGTAAATGGTTTTCCTACACTCAGTATTTCACCACTAATCTGGTAACCACAGAGACTACAATGTAGTCTAGATTATTCCAATAAAAATTGTAAAGCCTGAAAAAATCATTACTTTGCACCAGGCTAATGTACAACTGAAGTCATGTGTCACTGGCATAAACAAATGGAGACAGGAAGTGATAAAATCCTCATAGTCTTACTTTGCAGAAGTAGCAACAGGACTGGCCCAAGCATCAGGAGATCAGAATCCCTTTAACAACTGCTGTGTCTCTCAGTACTCCAAGCCCCAGAGATATAGTGGTGCCGAAAACCAGGTCTACTCAGGCCACTATGGAGCCTGCATGGTGCATCATTGCAAATGTATCGTGGCCATGACAACGCTTGGTTTCCATTAAAAAAAAAAAAAGACAAGGGATCCAGTTGAGTCTAAGGGGCTGAGGAAGACTTCTAAACCAAGATCTGAAGGATTTATAAGGATTAGTGGAAGATTCATGGAAAGAACATTCCAGAAAGAAAGAACAAGTATATAGAAAGGCCATAAGGTGGGAGAAAATAAAGAAGATTCAGAAGGTAAAGGCCAGTGCGGAGAAAATCCTTCAGCTCACCTCAGTGTCTGGTGCGTTGGGGTGAGGGTCACCCTTGCCTCTTGGAAGCCCCTCTAGAGCTATTTAATCTCTATAGCTCTCTTTCTCTAGTGACAGTGGCATTATAACTTTTTCTGTTTGAGATATATTTTGTCTTACCACTCAGCTTCTGCCAGTGAATACAAACATGCCAGAAAGGTTTCATCAAGGAAAAAATACACAGAACTGCTTTCTAACAATCAGCATTGTATCTCTGTGACAGTCTTAATGAAATATAATCCTTAGTTGTCTCTTTCTCAATAAGGAAATGACAGTGTGTGTTTTGTCCCACTTAAAATGAATAAAATGGAGAAGCACAACCTTATAGTAGAAACACATCATGTCAGATGTATAGATCATTGTATACTATTGCTGGTAAAAAAAATAAAAAAAGGTAAATCAATGTATCATTGATCATGATTGCTTAAGGCAAAGTACATACCAACCCAGGGCCCAGATTTATAAGGGATAGTCTGACCATAAAAGCATAAAGCAATATCTCCATTATGCCCTAATATCTTTAATTTTTCAACTTATATATCTAACTTACTATCTTTAATTACATGAAAAATGACATTTGCTCTAATTAGAGAACTTGTTGAATGTTTTTAATGTGCATATGACCAGCTTGCTTATATTACTAGGTAATTGGAAGTAATTTTTCTTTTTTCAAATAATATTAGATTTATAGGAGCTCTGTTTTTATATTACTAAAAGGACCAGGCAGAACACTGCATCCATTTTTTAAAGAAAGTACAAATATTTTCATATATCAATTGAATACTCTAGTCTTGAAAAGAATGGTCATCATTTCTTATGGATAAGATTATGGGTTATAGGGGCTCTTCAAATCCTGTGATCTTTTATTTAAATCCTAACTTTGCCACTCCCTTGCTGTGGGTTCTTCAGCAAATTTCACAACTTGTCTGTGCCTCAGTTTCCTCATCTGTAAAGGGATGACACTTCTTAAACATATGCCATAATACGGAGAGACATCAAATCACCTTCCTGCAAGAATCCTAAACAGCAAAGGAAAAGGCTGCAGAGGTTGCAAAGAGAGTCTGAATATTCACTGATTTGAGTCAGAAAGATGGTAGCGGAGGAAGGAAGGATCACGTGGAGGGAGAACGCAAGAACCTGGAGCTGAAGACATTAGTGGGTAGAATAAATGGCACTAAATTGAGAACTAGGTCCAATGATTGACCTCTGTACCAATGTTCTTAATGATAATAGTGGCTAATATTGATCATTCTAGTGTACTAAACGGTCTGCTAATTATGACACCTTAGTTCTTCTAATCACCAACTAGCCTATGAAACTGATGCCATCCTTTCAGCTTTAAAGATAGGAAACTGAGTCACCAAAGACCAAATCACTGAGCTAATTAGGTGAAGTGCCAAGATGTGAACCTGAGCGGTGTGACTCCATTGCTTGTGCTCCCAGTACCCATCCTACCCAGCCTGTGTAACTAGACCATCCACTTAACTTCTCTGAGCCTGTTTCTTCATCCCAAAGATGGGGCCGGGCATGCCTACATTAACTGCTGTTGGCCAGAGCACAGTCAAAGGAAGGAGAGTTAAGAGCCCATGGTGGAAAGCGGAAACATATGGAAATCTCATTGTCATCTCCCAGGGTGATTGCATGGTTACAGGGAGGGGTGTAGATTGGGGTAGGAAGGGAGACCAAGTATGACTCTAGTACAAGAAAATGACTTCAGCAATTGAATTGAACCTGTTTGTGTGCTGACCAGTCCAAGATCTTTCCATAGAGATCTCTTGTTCCCGCCTCACTCTGGAGGGTGGTCCAGATCCATGTACTGGGGAGAGGGAGGTGTCCCCTAGAGGCTTAGTCCCTTTGGAGCTAGTTCTTGTCAGCTCTTCTTCTCCTGATGCAAATAACAGGCCAGACACATGGTCGTACTCCTTCTTAGATTCCAGGAATTAACTTGAATGTGTGTTTCTGCTCGAAGCTGCTGTGCCTGAGAGACTGCTGTGTTCCCAGTGTGCTCATCACCGAGTGACAGAACAACCTCCGTCCCTGGCCTTGGTAATACACAGTCGGTGTGTCCCCCAGAGACCTGGTAACAGCCCTTTAGAATTAGCGACTTCTCCTTTTAAAAATATGTTTATTCAGGCCTGAAGCCTGAAACTTTAAAGAAGAGGAAAATCAGAATAACTTACCTAATTTTTTTTAATCTCTGGTTTTCATGAAAACAGAGACAATAAAAATATACCCCAAATGACCATTTTAGTCGATGATGTGTTACTCAGAAATTGTAGGGCTAGAAGATGTCTTAGCAGAAGACATAGTCTCCCTCCCTTGTCCTGTGTTCCAAGCATGTTGTCACAAAGTGCTCTCAGATAATAGTAAATTGAATGAACTACTACCAGACAATTGGAAATTGCCTCAGGAAGTCCCGTATCAGGAAAAAGATGGGTGACTGTGGTTGAACTGAGTAGGCTTGCAGTTGAACTGATTCCCACTCCCACTGTCCATGCAAATTCCTGACAGAGACAACTCAGACACTTTATCCAGCTTCCCTGGGGTCTGGAAGCCAGGGCTATATCACACCCAACCCATGAGGTGCTGGGGCAGGGACTATGGAGAAGCAGGAATGTGAACCAGAGAGAGAGTGAGTATCGAGGGATGGGCTTGTCTTACTTCCAAACACCAGGACAATCTCATAAAGTTCCTGAATATATTCATCAAATAGTTATCAAGCACATTTTATATGCACGTAATATGCTGAGTGCTTAGAAAGCATCAGTGAACAAAATTCCCAGTCTTCGTCGAAGTCTGTGTGCATTCACACTAGGAGCCAAAAAAGGAGCGCTCAGGTTGGAGTGCCTTCCCCATCTCCAGCCAGAATCGAATCTAAACCGCCCACACTCAGGGGTGAGCGTCCCCTAAGGCCATCAGAGAGAGAATACCATACTTGCTTTTGTAACTCATTCCACTGTTTAATACTCTCGCAAGACATTCTTCAAAGATAGAATAACACCCCTTTTTCATTATGTATTTTATTTTGTTTTCTCCTTAGGAGACCTGAAGGAAGTTAGTCACAATGTTATAAGAAGGAGTCACAGGCTAGAAATATAGCTCTCAGTCTGTCTGCTTAGTGTGGACAAAATCTCAGTTTCAGCAGCCTGTCCTTAAGATTTTTGCATTTTAATCTTCTCACCATGCACATCACTTCTTTCATGAACTTCCTAATTCCCCACATTTCTCAGCCTGTATAAAGCTTAGTAGGACATTTAGGTGCCACTCTACCTTTCCAAACCCCTTTCACTCACATTATTTCCTTTGAGGCTCACAATATAACTTCATATGTTTGGCAAAGTCACATTCACCTTTTCCATTGCCCCCCCAAAGCCAAATGAGCCCAGAAAAGCCAGGTGACTTACCTAAGGTCACCCAGCTAGAGAGGAGGCAGAGGCAGTGTTCTCCACCGGGTCTGCCAGGGATGAACTTGAGCGTTCTGTCTGTCTAATGGGAGCCTCACTTACTGGTGGAGAAGGCCCAGGCATGTGAATGCTTGTGCAATCCCTGAGACACTGATGGCTGGTGGCCAGTTATCATTTAGGTCATGTGTTTTCTTCTCCAGGTGTGTGCTGACCCTGTTCCGTATCTCTGTGTCATGTTTCTCTCAATGACAAGAGCAAGTCACATCAAGTAAAGCCATCAGCCAGCCTGTCCTGTCCTTCCAGGCTTCTGAAGGCAATTTTGGGTCATGTTAGTCCCAAGTGCGCCCCCTATAGTCTTCACTTGTCCCCTTTCTGTGAGGTTGGCTCCTGCCCACTGATTGGCACCCTCTGGGTTATCAGTCCGTGGTGCAATCAGAAGAGATTCACATCTAGATGAGGCGGGTCTTAAGTGTGGTTGGGTCTTAACTGGGGTGACCAGCCTGACCGGGATGAGGAGACAAGTGCATCAGCTTTATCAACAGACAGCCTTAATAGTTTTGTTTTTTCCATTCTTAGTTCACCTGTTCTACGGTGTGCTCAGAGACGAGCATAGTGTTATTTTTAAGTGAATTGTTTGTGCGGATGACTAAAATTTGGCCTCCTTGAATCTTATTTGTCTAATGAGTTACTTACCACCCCACTCACTCTTCCTCTGAGAATTGTCAGAGAGACTCAGCTACGATGGAAGGGGCCGGTGTGCAGACATGGGGCCTCACTGGGCCGTGTGCTGGGCTATCGGACCTGACTGGAGGAATCCTAGTGCCAGTGATGGAGGTCCTTCGAAGAGGCTAATTTTGATGATGAACTGGCTGTTCATTATAGTATATATTAAAAAAAAAAAAAAACTTCCATCTGTTGTACCATGACCTACAAGTCTTTCAACAAAGTGGCTTTGTGCTAACCTTGAATCATATGTTTCTCCTCTCGTCTCATTGCTCGGTGTGCTGTGCTGTCCCTCAAATACTCCATTCCGCTTTCCGTCTCTGAAACTCTGCTGCCTACTCCCTTCAACTAGGATGACCTTTGCCCCCGCCTCATCTCTAGCCCTAACCCCGCTCTCAGCATGTCTTGTTTTCTCAGTTTCTCAATTCCTTCCCACCACCTCATCCACCACTGTGCTTTACATTTGTATGTTAGGTATGTGCTTGGTGAGTATAAGTGCCCTAAATGTAAAGACCAGACCTTTCTTGACCATCAGTGTATCCCCTAAGGAACAGTGTGGTCACAGAGAGATGTGCAGCAGCATTTGTTGAGTGAGTGGAATGAAAGAACAATGATCAGCTGGATTTAGAGTCCGGTATCTTATCACAGTCCCTTTTGCTTCTTGAGTCCAAGTGGAAAATTAAAGTATTTGCCCATCTGGCATCTACAGCTTCACACACCTTTGGCAATCTACTATGATCTAGTTCTGATGGTGTATGGGGAGAATATCCTCAACTATCACCCTAAACTACTGTATGATAGACTAAGTCAGGCAGTGTTACAAATCCCAGATCCTGGCAAAGTCATGAGACTCATAGAAGCATCCCTCTCCAAACTATGCTTTTTCCTAGGAAGAAATGTGGACGATCCTGTTAGAAATTGTTTTCCATGAAATCCTTTTCATCAAAATCAGTTCATTGTCTTGCTCATGCCCAGGCATTTCCAAATGGATGGAGCAAATCAATTTTTAGATAGATGCATGAGTTATGCTTAGAAAAAGACTTAATGAATCTGCAGCCAACATGACCTCTCTTTACTTTCATAAGTAGAGAGGATTTCTCCTTTTTCAATCTTCAGGTAAGCTCAAGATTCTATTAATTCTTTCAAATACATATTGCTTAAAGTGACATTGAAAACAGTGGGACAGTTAATATGAGACAGTTAAATGGTGTTTTTTCCTAATTAGAATACAGAAAATTAAAGAAACTTGTATGATTTGATCTAAAGCAGTAAGGCTGCATGTTGCTTTTGAATGACTACTACTAAATTTCACTAAGTAAATACAGTTATTATCAACATATAGCTTTAAATATGCTAATAGTACTCCTGTAGGCTAATTTTAAATTCAATGATGTATTTTTATTTAGGCTATATAAAATAATCTACAATATATTTAAGTTTTGGGAAAAACAGAGTAAGTTCATCTAAAGTGGCTGCTAAATTAGGACCTAGTTATTTAAACAACACACACACATATATATATATATATATATATATATATATATATATATATATATATATAAATTAATGATGTAAGGAAAAAATAGACTTGCAAAGAAAGAAGTCAGTCTTTATTGTCATGGTCCAAAAGTATCTGACATGTCAAATGTAAGTTGCCACTGACAGTTATGCAAATCTCATCAGTTCAAATTGGTGAGCCAGTACAGGCAAAATAATCCTATAAGCATTTTTGAGACCTATATAGTACTAGGCCCTGTCCCAGAGTTTATAAGGAATGACAAATGAGTTAGAGCTCCTGTCTCTTGGAGCTAGTATTCTAGGAAAGAGCTAAGGCAAATAGACAAATAAGTAGAATGCATGGTCCGACAAGACATTCGAAAGGTTGCTACAGAACTAACAGGGCAAGAGCAGTCACAAGGTATTGGAGAGCAAATAAGGCAAAGCACTTGAATGGCACCTATTTTTCAAGCCCTTCATAGCTCAATTCATCCTTCTGTAAATAATACAATGAGATGACTGTGTGAGATGATCAATAAACATCAATAAATCCATCAACTGATTGACTGCTAAAATGCAGAAGAAACATATTTCTCATAAGTGTTCTGGCAGCCGCTTGGTAGAATACTGAAGAATCCGGAGGACTTGAAGATTGACCAAGTGGCACCTGCAGTCCCAGATCCAGAAACATAACTGCTGGAGGTTGGCATTATATTTATTTTTCTAAGAAAAGATGATCAAACCCAGTCACAGGAGGAGAAAACTGCATTTATACTGACTTCCCAAAAGTGAAGAAGGTTGTGTTTAGTAGGAGCTAAACTTTTTTTTTTTTCCCAACAGAATGCTCTGAGAATCACCTTGCAGTCATCTCACTCAAAAGTAGTTATATACTAGCTCTGTAAGGGACTTGAGTGGACCCTGAATTGTTCTGGATTTGTTTAACATAATAAATGGCTAGGTAATTAAAAATCAGTTTTGAGAAGTTCACAAAATTAAGAGAAGAGGGCCGGGGATTTAGCTCAGTGGTTCCGGTGCCTGTCTTGCAAGCGCAAGAACCCAGATTCGATCCCCAGTAACTATATAGCAAACTGGGTTTGAAGACTCACGCCCAGCAGCAATCAGTACCACACACCACAGTGCCGGGCGTGGTGGCTCACGCCTATAATCCCAGCACTCGGGAGGCAGAGGCAGGAGGATTGCTGTGATGTGAGTCTGAGGCTGAGCTTAGGGCCAGCCTGAACTACAAAAGCCAGACCCTGTCTCAAAAAACCTAAAAAAAAAAAAAAAAAAAAAATAATAATAATAATAATAATAATAATGCTACGAGAAGAGACTTTCCATGATTGGCAGGTCCCCAAAGCTAGGATTATTTTTTGCCACCAGAGTCCTGGTTGCTGGTCCCTGTATAATTGTCGCCCTTCTCCCCTGCATCCATGGCCAGCTCCTGTCTGCACATGCTGTGCTCCCCTAGGGACCCCTGCCTTCTGCTGGAAATGAGCCCCAGGGGAAGAAGCAAGCTGGTGACTTTAGTTGTCCCTCTGCTTACACATGCATGGGGCTCCAGACTGGAACACCGGAGATCGCACTGGGACTCCAGCTGCTAAGTTTGGAAGCCTGCTGGAGGCCCATTTCATGGCAGAACAGCTCTTGGCTTTAGGCTGAGGAACCAGAGAAATCAGGACTTCGGGAGACACAGACTGTAGCACCCTACCCAGCTTGCCACTTGTACAGACACTGTCCCAGTGAAAGGCAGGGGAAGAACAGCAACAGATGAGCTGTTAGGAAATGAAGAAAATCTGTCTTCACCCTGGGCCTCAAAGTCTCCAGTTGGAGTAAATTTTCAGAATGGAAAATTGATTATTTAAACTTCAACAAATTAAAAGAAAAGAGAATGGGCTTTTGTTGGTTCTATCTCAATGATTTTAATTAACTTTCAGAAATCTGCAGCAATAACTTACCTATCGTGCCATTTAGATTAAAAATATGATGAGCATAGATATAATTAAATGTTAATTGGTATAATTACCCAGTTCATATTTTAAGATTTGTTATTTGCATTTCTCTGGTTTTTGCCTTATTGTGCTTTGCAGTTCGATATGAAGCTTTCTTTTTAAAAAGAACTTTCTCTTCATCTCCCACAGAGTTATTTTTCACTTTGGGTTTGCTAGTTATTAGTCATAGATGATAATAATAATTTTTTCTTAAAGTGCAGGTTGCAGCTGAGAATTTCCAAACTATAGTGACTCATCTCTGATGTACTCATTTATCTCCAAACCTGTTGTGCCAGGAAGGGGTCTAGGATTCCCCATCCTTGACGCCAAGTATCAGTGTCATGACCCCCTTGCCACGTGGGGTGGCTGTCCTCAGCCCATCAGCATGAGCCACTGTGGTCTCAAGTAGGCCTTTGAAAGGCCTCCAGTTTGTATAACCCTAAACCAGTGGTTTGCTCTACCTCGGGCTCATGGGACGTGGCATCCCAAACAGTGATGGGTGTTTGTTAGTCTGTTAGATGCACAAAGCAACCTATAGAGGTTACCTGGCAGGAAGTGCCTGGTGTAAAGGCCTGTACTGGGGGATAGAGTTTCCCGTGCTGCCGACATTCTACCAGAAATATTTGACTCACAGAATCTCAGTGTGGCTCTGTGCTGGTCTCTCGAACTTCACTTTCATTCCCTGTTGCAATACTCTTTGCTTTGTACTTACTTATTTGGATAAATAACAATATTCTTTTAAACTTTGTGTTACTTATGCAAAATGGAAACTTGTGCCCCTTGGCATAACTAAAAGGAAACCTAACGAACGATATCTTGGAGTTTTCAGCCAACACAGTGAAGAGCCTACTGAAGACGGGAAAACAAACCAGCTCACTGCCTAAAACCACAGGCCGAGGCAGGCTCTTTACTGTCAAAGTGGTGAATTCACAGGCTGAGGTTATGACTTACACAGACGTACAAATATCCACCCTTGAGACTAAAACCTCAACAAAGCCTCCAATTGCTTAGTTCATCTGACCTGGGAGTGAAATGACAGAAGTAAGAATGAGGGTAAAATAGCCGATTATAAATATGAAAATAAAATATATACTAGTGAAAATGAGAACATTGTGCTGAAAGACTGACCAGACCACAGCAAAGACAAAAAGTTATATGGATGAGTAGAAAACCAGGGGGGGGGGAAGGAAGTTCACTTAAGAGACGTACTAGATAAACAGATTTTTCATCTAACTTTTTGTGAGTTCCAGAAAAATGGAGAGAATGATGGAGTAGTACTTTATAGAGAAATAACTTTTGCAAATCTTAGGAAAACAACTTGACATTAAAAGTGTATTTTAGTGCACTTCTGACACCAAAATTTTGGTTTCTAATATCATTGTCCAACAAAAGAATCCCAAAAAAGGGATTCACTGGAAATGGTTATACTAACAATAGTTCAGGAAGTATATGAGAAGAGCCTGAAATATCTTGTTGTGCCAGAAAGTAAGAAAATACCTATAAAAACAGTGCTGCTGACATGTCAAAAGGATACGGAAGCTAAATGAGAGAGGTCCCAAGGGCCAAAATTAGCACACTTGAATAAGAAAATAAAATTGCATTGGACTCTAAGTAATGTTTTTAAAAACTGATGAGTTTATGTTAATGTAAATGAATGACTGATAAATTTTTGAAAACCAGAGAACAGGTACCTGTCCCTTGCAGAATTCCAAATAATTTATATTCCTATTCTGCTCTCGTGCAGATGGAATGCAACTCCTCACTCCCTAAGTGTGAGTTGCGTGTGGTGACTTTGTTCCAGAGAGAACTTTCTGGAAAGGGAGGGGAAAAATAAGAGTAATTTTATAATACAAAAGTCTGGAAAACATCACCAGATGTGAGGTGATCATGGTTAGTATCCACAGAGGGGTCACACTAGTAGTGAGCACCCCAAAGATAATAAGACATTTCAAATGTGTGTTCTTCCTCTAAAAAACACACTGCCTTGTTCTAGCTCTGAGAAGGAAATCAGACAAATTCCCATTAGGTACAGTTCAGAAAAAAATATGACCAATAATCTCACAACTGTCAAACTGAGAACCTGAGAAACTGTCACAAATGAGAAATCTAAGGAGACCTGATGACTAAATGTAATAACAGAAAATCTGGGTAAAGTATGGACTTCAGTTAATAATAGTGTATTTGAAAAGTAATGCATCAACTTTGGTTCATTATTTGATAAAAATATATATTACCAATATAAAATAATGATAAAGAAATCTGGATGTAGGTTATACAGGATTCTCTCTGTACCGTCTTCTCAATAATTCTGCAAATCTAAAACTGTTATAAAACTGAGCTTAATTTTTAAAAAATTGATTCTATTGTTATGTTTTATATACACATCATGATCACACTTAACACTGAGAATTTGGTCACAGCCATACCACCCTGAGGGTGCCCGACCTCATCTGATCTCGGAAGCTAAACAGGGATGGGCCTGGTTAGTACTTGGATGGGAGAATTTGTCCCAGTTTAATTTTTTAAGAGTGCATAGTGGGACAGACATGGTGGTACATAAGCCCAACATTTGAGAAGGTGAGGGCAAAGGATCATAAGTTCAAGGCCAGTGTGGACTATACAACAAAGCTTTATTTCAAAATAATGAAAAAAAGTACATAACAAGTAATTGAACTGATAAGTAGATTCAAAGATAATAAAACCATCCTGAACAACACAGGAAAACATCACCTATATCTCTGGGTTATACTTGAACTTATTTCAAGCAGCAATAATAGAAACCAAACAACTGTTGGTAAAAAGATTTTTAAAGTGGAAAATAAAATAAGTGTCAGTATAGAATTTTGTACATAGAAAAATTATTGTGGAGGTCTAGGGTAAAACCAAGTCATTTCTACATATTATTTACTATAAGTAAGTCTTTTTTTTTTTTTTTTTTCTGAGACAGGGTCTTACGTTGTTGTTCAGACTGACCCTGAGCTCACCATGTATCCCTGAGCTCGGACCTGAACTCACAGCAATCCTCCTGCCTCTGCCTCCCAAGTGCTGGGATTATAGGTGTGAGCCACTACACCTTGTACTGTGGTGTGTGGTACTGATTGCTGGTGGGCATGAGTCTCCACACCAGGCATTGTTGTATGTGGTTACTGGGGATCGAACCTGGGACCTTGCACTTGCAAGGCAAGCACTGGAACCACTGAGCTAAATCCCCAGCCCTATAAGTAAGTCTTAATTAAAAGAATAAGTTAAAGATACCTTTCAAGAAAAATAACTGTAAAGGATAAATTAATTGGAGGATTGATGCTTTCAAATATGAAAGCCGAGGTTACTGTAAATCAGAATCTTTCTTAACAATGCTATCTGTGCAAAAATAGACACAGATGAATGGAAGAGAAGATCTCAGACAAAATGTTATGTGTTAACCTGAATTATGAAAAATGTGCTTTTGCAATATTAAAAGGAAATAATAGTTTTCAATGAGTTGTTCTTGACTTGATCAATTTTCTAATCATATGTCAAAAATGACATAATTTCTACTTACAGTATATATGAAAATTAATTCAGAATGAATCACAGAACTAAAGTGAAAGGCAAAACAATACATTCAAGAAAATATTTTTTATGATTTTGCACAGAATTCAAGCAGTAACCATAGAGGGAAGTACTGTTTACCTGAAGTTCTCTGAAATGAAAAGCTCATGTATTCTTAAAAGATACATGCAGAGAATAGAGTCAGGCCACATAGTGGAAGAAGATACATGTCGTCCAACAAAAGACTTACACTTAAAATATGTGTTG
>PVIR01000015.1:203930-387976 GCA_004026965.1 Petromus typicus
TTCCCCGGTAACCACATAACAATACTGGGTGTGGAGACCCACACCCAGCAGCAACCAGTACCACATACCACAGTGCCGGGTGTGGTGGCTCACGCCTGTAATCCCAGCACTCGGGAGGCAGAGGCAGGAGGATTGTGATGTGAGTTGGAGGCTGAGCTCAGGGCCAGCCTGAACCACAAAGCGAGACCCTGTCTCAAAATACCCAAAAAAACAAAACAAAACAACAACAACAAAAAAACTGAAAATAACAAATAGTGATAAAAATCGGAGGCAACTGGGGTTTTTATTTACTCCAAATTTGAGATTAAGGTGGTACAACCACTTTAGAAATACTATTTGGTAGTATCTTGTAAAGTTGAGCTTTACCTGCCTTAGAACCAGACAGCTAAACTCTTAGGTATTAAACCAGCAGAGATATAGATAGACATAGTCACATAGACATGGATATAGATACTATATGGATATCATCTATAATAGAATCAACATAGGATTTTTTTTGGTAAGAGCAAAAAATATCAATGATCCAAATCTCATTTAAAAATCAATCAATAAATCATGTTCTATATGAATAATGGATACAGCAATAAAATCACTTGCAATAATATAGAGAGAGCACAGAAAAGAAGAATGAAAGAAGACGCACACATGGGTACATGCATGATTTCATTTATATGAATTTCAAGAAAAAAGCCTAAACTCATCTAAGTTGAATCTCTACTCTAACAGTTAGTAAATTGGTCTCTGTATCTCTCTGTTCCTTAATTGTAAAACATAGGCCATAATGGTGCCCACCCAGGATTACAGATAGTAAAGAATACTAGGGATAATTTATGCGGTAGAAGGTGATGGCACAGAGCCTGGACCAGGGGATTATGTATGAATATTGGAGATGAATATGTCGCTGCGGGTCTGGTGGCCTGAGAGTGAAAGGTGCAGAACTTGGAGGTGCAAGTACAAGGTAAGCTGAGGAAATACAGACAAGGTCTTCCACTGTGTCTTAATTGACTTGAACATTCACCTATAGATCAATAGCCTTCAATATCTTATTAATAAAGTGCTTCTAACATTTATGCAAGTTTATGTCACAAAAAATTGCATAAATATAAAGATATTCAGGGCATAACATAGATTTAGGCTGAAATTCTTGTTAATGACAGGCAAGTGGATTTATCCTTGAAAGAGAACACAATATAATTCTTATATGTACCCAAATAGGCTGAGGTGTGGCTAGGTATCATAACAATGCTTACCCACAAATGATTTTAAATAGAAACAAATATCCATGCTCTATGATAAATTCTCAATATGAAATATTGTGTATTCATTAAGAACATGTTTGTCAGAAAAAAATTAGGAATATGGGAAATATTCACAAAAGCACCAAACAAAAATCTGAGTATAATAGTGACAGTTATTGAGTGATCATTATGTTTCAGACTTTGATCTTAAATAACTTATAATGGGTTATCTCAAGTAATGATCAGAGTAACTTTGAGATAAGTGCTATTCTCATTTCCATTTTGTAGATGAGAAAAAATTGCTGGAAGTAATGTAATTGGCTCAACACTTCAGAGCCTTCAATTCGAATTCAAGTAGTCTGAGTCTAGAGGCAGTGTTCTTAATTAATACTGTGTACAATCTCCCTTTTATCTGCCTATAAAATTAAATATAAATTAAGAATATGCATTAATTCCTTAATTAAAAATACTTATTGAGCATTTAATATGATCTAAGTACATTGTAATAATGAGGATAAAATTGTGAACAGAAAGAAAATATTCCCACATTAGATTCTAGTGGACGTGAAAGTATCAAACCATTTATTACAACATTACAATAAAGCACTAAGACAAGGGAAGTGCCCTGAGAACCAGTAGTCTAATTAATTCTTAGTATAACAGATCTATTTTAAATCCATATGTGTGTGTGTGTGTGTGTGACCTCAGACCGCTTGTTTGATGAGAGTGAGTAATAGAAAAAATTAAATAACTTTTGAAGGACTTAGAATCTTTCTCACTACAAGAACCAAAATGCTACATCCATTTTATTTATTATTAATTATGGAAAAACATACATAGCACAAAATTTACCTTCATAAGCAGTTCAAGTGTACAGTTCAGTGGTCTTAAGTACATTAGCCAAACACAATTAAGGAGGTTGGTGGAGGAAACACTTTTACTTTGAACAAGACTTCCTAGAATATGAAAATATGGTTATAATAGCTCCTGAAATAGTCTCATTTCCCCCCAGGCCACCTCCTACAGCTATCTCCTGTAAGCTAGCAAAGGAAGCATATAAAAGGCTCTTGAGCTCTGGGACCAACTCACTCATCCAGATTTTTTGCTCTTTCTTTCTACAAACCCTCTACTTCCAATAATCTAAACCAGTAGTGGCAAATCTATGGCTCATGCCACAGCAAATTCTTGGTATCACTGGCATTTCTAAGAGGTTCACCATCACTGATCTAGACTGAATATCCTACCCAGATAATATATAGAATTTCTTGTCTTCAAAAGCAAACAAACCTCTTGGCTAACCCTCATGAGAATTCCCTATTGTTGAGTCCATATCCAGATCTCTCCTTTCTTTGGAGAAGTCATATCCTGACCTCTCAAACACCTTGCATTCATTGTGTTGTACCTGCACCATCTTTGTGTTGCATTTTCTCTTGTATCAGATATTGTGATTGGGATACAAAATAGCCCCCCCAAAGCCTCACTGTATTGAAGATATATTTCCAACTGATAAGTTCTTGGGCTTCACTGGATCGTGAGAGCTCTAACTGTATCAAGTGGGTTAATCCACCTAAACTTCTATGTTTAATTTTTCCCTTTATATCTTGAATATCATTTTGTGTCATTACAAATGACTTTATAATACTGTGTACATGGAAACACTCTATTGTTTGTAAGCATTCTCCTTAGTTTGCTTTTTATTTTCATAATTAAAACTAATACTGGCATTTACACCTCTGTGCATATATCTGTACGTGCATTGTAAGGCTGACCTGAATGGTCTGATCTGTAAAATAAAGATAAAATGCTGGACAAATGTTAAGAACATAAAAAAATCTTGATGCTGACAAATCTCCAATTAAAAAGCCCATACTAGCAATAAGTAGGGGTTGAATGAATATATCCACATTATAATTCTCTAAAAGGCTTCTCTATCTGGTCTACTGCCCAGCACAGGACCAATTCTCTGTGAAAGCAATCTAAGGGGCTTCACTGACAAAAGCTTAACAGGAGACAAGATAAAGCAGCATCTTAAAAGCAAACGTTAGACTGATTCCTAGATATTTCATTTTTTTGGATGCTACTGTGAAGGGGATTGATTCCCCAGTTTCTTGTTCAGTGAATCTGCTGTTTGTGTATATAAAGACTAACAATTTTTGAGCATTAACCTTGTATCCAGCTACACTACTAAATTTGGCGATTAGGTCTAGCAGTCTCTTGGTTGAGATTTTAGGATCCCCTAGATAGAGTATCATGTCATCAGCAAATAATGACAATTTAACTTCTTCATCTTCTATCTTTATTCCTTTTATTTCTTTGTCTTGCCCAATTGCTGTGGCTAATGTTTCCAGCACAATATTGAACAGGAGTGATGAAAGTGGACATCGTTGTCTTGCACCTGATCTTAATGGGAAAGGTTTCAGTTTTTGATGATTTAGGGTGATGCTGGCTGTTGATTTCTCATAAATAGCTTTTATTAGTTTGAGATACAGGCCATCTATTCCAATTTTCTGCACAGTTTTGATTATAAATGGGTGTTGGATTTTGTCAAATGCTTTTTCCACATCTATTGAGATGACCATATGGCTTCTGTCCTTGAGTCTGTTAATGTAGTGTATTACATTTATTGATTTATGTATATTGAACCATCCCTGCATCCCTGGGATGAATACAGCTTGGTCAGGGTGTATGATCTTCTTGATGATTCTCTGTATTTTGTTTATTAGTGTCTTACTGAACATTTTTGCATCAATGTTCATTAGGGATATTGGACTGTAATTCGCTTTTTTGGTTGGGTCTTTCTCTGCTTTTGGAATCAAGGTAATGGCTGCTTCCAGAAATGAATTTGGGAGTGCTGCTTCCCTTTTGATTTTGTTGAAGAATTTGAGGAGTAGTGATGTTAACAATTCCCTAAAAGTTTTGTAGAATTCAGCGGTGAAGCCATCAGGCCTAGGGATTTTTTTTTTTTTTGTCAGTGGGTTTTTTATTACATTTTCAATTTCACAGATTAATATTGGGGTGTTTGGTGGGTAGGGTTGTGGGAAAAAATGAGAATTAAGTTGTGTCATATACTGGTACAAATTCACATTGTTGAGTGCAATCATGATATGTATATGTAATGTACCAATAAAGATTTCAATTTTTTAAAAAAGCAAACATAACTCTTTATTTACCTGAACAGAAGGCAAATTTCCAGGTCACAAGGTCAAATAATCAGTTCAGTTCAATAAGCACATATCTCACAAATTTGTACAAGTCAGACTGCACGTCTTTCAACTAAGGACACTTGTCTTAAGGTAGTCATTGTCAACATGAAGATAAAAAAAATGATTAAAAAAAAAAAGCCCTAACACTCTGTCATGTGAAACAGTAGAAAAAAAAAAGGGATATAGTATTTCACTTAGACAAGGGGAAATTCAAGTGAGCTCATGATGGCCAACTTTCAGCAACTTGAAAGGCTGACACTAGGAAGAACTAGACAAGCTCTTAGAACCATCGTTAATAGGTATACTTATCAAGGATAGAAGCTTCAACCCAGGGCTGCTGACCGCTCTCTACCCACTGAGGTCATTCAGTAATGAAATGAGCTGTCTCATGAGGTAATGAGGCTTCTATTCCTGAAGACGCAGCAGAAACAAGGTGTGGATTTTTCAGCTCTTACAAAGGGTATCAGGAAGAGTAAGGTTTCTCCTGGTGTCCCCTAAGCACGGGCAGAAACCATCTCCCTAAGGGCAAAGGAACGCCTTCACATGTGAACAACTTCCTGCATGTCATTCTGTGAACAATTCTTTCCTTCTAGCTTCCTGGCTTCTGGTGGGAAAAGAGGATTACAGAATTCAAAGAGGAAGGAAACTGGGAAACTGAAGGGAAAATTTACAAATAAGAAAATCAATAATACTAAAAGTAAGCATTATCTTTGCCAGGTCCTCCGTATCATCTCTTTTCTCTGCCTCTTCCCAGCTGTCATGGCTGCCCACATTCTTCCCTTCTATCCCTTCTCAGGACTTTTCTGCCCAAAAGGAAAATGTGTGGTAAGCTGAGGGGTGACTAGAAGAGTCAGTCTCCAGAGCTAATCCCAGTCCATTGGCAGTGCCTGCACTGAGCCCTGAACTAAGAATGACTCTGGTCATAACCCAGACATTTGTTTTTAATTAAAATCATTATTGGTACATTATATATATACATCATGATTACATTCAACATTGAGAATTTATACCAGTGTATGACACAACTTAATTCCCATTTTTTCCCATTCCCCTCCCCACCTTACGACCCCTCGCCCCCTATATATGTAAGCTTTGTTTCCTTTTTTTATTATCATCACATTCTTTTTCCCCTTACTACTTACCCCTACACTTGACTTCCTTTTAAATATTTTCTATTTCACAATATCTACTATATATACTAGAACTCATTTACATCTTTATTTTCTCATATTAAAGAAAAGATATGATATTTAAATATCTGTGACCTATTTATTTCACTTATGAGGCTGTCCTAAAGGTACATCCATTTGAGTATAAATGACTGAATCTTACATTTTCAATGGCAGAGTAATACTCCATTTTATAAAAGAACCACATCTTCTTTATCCAGTCTCCAGTTGATGGACATTTTGGTTGTTTCCAAGAGTTAGCTATCACAAACTGAGCTATTATAAACATGGGTGCACATATGTCACTGTGATATAAATCTGTTAATTCTTTTGTGTATATACATAACAGAGAAATAGCAGTGTCAAATGGAACTTCTAATTCTAGTTTTTTGAAGAATCTTCTCAAAAAGGTCATATGTGTTCATATGATCTCTACCATAGAGGTCATATAACCTCCACAAGGTTGTATGAGATACCTGGAAATTTAACAGGAAAGTATGGTGACTAGCATTGATACCCCTGAGCTCCTGTGGTAGGGAGTGTGGAAGAGTTGGTGCCAGAGAGCTGATAAACTTGCAGTAAGATAGACTCAGATGCTATTCTTTGCAAATCTCTAAGAAGGAATGAAAATTATTTTACAAATGATCTATGAGGAAAGCAACACTTAACCCACCCCACTCCCCCCAAAAGAAGCTTGATAATGCCAGAGATGTAAAGCACTGTCCATTTCAGAGAAAGTTACATCTGAGGCCATGAACTACCCCTGACATCCCTGCTGTCCTCCAGAGGTGGCCTCTTTTCCACTCCCTGTCAGGCAGGATCTGGGCGTGGGAGAGAGAATGTGTTACCACCTGCGGCACCGAGCGTTTCTCACTTAAGTTCTAGTGATAAAGTGAGCAGAACTGTGCCTGGAGATGACCGAAGTCGTGTCTCCCTCCCATCCTCCATCACAAGCCAGAGCCACGGGACTGAGGAGAGAAATGACTTCCCAAGTCCTGCGCACATTCCTCCTGTCTGCGCCCTCAAGCCTGCTACTCCTGGGAGAGTCCGCAAGCCTCTTTCAAGGGTCCCTGTGACTCCTGGGCCAGACTTAGACCCTCTGTCCCTGCACCAGGTAACTCTGCCCACCCCCGTGCCTCCCACCCACCTCCCAGAGGCTCCTTCCAACTTCTGTGATGATGTCAGCGGCTTCTGGCTCCCAGCCCACAGCCCACACTTTCCTCCACAACAAAAATGCTTCAATTCTTCTGCCCCCGGTGCTTTCAAGTTGTCCGTCTCCAACCAGCTACAAAGAGCACAATTCTCCTTTTGGTGTCTCCTCAGCATAGACTCCAGGCCACCCCAGGGCAAAGGCTGGGCTGGTGGGGCTATGCGTTGAGACACTCAGGACCTCTCATGGACCCTTTTCACTGCACATTGAGGAAACTGAGACACAGAAAGGAAAATAAGTCAGACATGGAGACACAGAGTGAATCACAGAGATGAGGCTGGAGTCCTGGTTTCCCCACATGGCCTCTAGTCTTCCCCTTCCATGACTTCTGTGTGGCTGCACAGCCAGGGACTGACTGTTCCATTTGGTTATGACTTTAAATACTTTAAAAGTAAGCTCCTTCTCCTCTCTTTCCCTTGCTCTTTTTCTCTCCTGCTCTTGTCCTTTTATTTGAATTGTCTCTGGTCATCACTGCGCCCTTGTCTCTTCCTCGTCCTCCTCTCCTTGTCCTCCACCTCCTCTTTCTCATCTATAGATAGATAGATAGATAGATAGATAGATAGATAGACAGACAGACATATGAGAAACATCTATCCATCAATCATCTATTTATCTATCTAGCTGACAGAAAAGAATTTCTTTTCACCCCAAATCTGGTATCCTCTATGGGTTGCAAAAAGAGGCCTTGAGCAGGATCAGAGGAGAAAAATTAGTATAGGCCTCTCTGGGTTAATTAAACTTGGTCACTTTATTCTAAGTTCTACTCTTTGGCTTCACAATTTGAGAAGTCAGTTTATCTTCTTTTAAAGGGATACAGTTCTGTGTTCCTGGATTTTTCCCTCCCTGGCTGGATATTGAAGCAGTGGTACTAGGTAGTTTGGATGCCCTGCTGCTGATGGGAGTATTCCCCCTATTTAACTCTTGGGGGGATTGCAGAGCAGGAGACTGGAGAGGAGGGTGGAAGTCACCTGGAAAGGGAGCACTCGCTGAAATGCCGATGTTATCTGATGAAGCAGGTCAGTGTGTTCTGCTTCAAGTGCTGCTCACAATGAGAGAAGAGTAGGAGGGCAGGTTTTGCAACCAGATACCTGTATAATGTGTAATAAATAAGGAACACAGATGAGATGGCCTTTTATTATTTTTGTAATCTACGCCGTCAGGTTTCACTTATGAAATGAGGGAGAGAAAAGGCAAATGTGTTTCTCTGTGGGGTCTTCAGCATGCTACCTTCAGTGGGCTCACAGTTTAGACTACGGTGACCCTGGGGAGTCAATGAATTGTCTTTGGGAAACCCATAGGGATCGGTCTTGTGGGGAAAATATCACATGAGAAGTGAAGAGTTTGAGATTCCTTCTCCAAAACAGCCTCAAACATGCTGTGTGATGAGTACACCATTTACCCTCCAATGCCTGTTTTCTCACATCTAGAACGAAGGAACTGAACTTGATGAGTGGTTTTCAAATAATGTCCCATGAACTCCTGGGGCTCAAGTAAAACATCCCAGGATATCTTCATACTAAAAATAATGTCTATGAAACACTGAAATTTGAAACTTCCAGAGAAACATGCCTGTTGCTTTAGTGATTAAGTAAGTTAAGGTTCCAGGTAAGATTTAGTTTGCAAGCCAACTAATGGCTTCAGTATGACAGCTATTAGAATAGATGATTCTTTTCCTTATATAGGACCTCGGGAGAGCTGTCCTAATTATAAATAAGATTGAAATGATGAGCTCTGAAATGGCTCTTGTAGTCATCTTAATCGCACAGCACTGGCTCTGACCTCACTGAAGACAGGCTGCTCAGATGAAAGATCCATCTCATAGAGATCACTAAGAAGGATACTGATGGTTGCCATCCGAGCACTTTCCAGTGTCTCTGACCTCCCATTCCTGGTGTGTGTCTGTGTGTGTGTGTGTGTGTGTGTGTGTGAATTCATAAGGATGTCTTCACTTAATGGTTACTATTCAGGATGACTCAGGTTAGCATACATCTCCCATCTGTCTGATCCTGCATCCACTGCAGACATTACTAATCAATCCTTGCTTTCCCACCAAGCCTAAGTGGGATTTCATACTTTTCAGTACTCCAGACAGTCCTTAACAATCAATGAGAGATCTCATCAAATGAAGCCTCTTCCATTCTATATTTAAATATTTGAATCACATAAGTAACTCCTTTTGTTTGGATCTCTGACTCATTAAGCAAACTTTGATTACAGCATAGTTCCCATGGATGTTACAGAAACTAAATGGATTTTTAGAAGGTATACATGTCAAGTCCTCTTGATAGTTATATTTTAGTATACATTGGTCTTGTGAATTCAGTGATTGCGAAGCCTGTTGTTTTAATATACCAAATTATATATCTTTATAACTAAAATTCTGAAGTCCAAAGCATGATCTCTGGCAGATCCATTGAGTTGACACTCCTGAATGGAGAGCTTTTTAAACCACCAGCCAACTCCAGATAATGTATTCATTATCTTGTCATGGCATGAAAACATGCACCTTTGTTACTTTTAAATTTGAATCTGAGTTACTCAGTACAGAGTCCTAAGTAAGTCCAAGAAGGACAATCTACGACTTAAGAGGTATTTGCAAAGTAACTGAAAGTCAGAGAACAACAGAGTATTTGTCTAGTATTTCTGAGACTATGTCCAGACAGCTTAATGCATGAATGATGAGCACGAGGAAGCCTATCAACACTTTCCTCTGCTGCAGCTCTTAGGTGTCACACTATAATCAAACTCCATGTCAAAATTCCACTCTAGCCATCAGAACGGTTTCTAAATGTAAAATGTCTTCCTTTCTTCCCTGGTTTCTGGGATGGTCTTAAACGCAGAACAGAACATCAAAGTGAGGAACCATTTGCCTTTGTCCCGTTTTCCCACTGACTTTGTCTGCTGAGTCCCAAAGAGCATCACATTAAGGCCAAGGTTGGCTCAATCCCCCATGTAAGTTAGTTCCGTGGCCACAGTGCTCTTCAGGTTTAGAGAAAATGCCTTAGGAACCTTCACCTTTCCATTCTTAGATACCACCATTCTCCAGGGCCACATACTGCTTTTAGAGGGTGATGCACTGAAAATCAAGCATTTCAGAGAAACAATGATTTAAAGTTTGGCTCATGGTGAAATGTGTAGTCACACTGAACTCTACCCTAAGCAAGCATCGGGCTATTTGTCAGTGTCAGAGAATTTTTTTTTTTTAGTTCTTAAACAGATTTCTTCCTCAACAAAATCACTGATTATCTCAAGAGGAGAAACTAAGCATGTACCTGCCATTCATCAGAGAACTACATCGTTGTGAGAACAAAAATCTAAATTTTCTCTCTGAAAACCATAGGAGAGGATAGAAACCACACATCACTCCTATTTGTATCCTCAACTGTCATACGCTATGACCTGCTAGAGTTTTCCATGCAGAAGTTAGCTGTTTGATATGAATTTTGATGTGGAGATGAAGGAAAACAACCATTCTAATGGAGTCTAAGAAAAAAGTGCTATCTACTAAAACATGGATAGAATGACTATTTCAGTCAAGCTTTATGGCAGCATACCCAGTGACATTCTTGAAGTAAAGTCCAGATGTCTCCTGAAACTGAGATATCTTGTGATTCTTCTCAGAGAAGTATCCTATTATTAAGTTTTGCCTGATCTAATTTACCCACACAATCTAAGCTTGAATATAAAGTTGTCTATTTTCTACACTGAAGTCAGAGCAAGCCCTAAAATATGCCAGTCTCACATCTTTATGCAAATTTCTGCAATGGCTCCCTAGTCCCTCAGAGTAAAGACAGTCAGCCTGAAGTTTTTCTCCTATCTTCTGTTCCTCTCCCTTCTTCTACTGGTACACTCAGCCTCAGCCTCAGTCTCCTTGGCCTCCTTGTTACTCTCAAACAAGTCTGATATTTTCTTGCCTTAAGATCTTGGACTTTGCTGTTCCCTCTTGCTAGACTATTCTCCCAGGTAACTGCCTGGCTAGTTTCCTAATATCCTTTAAATCTTTGGTGAGAGTAGTGCCGGTGTGGTGGCTCATGCCTGTAATCCCAGCACTCAGGAGGCAGAGGCAGGAGGATTGCTGTGATGTGAGTTTGAGGCTGAGCTCAGGGCCAGCCTGAACTTCCAAGTGAGACCCTGTCTCAAAAAATTCTAAAAAAGAAAAAGAAAATAAATCTTTGGTGAGAGGTTCATCATCTCCATGTGGCCTATCCTGAGCACTCATTACTAACTTCCTCTCTCTTCTTTGTTCTGTACCCAAATCCCCTGGCCACACTCCACCTTTCCTTTGACTCACGACACTTATAATATCCTCCAGAATACTGGGCAATTTACTTTGTGTGTTGTTTATTGCCTGCTCTCTCACCGCATAGGATGCCAGCCCTACAAAGGCACAGAGCTTTGTTTTCTTTTCCCATGTTCTCCAAGAACATGCAACAAGGCTTAGAATACAAGAAATGCTTAATATCTCTCAGAATAACTGAATCACATATGTATGAGCTACATTTTTATATTTTCTAGGACTAGGTTAAAATGAGTAAGCTTAAATTTTCCCAGTAATCATTACAAGCACCATAGCATCTGTCAGAGCCTTATTTATATCCTCTGTTGAAGTCTAGATATGATGGAGATCTACCAATCTCAAGATTGCAACTTCAAGACTCTTCAGGAAGACTTTAAGGTAAGCAGTCCCCTAGTGGGCAGAGGGTGCAAATGCACCTCACATTGCTTGCAGTAAGTCCAAATCATCAACACCAAACCCACCAATCTCTTCAGATATGCTAGTGAAGTTTAGCCAAGAAGGTTGTTTGATATCATTTTTAACAATAAGCATCAATGATAGTAATGCTGGATAACCACACAACAGCAATTAGATTGGGGGTCTGGGTGTGGGCTTAGCCACCAAGAAGAGAAACAGTACCATTAATGATTTTTGAGATCCTAGAAGATCACATAAATCAATTAAAAATAGTTTTAACACTAAGACATTTGTTGACTACTAGGCTAGTTGAGGAAACAAACTTCCAGCAATGATAATAACCCAGTTTTCCTGGGTATACTACTTCCTGGTTAATTTCATGGCATCTATTTGTCAGATTAGATTGCTTTCCCTTAGCCAAGGTTGAGACATTAGAAAACTCCTATGTGAAGAAAGAATTAATTCAGAATACCGAAATTCTCTTGCACTTTTAACTCTGGAAAAATGTAGAGAGTGATTCTCTCAAAACAAAATAACTGATCTCCCTTCCATGCCTGACAAAATCAATGTCATTGCAATCGTCCCATTCTCAATCTGTTTCCCCTAGTGAACAATTCTGGCAACCAAAAGTCAAGTCAGAAAAGAGTCAGGTACAGGGAAACAGCAAACAAATCACTGAGCAGGACTTTGCCACGGTTGCTTTCTTCTTACTTACGTACCCACCCTGGGCTGCGTACTGAAATATTGTCTTTAAAAAAAAAACAAAAAACAAAAAAACGATAGCTCCTGGAAAATGCCTATACATTTTTCTATGAATTGCATGATTCACCTTCCATACACATAAAGGGAAGTTATTATAAATACTTGGCAAACAGAACATTCTTGCATCCATTCTTTCCTTCTCACCTCAGTCTTCCCTTCCTTCTTAAAGAGTTCTTCCTCAGTAATTATGCAGATAGACTGGAAAACAGGATCTCTGACCTCCAGGGGCTCCCCCACCTTCAGCAGAAAAGAATACACTGCCACGAGGTAACAGATGAGGGGAAGAGAGACGGGTACACAGAGCCTCAGATTCCTAGAGAACACAGAATTTTTCCCAAAAAAGGAGAATGACAAATGCTTCCCAGAAAGGATGTTAATTGAGCTGTGCTTTAAAGTTAGTAGGCAGTGTGCCAAGCAGAAAAGAAATTAAAAGCCACTTGATTTACACTATGTACGCAAAAAGAAACTGTTAGACTTAACGCAGTTTGCCATAGGCTGAGGCCGTAGAGAATCAAAATAATGCATTAAAAAGGGGAGAAATCAGCCTTGATGTTGGGTAGACCAAAAGGAAAGAACACTAGATTGATTTTTTAAATTTTATTTTTTTAATTCAAATCTTTGTTGGTACATTATATAGCCACATCATGATTGCATGCAGCAATGAGAAATTGTATCAGTATATGATACAACTTAATTCTCATTTTTTCCCATTCACTTACCTACCTTACCACCCCCACCTCCTATATACATAGGCTTTGCTTCCTTTCTTTTTTATCATCTCATTATTTTAACAAGGAGTTGTTATTTACCCTTACATCCCATTTCCCTTTGAATATTTTCTATTTCACAATATCTACCATACATTGTAGAACACATTTACATCTTCATTTTCTCATACCAGAGAAAAGATATTTACACATATGTGACTGACCTATCTATTTCACTTATGAGGATTTCCTGAAGGAGCATCCATTTCAGTATGAATGACTCAATATTATCATTTTTAATGGCAGAGTAATACTCCATCTTGTAAAAGAACCACATCTTTTTTTATCCAGTCTCCAGCTGATAGACATTTTGGTTGTTTCCAAGATTTAGCTTCACAAACTGAGCTGTAATAAACATGGGTGCACATATGTCGCTGTGATATGAATCTTTTAATTCTTTTGTATATGTATCTAGCAACAGAATATCAGGGTAAAATGGGACCTCTAATCCTAGTTTTTTGAGAAACCTCCACACTGATCTCCACAGGGGTTGTACGAGTCTACATTCCTACCAACAGTGGAGAAGAGTTCATTTGTTGCTGGCTAATTCTGAGATAGCAGCCATTCTTTGTGGAGTGAGATGAAATCTTAGTGTTGTTTTCATGGTAGGGGGGTATTACAATCCCTAACTTGAAACTCTGCTGGGTCAGACGTCCCCTTAAACATAACTTAACCAAAACCCCATACCAGAAATCCACAGGCCCCTCTTACTAAGTCCAGAATAACCTATGTTCCCATTCAGTATTGGAAAGATGAGCTGCAGCGCTAGTTGAGTAGAAGTAAAGACTTATGTCCAAGGACTGTACGAGGTGCAAAATACATATCATAAAATCATGCCTGGGGTGGGCTGACTTCAGCTGCTGTGAGACTGAAAGCTGCAGCTCCAGTTCCTCTAACCACACCGGAACCACACTGCCCTCCTGCCTCACTACACAATTCTACTTTTGCTTCAGTCTAATTTCACCTTTGCAAGATTTCCTGCAGAACTTCCCTAGAGTCAGCCTTTCCCCTCTCTGTGGCTCATTACTCACAGTTTTAGATTCTGTTTCAGTACTCTTCATCAAAGTATTTAAAAATATTTCCATGTAATCAGAGCACTTATGATCATCCTCACTTCTTTATTTTTTGCAGTTTCATTGTGGCATAATTATGACAAAATTATATAAATTTAAGATGTACAACATGATGTTTCGATACATTTTGTGAAATGACAAGCAAACTGTCATATCCATCACTTACACACCCATACACATTGTGAGTATGTATGTGTAATGAGAATGCTTAAGATCTGCTCTCTGCAAATTTCAAATAAGTGATAGAGTGGCATTAGCTACCATCACCGTGCTGCACTTTAGATTGTCCAAAACTTATTCACAGTCATTTGTATTCCTGAATCAACTTGTGAATTGGAAAATATAAAAGGAAGTATTGAACAAGAGTCTGAAGATTTGGATTCAGATCTGCACAATTAAAAGGAAAGTATCAGTGTAAAAGTGATTGAAACCAAGGGAAGCCAGCAAAGTTAGACAAAGCCATGTGGAGCCAGAAACATCTAGATGTCAGGCACGTATAGGGCTGAAGGAATAAGGGGAAGAGATGGTGACCGGGAGTGGAGATGGCAGCAGTCAAGAGTGTGATCTTGCTTAGAAAAATGTAGCTGCTGCCACATGGTCCCCTGGTAAAGAGATTCTGATAGAAATAAATAACTCATCCTTGGTCTTCTCTCATCCTCTGACTTGTTGCCCTGGCCGCCCACCCAGAAAGTGAAAGAAGTTGTACACGTCATTCACAAACCAAGTGCACAGGAGGGACGGTGAATTTTAAGGGACAGATGAAGATTGTCCACCACAAGGTCCAGCTCAGTCTCTCTAGACAACCTTCTTACTCTTTAAAAATGAGAGGGTTGGTTATGAGACAGATACCTTCCTAATACTCAGTGATGCTGTGCTTCCAGATTAGACTCATTTGTGGTACTTTTAGATTTCCAGAGATAGGCATTCCCAATAGACCAAGAGGTGACAGCTATTAAAATACTTCTCAAAACAGCCTATGTGGAATCAGAAATGCATACCTTTATAACATAATTCAAAACTTAATATATTCTGTGACTATTCACCATTTATGTTTCTAAAATAATATTACCTTTGTAGTATTACATTTGAGCAACATTGCAGTGAATTTCCTAGAAAATTACTCAGTTCTTTATTATGATAAACCTCTGCTTTGGTCTCCAAATGACCTAGATGCCTTGTCTGACCTATGGAAGTCTTCTTTGAATCATTTGTAATGTAAAAAAAGAAAAAATTTCTTTCCCCGAGAAAGCATTCTATGGTGTTATGAGTCAGGAGGCAACTCTTCCCGATTTTGAAAAGTATTGGAACTCTAAAACAGATTCTAAGAAAACTTAACATCTCCCAATCAATAATCCTTCATAGTAGTCTGGTTCTAGAAATGGGGGGCCAGGGATTTAGCTCGGTGGTTCTGGTGCCTGCCTTGCAAGCACGAAGTCCCTAGTTTGATCCTTGGTCACCACATACAACAGTGCTGGACATGGTGACTCACGCCCATCAGCAATCAGTACCACAGACCACAATGCCGGGTGTGGTGACTCAACCCTGTAATCCCAGCACTTGGGAGGCAGGAGGATTGCTGTGAGTGTGAGGTTTGCCAAGCCTACAGAGTGAGCTCAGGGCCAGCCTGAACTACAGAACAAGACCCTGTCTCAAAATTTTTAAAAAAAAGAAAAGAAAAGAAAGGGGGATTGACCATCACAGTTGTTAGGTTTTTCTATGGTTTGGATAAATTTTCTTCCAAGGTCCTCAGCTCATGGGTGCTATTGGGAGCTGATGGAATGTTTAGGAGATGTGGTCTGCTAGAAGAAAGTTAGGCCATTGGGAAGTTAGGACGGAAGAGATTGTGGGGCCCTGATCTCTTCCTCTCTCTTGTTTTCTGGCTACTGTAACATGAGCAGCTCCCTCCCTCACATTATCCAACCATGATAGGGGACAACTGACTATTGACTGAAATGTCCAGAAATGAGCAAAAATAACCCTTTTCAATGTTCAAGCTGATTATCTCAGGTATTGGTTGTAATAATAGAAGGAGATATTTATTTCTCTCTTCCAATCTATCTGTAGAGGGCAGATTCCAGGCAGTGGGAAACAGCAGAAAGGAGACAAGTCCTTGTTTTCAAAGGCAAGGAAATTATGATTTATAATCATCTACATTCAGCTCTCCATATCCACGAGTTCTGCATCAACCAACTGCAGGTTAAAAATACTGAGAAAAAATATTGCACTTGTGCTGAGCAGGTTGGTACTTTCCTGCCATTTTTCCCAAACAATACAGTGTAGCACCTACTCACACAGCACTTAGAGTTTATTAACTATTACAAATAACCTGCAGATTATTCAAAGTATTCATGAAGATGTACAGTTTATATACAGAAGCTACACCATTTCCTGTTAGTGTCCAAGGACTTTGGTAATTGCTGAGGATCCAGGACCAGTCCTCCCTGGACGTGGACAGAGGACTGTACATAGAAAGTACAAAAATATGTAAGAAACATTTATATAATGGTAACAATACATGCAATGAAGAGAATAAGACAGAATAATGACCTAGAATGATTACAATAAAAAATAGACAGGACTAAATGAGCCAAGATACATAGGTTTGGGAAGAGAATGATTTTTACAGGACAATTTTATTTCAAATATTTTATTCATTTCTTGCATAATTATAGACATGCCATAAAATTTCTGATATCTTAGAAAATAGCAACTGAATGGATCAAGTTGGTGATGTTCATTTTAAAAATCAGAGCAAAAAGAAATCTAAAATGCAGAGCAAAAAGGCGGGCATTCCAAGCTTAGTACTTTGATATGAAAATATTTGTTTAAAATATTGTAAGCATTTACTGTTGGGTCTGTGAGCACCTTGGGATTGAAATGGGAGCAGAGTTACAAGGAGCTTAATCTTTTTTTTTTTTTTTTTTTTTTTTTTTTTTTTTTTTTAGACAAAGTTTCACTTTTGTAGTTCAGGCTGGCCCTGAGCTCAGCCTTGAACTCACAGCAATCCTCCTGCCTCTGCCTCCCGAGTGCTGGGATTACAGGCATGAGCCACCACGCCCAGCACTGTGGTATGTGGTTACTGGGGATCAAACTCGGGCCCTTGTACTTGCAAGGCAGGCACCAGAACCACCTAGCTAAATCCCGGGCCCATGGAGCTTAATCTTTTCAGAAGGAAAACTGATTGTACTGGGATAGCGAGGAAGAAAGAGAAAAGGAGAAGCTAGGCTTTTGTGAACACAAAGGTGGGTATTTGTCCCTGGTGTTTAAACCTGATGCTACATACATACAGTAGCACACTACTGGAGGATTTGTTGGTCAGTGGCGGACCACACCTACCACAGTGATCCCATCAGTCTGCATCCCTGTCATCCCTGTATGACATCAGTGATGCCATGACCATCGTAGTTTGCACAAGTACTCGGTATGGAGTTTGTGTAACGGCAAGACCACCTCATGGAGCGCTTTCTAGAATACGTCTCCATTGTTAAGTGACAGATGACTATACTTGTGTGTGTGGAGTGATCGTCAGACAAAGCTGATTCCTGTGATATGGGATGATAATGATCACTTCACAGGAAACTTCTGTGGCTACATCTGCCCTTGTCTATAGTTTAGAAATATGTGAGGTATGCTTACAACTAAACTGTCTTATTTTAGTGAAAAGATGATTAGAAAGACTGAAAGGGGCCAGAAAAAAAGAAAACATCATGAAATTGACCAAAAAAAATTTTGTATTGAAAAAAGAGCCAATCCACATGGAGCATTTTGCCTCTTTTGTGATACAGAGATAAATGCTCAGACTAAATCTATTATCTTTTTACATTTTCATTTAAGGAAACAGTCATTATCTGTCAGATCTGGAGCTTCCATGATTCAGTGACGAAAGAGCTCACAGCTCATAAAAGGTGCTAGGCAGAGAAGCGGTAATTCCATCCAACACCACAGAACACAATCACAGCTTCAGATCTTGAGTGTACCACAGCTCTGAGTTCCATGGCGTTTGAATTCAAATTTCCATCACCACAAACTGAAGGTACAAGTAAAACAGAAAACAAAACTTTTTCCTAAAACCTGCTCCAAGACCTCAATATACTTAACAAAAAATCGAGTAAAACTTTTCTGTATTAGCAATTTGACATCGCAAAAGTCAAAGTTATTCCTGTATTACTCAGATATTTTAATAAAATCTTGGAACTAACATAAAAGCTTCTGAACTTGATGTCCTGCCAGATGTGATGAGTGACCAATTCTATGATTGCATTTTGCTTGCTCTGAACCCAGCATACTGTTGATATAATGATTAGCATATCTGCTGACAATATTAACATGAACTTCAGGTACTGGCAATTCTACCAATCTAAGATCTTCATTTTAGAATTTGATGACTAGTTTCATCAAAGCATTGCTGAGGATTGATTCTAATATTATGCTGGTCACCTCTGTGAATGGCAAATCTTACTATTTTCCAGTTTTTGAGGAAAGTTGTTCTTGTAAAAATATTGTTCTATTTATATAGTATGAATAGGTCATAATAATGGTTTGATGATTTAGCTAAAGTCTATTGAAAATAATGTTACATGAAATCCAAAATTTCTAAGATTGATGCCTTCTTATAAGACAAGACTAAAAGTGTTTAAGACATTTCCTGATTTCAAAAGCAGTTGAAAATTTGAACATGTTAATTTGAAACACTGATTCTAGTTTTAAGTAAACTACTTCCACTGCTTTACATGATGCTCTTTCTAAAAAAGAAGTTAAATAATTTTCAGGCAGGCAGTGTACAAAAGTCACAAATAATTCTGAGTTTTCACTTTCATTTCAAATTAACAGAATCATAAAAGGACATCACTAACAGTAGTTTTCATTCTGGTTTAGATCATATCTAAGTAAATGAGTACATATAAAACTTTCTAAGTCACAGAACTTTGACAGAATAAGGGCTACATGGGCCTAATATTTTACATTGGATTCACTGACATGGGAAACTATAAATAAATAAAATACTACAGAGAAACATTAGTGTTTAAGTGCTGTTTCCTTATCACGCAATGATCCTTTTAGTAAGCACGTGTCCTTAAATTGTAGTTTAACTAGAATTTACTCCCCAATGGGCAAGGAAACATTAATGAATAAGAAACAATACAACATGCTAATGACATTTTTATCCTGCCTTCGTCAAGATTTAAGTCCAATTTTAAAAGTGTAAATTCACTCTCTGCTGTGTATACCTGACATAAAGGCAAGTTCTGACAAGTAACAATTTTATACACCATGAAACACCTTCAGGTTAGATTCTCTCTTGGTATTCCAATTAAGTATTCAAAGTCTCAGGAAGAGATATCTGAGACAATTAGGCAAAATGAACACTTTGAGTTCTTCAAAAAGTGCAAGAAAAATAATCTGTTGTCAGCACCACTATTGGATAAATGGGAAAACTAAGAGAGCTGAGACTGTATTAAATCATAACTTTTAAAATTGATTATGATTCACTGGATTGAAGTTAATAAAGAGTATTTTATTAACACAGAAGTCAAGTTTGTTTTCTTTTTTTAAAAGAAATATAATATTTTTAGAACAATTTTAGGTATGTAGAAAATTGTGCAGATAAAATAGAGAATTCCCACATACTTTTCTCCCTTCTATTATTCCAGACATTTGTGTGGCATATTTATCAAACTGATGAACCAATACTAATGCACTATTAGTAACTAATAATATTTTAGATTAGAAATCACCCTTAAATGGTCCAGTGGATTTTATCTCAGATTTTTCATACCAAAATTTGTAATTTTCTTTTTTATTTTTGAGCAGGGTTTTGCTTTTGGTAGTTCAGGCTGGCCCTGAGCTCTGCCTCAAACTCACAGCAGTCCTCCTGCCTCTGCCACCGGAGTGCTGGAATTACAGGGGTGAGCCACCACGCCCAGTACTGCATATGTGGTACTGATTGCTGGTGGGTGTGGGTCTCCACGCCCAGTATTGTTGTATGTGGTTACGGGGGATTGAACCCGGGCCCTTGTGCTTGCAAGGCAGGCATCAGAACCACTGAGCTAAATCCCCCGCCCTGTAATTTTCTTTGTTTCATTTTGTTGTTTTATATAAAAGATAAAGATGTATCAATATGTTTAGTGAAATATAATGTATGGTCTTAAATACTTTCAATATAAATAAATTCTAGAGAAAAATCTTTCAGTTCCTATTTGGGTTATCGGGCCTAAGAAAGAGCCTGGGTATTTTTAAGGAAAGTGACGACAGAATTTGAGGACAGAATCTATTCTGACAGCAGAGTCTTAAGCAGCCTGAGGTCTAAACAAGCAGGTTCATGCCCAGCCCTTTAAATGCAGCCAGACCCCAGAGGGCCTGGTCACCAGCACCTGGGGCTTCCTGGTCTCTCCAACCCAGAGACTCTTGCACTTGTGACTTCTAGTCCCCAGCACACACTCTGCCATCTCTCCCCCTGTGCTCCCAGGACCGCCCTCTGCTTTGCGGTGGGCCACTCCACTCATTGCCCACTTTCCATCCTGATCCCAACTGCTTGGCTTTCACTGAAAAGAATCGCTTCCTTCCTGTAAAGAATTCACAGTGACCTATGAGAAGGGGCTTCACAGTGTTGTCCCATAAGCAGCCTTCCCCCTGCAGATATGTTTGATTTTGCCACATCTTGTCCCAATGAATTTGGTTGTCAACAGTTAAAACAAGGCATTTGCTTCCTGATTTGACACAGTCTCCACCTTTCCCTATTATATCACTCCAGGCCATTTGTCGCATTTACATTATCCACCTGGCCTCTGAAGAGAGCAGTTTTATAGCCATTGGAATCACTGACTGAACTCCCAGTGGCCAAAGATACTTTGCAGAGTCTAAAATACAACTTCACTTCCCAATGAGAGAATAAACAAACATTCAGTTATCACTACTTGCGCCTTTGTGTACCAAGAAAACTCTTAAACTGACATATTTATGCCTTGGTAATGTGTAGTTTTAAAAAATCCAACTAGTAGAAGAAAACGCTCCAATGTGAATAAAATGTCTGTCAGAAAAAGGAACTCCTGATCACCAAGCCAAATTTAAGGCCTGGAATCATTATCTGTATCCCAAACCTGAGGACGATCATCAGGGACCCCCCAGGCTTGAACTTCCAGCACCTCTTCTCCGCTAGGGAATGCTCTACCCCCAGGAATTCAAATCAATGACTTACTTATGAGTTCAAGTTTGAAATTTAAAATGGTCTTTCTTATTGCAGGATCTACAAGCTACTGAGTAAGAAGTCATGCCAACTTTCTGCCTTCCACACTTACCAAAATGTAGAAGAAAGCAGTAAAGATGCTTCGTGTGTCCCCTCCTCTGCTCTGTGCTTGCTCCAGTCATCAAAGAAATATACCTTTATGTCCAGTGGGATTTTGTATCTTCTAGCTGATAAATAGGAAAAATCAAAGCCTAAGGGTTAGACCTCAAAGCAGCTCCTTGCTTACACCTTGTAGAACCTAGATCTCACCGAGGGGAAGGGAGCCAGGCTGCCTAAGGATACAGGGTGAACACCAGAAGCACTAGTAAGACTGAGCTGCGCAGGAGCATACACCAAGACCAGACTTTTACCTACGTGCTTTTGTTTACCTATTATTTTCAGGGTCTAGAATGGGGTCTAATATTTAACAGACACTCAGCAAGGTTTTGTAGAATGAATGAATGAATTTCCCACTCACATCCTTATCTTCTATGGCTTTGCTTGCCTCTCAACTCCTGGCTCCTTATCTTTCCTCCCCATCCTCTTTGGCGTCATCTATTTAAGTTTCTGGGCTGACTCAAAACTGACGTCCTGAATCGACATTTATTTTTTCCTATGCCATAATGGGTCATGAATACCTCTGTTTTCAAATTGTTTTATGGTCTGTATTTAGGTAAATGAAAAGAGCGTGGAGAGGCCTAGTCTTTTGATTTCTGATTTTCGGTCTGACATTGGGCAATCACATAACGTCCTCAGGCTTCATGTGAAACTGGCTTGTATGACTCAAGTTTGGGTCATAGGTATGATATTTTTTTTAGCACTGAGGAATGTTAAAAGTCCTGAGGAGTCTCGTAATAAATAAAACCTGTTCAGTATTGTGTAAATGAAACACTTCAAAATATTCATAATATCTATTGACACCAGGCAGAACTAGGATGCCAACACTGAACACATTGGGAATTGCTAGATTAGAAACTGTGGAATCTATTTGTTGCAGTACTGGGGAAATTGCATTAAAGGATAGGGCAACGACACTCCAGTTCTAGCAAATGATATAAAATTAAGAGAATGACAGACAGGTCTGAGTGCATCTTCAGAAGGAAAGCTACTTAGTGTGTCTCTGCCAATTTCATGTTCGATTTTTGGAGCTGTCATTCTTCAGTGAGTAGATACCAAGTAGAGTCAAAGTCTGCACCTTCCTTACAGGGGATCCAAGCTGAACAGGGGGTGGGAGTGGGGAGCCAGCTGCAGCTTTTTATCTTCTGGTGACAACAAGTGGTTGTGTTTCTCCTTGGGCAGTCACCGGGTTCATGAATAGTGCCACAGTCCTTTCCAGCTAGGACTGCTCTTTTGATGTCCAAGTTCATATGACTCCACCATGGGCAAGGACTTCTGTCCCCTTCCAGCCCTCCCCCTCCTGTGTTTTCTCCGCCTTTGCGGGGGTTTAGGCTCCTAGCCAGGAAGAAATCAGTGAGTTGCTCAATTAAGAAAAATAAAGGAAAATATCCCTCTCCCTAGTCTGATGGTAAACAATGGCGGGGGAAATATAATAAACCTCTTCGTTAAGCAAACGCAGCTCTGAGATAAGTGAGGAATTATATCTCTAGAGCTGTTCTTCAAAACTGTGACAGTTCCACATGGTCAGGAGTCTGCCATGGAGATGGAATTTAAGTATAGAATTAGAGGGACTTTGCTCTGCATGATTTTCTTCTTTGTAGCCCCAACTTACAGTTTGGTATAAAACAATTTAAAAAGAAAGGAAACTGAAAAAACACCCAATTTGTGATTTAAACAGTTAAAAGAGGGCCAGGGATATAGCTCAGTGGTTCCAGTGCCTGTCTTGCAAGCGCAAGGACCCAGGTTTGGACCCTGGTAACCACATACCATACTGGGCATGGAGACTCACCCCAGCAGCAACCAGTACCCGATACCACAGTGCCGGGCGTGGTGGCTCACGCCTGTAATCCCAGCACTCGGGAGGCAGAGGCAGGAGGATTGCTGTGATGTGAGTTTGAGGCTGAGCTCAGGGCCAGCCTGAACCACAAAGCAAGACCCTGTCTCAAAAAAAACCTTAAAAAAAAAAAACAGTTAAAAGAATATGAATACTTTTTAGAATAATTTTAAAAACTTAAATATGTATGTGTGTGTGAGTGCGTGCATGCATGTGTGGTGTCTGCATGTATGTGTGTGTGTGTGTGCACGTGTTGTCTGCATGCGTGTATGTGTGTGTATGGGGATGGTGTTTAGTAAATCTGCTAGGAAGACTCAGGCCTCCCATCAGCCACAACAGCACAAGGGGTCCATTGTCATGACCACTCTAACCAAATGAAACAAGAGCTTTGGTGTTTGGGGACAAGAAATGTCTTTCTTCTATCCTGTGCCCAGATATTTACTTGACTCCTTGCAGAGCAGGCCCCACTCAAAAGTAAAAGATTTCCAAATATATCTTCTAAATTTCCAGGTTTAGACCGAATTACAAGATTCAGACATCATTTCCAGAAGACCCTAGCTAGACTGCAGTTACCAACAATGGATCGACCATCCACTCAGGCTTTCCACTCTTTTCCTGTATTTTCCCCTGCCTCATCCTGCTCCATCCTTGCTGGCCTCCTCACTAGTGTTCATACATCCCAGACGCGTGTCCACCTCAGGGATTCTGCATGTACTCCTCCCTTTCCTTGGCTCTCCCCACATGCACCCCTTCCCTGCCTTTGAAAAGTTCAATGTCATTTTCTCAAAGAAGTTATTCTAACCATCTTATTTTAAACAGCTTCCTCACTCAACAGTTCTCAGCCTCCTTCCTTGCTTTATTTGTCAAACACCCTTCTCCCTCAACCCCGGTACTGGGTCCAAACTCAGGGCCACTAAACTGAACCTATACTCCTCTTGCTTTACTTTTCTGCTTAGCACTTACCTTGCCAACACATTGTTTGCCTACTTATCTTATTCATGGACGATTTCCATCCCTAGAATGCTGATCTATAGTGGCAGGGATTTGATCTTTTTGTTTGCTGCTGTAATATTAGAAGGAAAGTGTGCCTAGAATAGTATATGGCCATGGCAGGCATTCAATAACTAATTGGTTAAGATTGAATAAGTGAATAAATGAATTAATGGATTCTAGTTGCCCGGATTCTTAGACAAGGAGCACATCTCCGGTAAGTTTTGTTGGGGGTCTTAATGAATGACTTTAGAGAAAATAATCTATGACATCAGAGGGCCCTGAGCTCAGAACTGGCATGCACAGGAATAAAAGTGTTAAAATAATTACCCATTTCTCAAACCACAATAATACCTAATAGCATTTGAAGCTCTCCACCAAGTCCTCCTCCCTAAGATCTGTTTCTTCTTATATCCAGAATTTGTAACCTTATCTGCTATTAACCGTTTGCATCCCTGTTCCGCAAGGCATAGTAGAGGATAAATAGTTTCACGAAAACACATCCTGGTTTTTGTTTTTGTTCAGTTCTGGGGATAGCACTCACAACCTTGCACTGGGAAGGCAAGCGGTGGCACCACTAAGCTAAATCCCCTGCCATCTTGTTTTTTATAAGCCCATGTAGAGATGAAAGAGACTCCCCAACATTCACCCCAAAATAGCAATTCCACCTCTTAAAGGCTTCCGTGCTCCAGCCTTCACAGAAGCTCATCTTCTGATTCTCAGTAACCTTCTGTGTTCAACTACTTGCCAGATCAACACAATACCAACTCCCAAATGCCTCTTGCCTCCTTTGCTTCTCCCTCATTCTCATCAGCACTGCTCCACTCAGCCCTTCTTTGCTCCCCTCTGGCTATTGCAATAGCTGCCCAACTGGTTTCCTATCTCTAGTTTCTTCCTCCTCCAACCCCTACTCTGAGCAGCTGCCACAATAATATTCCCAAAGAACAAATAGGATGTCACTCTCACTAACCTTACGGAAGGTCAGTGGTTCCCCATCACCCGTGAGATGGACCATCTAATCTGCCATCCAAGTTTTCACCCACTGGCTCCCTAAAGAAACTGTCCACCAAAGCCTTGTCTACACAAGTACAAGACTTTCTTGATTCCCTCCTAAACGTGTGTTTTCTACTCTTCACATCCTGGCTCCTTCCCTTCCCACTTCTAACCAAATGCTTTTGTTTCCTTTTTGTGCCTATCAAAATCTTGTCCAAAATTCACAGTCCATTTGTGGCTTGATTTGGTCAGTTAGCCAGTCAACTGAGTGAGGAAGTTCGGGCCTCTCTTCCCCACATCTTCCAGGTATGAAATGGCCTTTCTCCTGTACATTTCCTGTGAATTTATCTGGTGTTCTCTTCATTAGGGTGCTTGTTCTCATACATCTCATTTCTCTAGCCAGTTTCTCTATGGTCTTCATGGTAGACATTTTTGTCTCTACTTTACTCCCAGAGTCCTTCATTTAACATCTTGCTCACAGCAGGGCCGCCATCTGACGATGATAACAGTGCATCTCATCAGCCCTCTAAGGGTCACGATAATCATCCCAAAGTTGCATTATGGATTGTAACAGAACCACGACAACCCAAAAATATTTCCCTTTCCCTCCACATAGTCAGTAGTGCTCACTGTCCTCAAGGAGACCAGTTGTTGCTCAAAGCTGAATGAGCTTCAAGGCCAGGGTGGAAAATAAATGTTACACAACTTCCTCCAAAATGAATTTTAAAGAGGAAATCAGAGTGAGAACAGACCTGACTTACTAGTTAAGGCTGTTGTTCCAGGTGCGTACGCATCATTTATCTCCCCGATGCCCTGTGGCACACACCTGGATATCCCTGGTACCTTGTTTTGTGGGTAGGCAATTTGGTGGCATGTAAAAAAAAAATCTGGAATTAAAAGGGAAGATAAAGAAATAAGGAGAGGAAAGAAGAAAGACAAGAATCCAGTTTTATCTTGCCCAGCATGAAAATAAACAGAAGAATATCTGTAACACACGGCTGTGTAGCCCCTGTCAGGCACCATTCCAACTCACTGCTACGGCCTATGACTTTCTCGATGTTTCAGGAATATTCTGTTTTCCGTTAGTTCGCACTTCCATTGTTCTTGTTTCCCACTTTGACACTGAACTCTTGAAGGAAGAAGTGCATCACCTTGTCTCGGTCCCCTTAGTAGTGAGCCTAGTTCCGGGCCTGAAGTAGACATTTACAATACTGGTCTTGCCGATGGCAGGGTAGAGCTCTGGTTCTGAAACTTCTGTCACTGGCCTGGCAACTTTGTGCTCTTTGCTCTAGCCAAGGACTGCCACATGTTCGAGTATTGGCTTTTTGATCCTTGTGCCAGTCTCTGTAATCATGCTTGTGATGACACAGACAGAAATTACACAGATTGTGAAATCAGTCTTCCTGATACATATTAAAATACCTAAATAAACAGTATTTATTCAGGTACCACCTTATCGATACACTAGTGGTAGACATATTACTTTGGGGAAACGCTGATGATACTGTGTTCTCGAGTCATAATGAACTCTATAATGTAGGTCTTTAATAGGATTTCTCTACAGTCTTACCAGTGCTATCTTCCTAGAGAAGAATACCTACATTGTTTGCTTACATTTTTATGTGTTCCAGTTCTTTAACTGGTGAGGAATAATTTGCAATCGAGAAAGGAGGAATATTTTATCACCATTTCTGATGATAAAGTTCAGTAAATTCTGAAGCGGAGGAGTTATCTGGCCATTTTGGCAATCACTGCTGAAGATTCCCTCAAATCCTAATTTGCAACTCTCATCCCTCCACCCTGTGTCTGTGCCAAATCAGAGTAGACTACCTGGGAGATGACTCATAACGTCCTCCAGAGGACAAATAGTCAAAGTGAACAAGGAGATCATTCATGGACATGGAAATATAATTAGTCAGCAAGGATATGGGAAAATGTGCAATCAAGGGAATGTAGATTAAAAGCAGCCATAATTTACCCCTTGCCCCCTGTCAATAAGAGCAATTTTGAAAGTAATGCCTTACATGAGTCAGGGTGGACTGAAATTGACACCCACATACTTTGCATGTGGCTTATTATGCGTAGTGACTGTGAACTAGTAAAAATATGCCAGAGCACAATTTAGCAACAGGAATTAAGAAGTCAAAAAACACAGTGAGGCCTTCCATCCAGTTGTAATTTGTGTTTCTGGGACTCTAATCCAGGAAAATAACTAACCCCAAGAATTGAAAATTCTAAATGCATTAAAATGTCTTTTACTACATTCCTAATATTATTGAAAACCTAGGAACAACCAAAATACTAACAAAGATAATTAGTAAAATTTTAGTCTACCCATGTAGTCAGTGATGACATAACCTTAAAATTTAGCTTATGAAAATATTTTATAATATGACATGATGCTTTTTATATCATAAGATAGAAAACTTTATGGAAGAGAATAGAGACATAAGTGTGCAAAAAGAGACCCGGAGAAATGTCCTGGGAGGTGGAATCGCGCTGTGGTCCAGAGCACGAACTCCGGCCTCAGATGTCTGCATCTGCAACGCAACTGTGGCACCTATTAGCTTTGTGACCTTGGGCATCTTGCTTAATTTCTCCAAGATTTCATTTTTTCTCACCAGTAAAAGGCAATCAGTATCTTATCGTGTTGTTTTGAGGATTAATTGAAATAGTTTATGTAAAACACTTGGCAGAGAGATGGCACATAGTGAGACTGACTGAGTAGTTAGTCATTCTGGAAATGTTTGTCAGTCTTTGACTGTGTTCAAGTCACCTAGTGCAGGTAAATCACAGGGAATTTTTTAACTCTTCTGTTTTTGTTTTCTTTTTTTTGAGACAGGGTGTCGCTTTGTAGTTCAGGCTGGCCCCAAGCTCAACCTCAAACTCATATCACAGCAATCCTCCTGCCTCTGCCTCCCGAGTGCTGGGATTACAGGCGTGAGCCACCACGCCCGGCACTGTGGTATGTGGTACTGGTTGCTGCTGGGCGTAAGTCTCCATAACCAGTATGGCATGTGGTTACCAGGGATCAAACCTGGGTCCTTGTGCTTGCAAGACAGGCGCTGGAACCACTGAGCTAACTCCCCGGCCCACTCTTCTGTTTTCTGAAAGACATTTATATGATTAAAAAAAAAAAAAAAAAAAAGCATATCAGCACTTGTGCTTCAGTTCATCACCTTCTTTTTCCTCCTGTGGGCTTCCTCTAGGGCCTAATTCCTTTCCCTGGCTTTTACCCTATTTCTCATTCCAAAATAAAGATTTAGTCATTTCACAACCTGACTGTAGAAGATTGACTGGATTCCCATGACTTGCACGATCATATTTAATTTAAAGATTTAAAAAATCTAGCCTCAACACATCCTTAACATACCATTAAATGCCACTTTTTTTTTTTTTACCTCCACCCTCCCAGTTTCAAGAACTCTCCATTTGCCACCTCAAATCTGAACAAGATAGTTACTGCTAAAACCCTGGCTTTCATACAACACAACATACTGCTATTTTCAAATTCTAGTCTCTTTTAAAATGGAGCTTCTTGGACTCCACCCACAATGACACAGATTCCAAAATTTAGAGTGGAATCTAGGAATCTGCTGCCTGAGCAACCATCTTGCACAGTTCTGGGACATGCTTTAAGGAAACCCTTGAGAAATATGTCACCCCCTTCTTTTCCTGGAAAGTCT
The DNA here is from genome assembly GCA_004026965.1 of Petromus typicus. Classification (NCBI taxonomy): domain Eukaryota; kingdom Metazoa; phylum Chordata; class Mammalia; order Rodentia; family Petromuridae; genus Petromus; species Petromus typicus. The sequence continues at coordinate 232,888 of PVIR01000015.1, forward strand.
GTCCTCCTACCCAGTCATCACCAATACACCGAGTCCGCCAGCACAGAGGGCAGCTGCACCTCTTCGACTTCCTCAGGAAAAGGTAAGCTGCAGGCACTGTACTTCTGTGAAGTCTTTTTCGGTCTCCCCTACAGCCCTCAAGTCCTTACGCTTTCTTTCCTTCCTCACTTCTGAGCTATGTCCCCCTTTGAATGTCTAGCTCCTGTATTTCAGGGACTATGTCTCCATCACCTGTCTCACCCTGCACCCAGCATCATACCTGACATAGGGGAGGGAGGTACATGTTTTGAGGATGTATTATTACCCCCAGGGTCATTGCTGTGATACTACAAGATCCTAGTGGTCCAGAAGCCTTTGGGACTGATTCTGGCCAGGGGTTTGGAAAGTGTTAGAGATGGCAGCTGGAGAAGCAGCTCCAGAGTGCTGTAAGCCAAGTTTGATTAGTAATCCTGGTCAGAGTTCAGAAGACCAGAATGCTAGTAGAAATGAAGATCCTAGAGACCGTGGTCAGGAGGTTTCAGCTGGAAACAGGATTACATCAGCAGTGAGACTTCAGGCCACATGTGTTATGCTTTGGCAAAAACATTTGGAGTTTCTTTAGATTAAAGGTAGTGGACTAATAATTCTGGCAGAGGAAATTTCAAGGCAGCCCTACATTAAAGCTGTGTCATGAGTACTGCTGGGGGCTTTCATTCAATTTTATACTGAAAATAAAGAGCAAATGGCACAACTGGATGATGTTTAAAATTTGAATTTACCAGAAGGAAGTACAGGTAAAGTTGGGGTCTAAAAATGTGGAGGAGACAGCTGGGGATTTAGGTCAGGTGCCTGCCTCACAAGAGCAAGGTTCTGAATTTGCTCTCTGGTACAAAAAATAAATCAACAAAATAAAATACGATGGAGCAGAGAACTTGGCTATTAAAATTCACATTAGAAAGAAATCAGGTACCTTACAACAGGACAATATGAAAAATGCTTCAGGACATTAATTCACTGTCTTCTTCTGAAATTGGAGTGAAAGTGTCTATGATCCTGTAATTCTCACACTCTACATGCTCATGAAACCAGCGTCATATGAATGATACCAAAACTTGCTATTGGCTTGAGCAGTAGCCATGCCCATTTACATCATGACCAAAGTAGCTTCAGTGAATTGATGGTTGAATATGGGGTTCAATTCCTGACAAATCAATTCCCTAGGTTGCCTTTCTCTTGTAGAATGCTTCGGAGATTTCTTCTCAAAGCAAAATCTTTTACTTTAGGTGAATGAAACATGGACATCTTGTTATTTCTTTAGATACCTTTAAGGCATCCCATTATCCTGACCCAAAGAGATGTACATGAGTCTTCTAGGGTACAGAGAGGAAATGCTATAGTTTATATCTAGATGTCCCCCAAGAACCTCATGGGCTTGTAGATGGGGTTTTGGGAATGTGATTGAATTATAGGGCTTGTAGCTGACTTGCTGTTAAGTGTGGCCTGGTCAGAAGAGGCAAGCCCCTGCAAGTGTGGCCTGGGAAGGTTTTTCTTTCTCCCTGGCTGCTCTATCTGCCCTCTGTGCCTACCCAGCCATGCAGTGAGCAGATCTCTTCCACCATGGCCCACTCCTATGCTGCTTCTTCTTTGGAGCTGACTGACCCTGGACTAAAGCGCGAGCCAAAATAAACCCCTTATTTTGAGTATTGGATAGTTTAACTCACCAAGAAGCTAAGTGACTAAGATAATCAGTAATCTTTGTCTTTAAATACAACCTTGTGGACTTGACCCATCCTGGTGACCAACTCCACAGGACTCACAAAACCAAGATAATCTTAAACACACAGAATCCTAATTAGTTAGTTAGAGATTAGGTTAAAGTTAGGAAAATGTAGCTGAAGAGACTATAAGAGTACTACATGTGGAGTTTGGGGTGTGAAATTGTTTATCTTAATCATGATAGGCTAGGAAGAAACTGGAAAAAAATCAAGGAGAAGGGTGAAGGGCTTAGCTCAGTGGTTCTGGTGCCTTCTTTGCAAGTGCAAGGTCCTGGGTTCAATTTGGTAACGACATACAACAATACCAGGCATGGTGATTCATGCTCACCAGCAATCACTACCATATACCACAATACCAGGCACAGTGGCTCACACCTGTAATCCCATAATCCCAGCACTCAGGAGGCAGAGGCAGGAGGATTTCTGAGTTTAAGGCTGAGTTCAGGACGAGCCTGAACTACAAAGCAAGACCCTGTTTCAAAAAAACTAAAAAAAAAAAATCAGTGAGAAGCAAATTCACATCTACTAGCAGTTGGTAGCAATATCTTACACACAGTGATGCCTTCTGTATTTTCTACTTTTGAGAAATTTAGGCATAAGGTTGCTTTCAGTGTTGCAAGGTTATTGTAGTACAATGCTCAGCACTACCGAGATTCCCTCTTTTACTATTCATTTGCAATCAATAACATTTTGATTTTACAGGGGAAATTAAACTGTTACATCACTAGTAATGGCAAAATTGATTCACATCTAGCTCCGAGATAACTCCAAGCTCTAGTTTTCCAGTTTACTACACTGCTTTCTCATTGCACCAAAGTATGTCACTTACTAACAGAATCCTGGTTGGTGTTTCATTGCCTAGAGATTAGTAGCAATATTTATTTATTTCATGCCAATTTCTAAGTTGGGCTCTGCAGCCCCAAAACTTTTAAGAAGAAAGTTTTTGTTTAAAGTCCTAACTCCCTATATCTCAAACTATGATCTGATTTGAAAATAAAGTTATCGCAGATACAATTAGTCAATAAAAATGAGGTCAGGCTGGAGAAAAGTGGGCCCTCGATTCCTTAACACTGGTGTTCTTATGAAAAGAAGAGATCCTCAGAGGTAACTCTGGGAGATATGTTCTTTAAGGCACTGAAGCACTGTGGCTAAAAGCTACGGAAACCCAGAGACTGCAGGAACCACCAGACACCAGGAAGGAAAAAGAAAGAATTCTCCTTGGCAGGTTTCAGAAACAGCATGACCTCGATGAAGCCTTCATTTTGAATTTCTAGCCTCTAAAAATCTGTGAGATAAAATTTTTCTGTTATTTCATGCCACAGACTAATTCACAGCATTTTGTTAAAAGAGCCAAAGAATATTAAGGGACACCCTTTGGAGTTTGATAGGTGCAATAAATAAACAAAGGATGTTCTATTATAGTTTTTTTTTTTTTTTAATCTGCTTCAGTTCTCTGCTGTCACTGTGATGGGCTCATCACAATCCTGACAATGGCATCATTGCAGTTATGTTAGCTCATTCCCAATAGCTGCTACCAACCACAATATTGCCCAGATATTGTACCCCACAACCTTTGTGGGTTCCTCTAGCTCTACAACTAGTTGGAGCTAATGTATTTGGAAGGATGCTTTGATTGGAACCAACACACTAAATTGGCTTCTTACAGCCCATCTTGTTAGTGACATTATTTCAGAGCCTGGAAATCTGCTAGAGTTACCATCTACACGTTAAGCTCACATGGGATTTCTGCCTGAAAAGGAGTAAATGAATCATCCGTCAACTCAAAAAAATGAATAGGTTTGGTGACTTGTGCTGGCATAATTACCAACACTTAGTGACATCCCTACAATAGCAACATGGGTGAGTCCATAGATACATGGGTAGTCATTCGCGCTGCTGTTCTTTCCTGCCTCTCCCACAGACATATTAGTTGGGTATATTTTCAAGCATTTTTTCTTATTCAAGTTGAAATGGATAATTTTATGTGTTAACATCTGTTTAAACACGCTCAATTTAAATTTCAAAACAAGGCAAACTAATATTTGCTGTTAAAAGTAAAGAGAGAATTTACCTTTGAAGGGGAGTATGAAAGAGACATAAAAAGTGTCAGTAATATTGTCTCTCTTGAGCTCGATGCTGGTCAAACAAATATATTTATCATATAACACTTGCGATTTGTGCACTTTTCATTATGTTGGATTACAATGATTTTTTTAAAAAAATAATTATATTTTGGCTCAGTATTTCTAATACCTTGCATTCTATAGCACTTCTCTGCTTGAGTTCATCTTCAGATAACACTTTTTAGAAGAATACTGGACATTAAGATGACAACCAGTCAATAGATGTGCCCTGAGTTGGGTCAACCTCTCTGTCTCTCCCACGACAGCACTGCTTCCTAACATACTTTTTTTTAGAGGTTTCTTTCTAATTATTTTTCCAGGAGATATACTTATAAAAGAGGTTTGTTTCACACTAGAAGACTTCAGGCTTTACTGTGCGCTGGGATCTTTGACTATTCAGCTTGCATCTTACATAATGCCCCCATTTTCCCAAGTCACACCTGATTGCCTTGACTTGAATTTATTAAATTAAATCACTTGCGTGAGCAATGGCATCGCTTTCCAAGCAGAGTAGTAAGCAAATGACTAACTGCCGCCCCATCTGCTCACATTCTGTATTGACTTTCAGTGTGTTTTTCTCTAATACGTCTAGAATAGCCGTGAATAAACACAAGGCAGTTTTCAAGGGAACTGCTCATCACACTCTGCATCACATGATACTTGCATTTCATTTGAAGAAGAAACAAATAAACAAAAACCTTCAGAGATGAATCTTCAGACAAATTCCACGGATTCTGAGTGTCATTTTGCTCAGACCTGGCAGCCACAACACAAAAAATGTTGGCATATTAAGTGCAAAAATTCAACTAAGACTTTTCATTCCTTTTGAGATTCTTCATCAAAGATCAAGGCAGAGCAAAGTTTTCTCAGTTTTCCCAGAAAAGACTGTTTTTGTGAAGAAAGCTTCTTTTATTACATAAATATTTCCTCATTATTACAAACTAAACTCCCTGGGTAGTTTAAAAATATATTTTGCTGGGAGCATTTATCAGTGGAAGAAAAAAAAATGTGTATGAACCATCCCAAGACAAAGAAGATGGTGAGAAGTACAGAAATAGAGCTTCTGAGGTCAGGACCAGTCCAGGAAGGGGAAAGTATTTATTCTTGAAGGATGAATGAGATTTTAGGAGTAGAGATGGAGGGAGGGATGCTTCTTGGTGGCACCACGCCAACCTGGCAAGCACAAGGTCTTGAGTTTGATTCCTGGTACCAAAAGAAATAAATAAATAAACAAACAAGGTAAAAATAAAAATAAAAGTGACAATGAGGAAAACAGAAGGTCATTCCAAAGGAGCAACATTAGGAAATGCAGAAGAAAGAAAGAGAACAAACCAGGGAAGTATTGGAAAGTAGCAATACAGCAGTGTGGCTTGGAGCGTGAGGTGGAGTGTAGTACTAGATGTTAGTACAGCCCTAGGGAAGAGAGCAGAAGGCAGGTATTGAAGAGTTTAAAAAGAAGGCCTTGAATGATCTCTGAAGCAAGCATTAATGAATGAATGTTATCATGCATGTACGTGAGTTAAAATATCCATGATACAAAATTTACTATTTTAGCCAATTTTTAGTGTATGATTCAGTGGCATTAATTATATTCACACTGTGTAACCGCCACCATTCACCAGCAGAATTTATCTTCCTCAGTTGGAACTCTGCACTGAACCACTATTAATTCCCTATTCCCACCAACTCAACCCACTGGTAACCATGGTCTAGGTATCTCATATAAAAGTGTACCTAAAAATATAACATTTGTCCTTTTGGGACAGATTTCCTTTAATTCATTTTACTTAAAATAGTATCTTTAATTTTATTTATGTTGTAGCATATATCAAAATGTCCTTCCTTTTTAAGACTGAATACTCTTCCTCTGGATAAATATGCCACATTTTGTTTCTTCATATTTAACATTTGGACTGCTTTGACTTCTTGGCTATTGTGAATAATGCTTCCATGAATGCAGATATGCAAATACCAGTTTTAGAAAAATCATTTAATTCTTTAGGATTTATATGTAGATTTGGAATTGCTAAACCATGGAATAATTTTATGTTTAAATATTTGAGGACTCTCCACATCCTTTCCACAGTAGAATACCTATTTTCCATTCCTATTAGCCTTGTACCAAGATTCTGATTTCTCATCTTCTGTAACAACTTGTTATTTTATGGAAACTGCCATCCTAATGGATGTGAAGTAGTAGCTCATTTTGGTTTTGATTTGCATTTCCCTAATAATTAGTGGTGTTGAACATCTTTTCATGTGCTTATCAGCACTTTGTTTTCCTTGTAGTAATGTATATTTAAACTCTTTTCTTTTTTTTCTTTTTATGATTCTGGAGATTAAAAAGGTGTTTTGCACATTTTTAATGGAGCTGATTTACTGTGGAGTTGTAAGAGTGCTTTATATATTCCATATATCAATCTTTACCCAAAATATAATCAGTAAATATTTTCTCCCATTCCAGTGGTTTGCTTTTTCATCCTCTTAACAATGTCCTATGATGTACAAAAGTTATTAATTTGGAGAAACTTTAATTTACTTATTTTTTTCTTTTGTTGCCTATACCTTTGATGACATATGTAAAATCCAGTATGAGTGACATTGCCAAATCCAGTATGCTAAAGGTTTCCACCATGCTTTCTTTTCCAAGTTTTATAGTACTCATTCATTGAGGTCTTTGATCCATTTGGAGATAATTTTACAAAGCAAGAGTCAAACTTCCTTTATTCATTTATTTGCATATGAATATCTCATTTTTCAAATGTCATTGCTAAAAAACTTTTTGTCTTCATTATTATTTTGGCTAGTTGGTGTCCTTTGAGAGTCCATAAGAAATTTTTTAAAAATATCTTTCTATTTCTGAAAAAAAATCCTTGGAATTTTAAAGACATTTCACTGAGTTTGAACACTATTTTTTATAGTATTGACATCTTAACGATATTAAGTTACCCAGTCCATGAACATGGGATGTATTTACACATCAGGATTCTACAGATTTTAAGTGACACATTATTTTTAATAAACACTTGCATTTTATGCTTACAACTGGAGACAAAATGGACTGTAGACTGCTAAACAGAGTGAGTAAGAAATGCACACTACTGAAACAAAAATAAAAACAGAATAACAGTTGCAGTTGTCTAAACTACACTTCCCAACACAAATATATATAATCACACCAAGGATTACCTAAACAACATTGCGATGTTGATCATTCATTTCTTCATCTCTTTTCCTTCAGAAAATCTATTCCTTTCCACAATTTCCTTTCTGTTGTATCCATCTCAAGCTTTGGTATCATTACCATGTTGAAGATCAGACCTTGGCCCTGCTGGTGGATACAGGGATGATATTCTGAGCTGTCTAACAGCTGTCACACCACATTTTCCCAGAAGGGCAATCCACGGTTTTCCACATGGTAGTGTTGCTATAGACTATGGTCATGAATCTTGACATGATGCCCAAGTTATCAGAGATGACCTTGACAGTGGAGGCTGAGCAAATAGAGGACACACATTGATCATATTGGAGTAGTTTTCCTGCTTCTCATGGTTCATACATATCATAGACACAAGGAATCACAGAAGGGATAGAGATGATGACCTCCTTGACTCCACCTTTCAAATGCACTCTGATCTTCTCCATTGCAGGGGTCTCCACAGCTTATTCAGTACCAGTTTCACCTCACTTGGCAGAATCTCACTCCTGAAAAATGAAGATGGCTTTTCCATTGATGGTTTTTCATTCTCAGTATTCACTGTATCACTGAACTAGCTGTGAATGAAATCAAAAATGTAGAATGTGTACACTATGTAACTCTACAGCATGTAGTAAGAGGGCATTAATGATGACAGTATTTACTTTACCAGAGCTGAAAGCAGCCCTGGTTATGAAGTGCCTGATGCAGCCAAATCTGTTTACTTTAGACTTCATGTCTCTGGGACACAGCTGGCTCTGCTTGAGACATGGTTGTCTGTCATGTGGGGAGACCAGAGATGGATGCTATACTTTTTTTTTTAATTATCTTTATTGGTACATTAAATATACACATCATGATTGCACTCGGATGCTATAATTTTAAAGTCTGGTTTATTGAGTTATAATTTACTTAGAATGAAATTCACCACTATACAATGCACAGCTCAGTGACTTCTAACAAATGTCTACATTTAATCTCAGAATCATCTTTGGGTAGAAAGTTAATTTGAAGGTAGCTTTGTCCATCATATACAGAAAAAAAAAAGACTTTGCTATTTGGTGTACCATCAAAAAATTAAACATGAAATTACCGTTTCATTTCACTTCTAGCTATACGTGCAAAAGTGCTGAAAGCAGAAACTCAAAAACATACACACATACATCAATGTTCATAAACACATTATTCTCCATTCTCAAGAGCAAGAATGTGAAAATAACTGACATGTCCACAGATACTTGAATGAATGGATAACAATACATGATATAACCATACCATGAAATACCAGTAGTCATAGAATGAATGCAGTTTTGACACATTTACAACATGGATAAACCTTGAAGACTTAGTAAGTTAGTCATAAAATACTGTATACCCACTTACTTGAGGGATCAGAAACAGGCAAGTTCATGATAAAGCAGAAAAGAATTACAGAGATTGGTGAAAAGTGGCAATGGGCAGTGATTGTTTAATGGCCACAAAGTTTCTGTTTCCAATGAAGAAAAGTTTTGGCAATAAATAGTGGTGACAGTTATATATCATAAATGTATTTCATAGCTTTGAACTGTACACATAAAAAGAATAAAATGTCAAATTACATGTCTGCATATTTTGTAAATTTTAATCTTTTATAAACTTTAATAATTTACCACAAAAGGATACAGGCAACTCCAAATCTTTGGCTCAACATGTGGTAGGGGAACAACCATGAGAATAAGTACGATGTCACAGAAGTATAAAATAAAAGCAGAAAGTTGCAGGTGGGGAGAAATGTGAAGAGAGAAAAACTGAAGGCGAGGCCGCCACTTGCAAAGCTGCTGCAATGCTTTTCAAGTGCCTTGAGTGGGAGAGCCGCAGAGGATAAAGGAAAACATCACTACGCAGGGGGCGGAAGAAATCAAGAGGGCAGACTACAGCACAAGGCAGAAGGAAGGCAAAATACACCCAGCCAGTACCATATTATGACTTTCATGGACCCTAAACTATTTTCCAAGGGCCCTTGCATACATGTATGATAGATATATGAAATATAACTTATATAAACACATATATCCATTGGGGGATATACATATATACTTCTTTCTCCATTATAGTATATATAGTACTCCATATAGTATATATGTGCGTATGTATACATGTTTGTTTATAGCAATAGCTTTTTTTCCCCTAAAAATACATGTTTCTTTCTTTCTTTTTTTTCTTTTTTTTTCCTTTTTTGAAGCAGGGTCTCGCTTTGTAGTTCAGGCTGGCCCTGAGCTGAGCCTCCAACTCACATCACAGCAATCCTCCTGCCTCTGCCTCCCAAGTGCTGGGATTACAGGCGTTAGCCACCACACCCGGCACTGTGGCATGTGGTACTGACTGCGGCTGGGTGTGAGTCTCCACACCCAGTACGGTATATGGATACAAGGGATCAAACCTGGGCCCTTGCACTTGCAAGACAGGTGCTGGAACCACTGAGCTAAATCCCCGGCCCATTTATTTCTAATAAATAAAATGATCTACTTTATATTTCAAAACAGCTGGAAGAAAGAATTTTGAGTGTTTCTAACACAAAGAAATTGTAAATGTTTATGATAAAGAATATGCTAATTACCCTGATTTTCTCACTGTATGCATATACATACATCACACTCTACCCTACATCAAAACACTACATGGAACACAATAAATTGTAGCTATTATTGTCCATTTCAAATAAATATTACACTTTTGGGGGAGTGAGTTTGAGGCAAAGTCTTGCTATGTAGGTTCAGACTGGCATTGAACTCACTATGTACCCCAAGCTAGTCTCAAACCTGTAGCAAGCCTCCTGCCTCAGCCTCCAGAGTGCTAGCATTACAGGTGAGCACCACCACCACACCTGGCTTAAAATAATTTTTTAAAAGCTGAAACATTTCTATGGACCCCATCTGTGGCGTTGCCCTGATGAGCCTCAGGAAGTGTTGGCCCTGGACCAGTCCTGCATGAGAAGCTGAAGAAGCTGAGAACCTGACCTCTGCCCTCCTGCCCTGAGGCCTCCCCCTCAACTGCACTCGGGAAGATACTGAGGACTTTGTTACTCCAAGTCTGTGATCGGATGGAGTGACGCATTAGGTGGCTGGCTGTTGGGGACGGTGGCTCTAGAACTAGTCACCAAAGATTCTACGGTCAGAGCATTAGGGTCTGAATCCTATCTCCCCCTGCCTGCCTGTATAATTTGGAGCCCCACTTGTTACCTATAAAATGAGAACTACATGTAGTCAGAGCACAACCCTGCGGAGCATGGTGCCAAGAATACAGCTCGCAAGTGTTGGCGCCTTCACTGTCTCTGGTTCCAACAGAACTGGTGACTTTGATCTGTTCTGCAGGAGGGGAAGGAAAGCAAAGAGATACTAGAGAGGGGAACACACAAGGGTGAGGGGAAAGAGTAGGACATAAACCCTCTCGTTGTGCTCCAAGACAGGGCCATCAGCCCGCAGTCTCCGCTGCACTGCCGGGTGACCTCTTCTGAGCACACGGCGGCTCAGGTCACCTGGAACCAGTACTGCGAGGTGGTCCGGCCTGGGACAAGAACAGACCAGATGCACTGAAGGTTCTGGCTCTTTCTAGGTATCATTTCCCGGAGGCCTCTTATCCCCACCAGTTCCACTTGGAACTTCCGTTCTTCTCATTCGTCTGCTCTCCTTCCTCACACAATCTCTTTTGCCTGAAATGTCCATTACCAGAACTTGTACTCGTGCTACAAGACCGGGTCCCAAGGTGCTCTTTTTACAGCTCCCTAGACAAAACTTTCTGCTCGCTCTCCTGGACTCCTCCAGTACTTGCTTCATGGCACTGATCACCCTCCGAGATAGTCATCTGTTTACGTCTCTCGCAGCTGAAGGTGAGTTCCAGGACAGGAGGGGCTCTCCCTGCCGCCGCTGCCGCGGTCCCACCCAGCCCCGCCCGGCGGCTGCTCCTGTTGGCAGCGCATGAATGAGGGAGGAAGGTTTCTTCACTGTTCACTTAGCTCTGAAATCTCTCTTCTCACACCTGTTCCAACACGGGACCCTGATTTATGCGGCAAGTTCAAGAGTCAGTGCTGCAAAGTTGCAACACAGCACGAAGGGGCAGCAAACAGGCAGGACTGCTTCAGAGAGGGGAGAATACCAGGGGGATTACATTATTTGTTTGTTTGTCTGTTTTTTGTTTTTGATACAAGGGCTCGCTTTGTAGTTCAGGCTGATCCTGAACTCAGCCTCAAACTCAGCAGTCCTCCTTCCAAGTGCTGGGATTACAGGGGTGAGCCACCAAACCCGACACTGTTGTGTGTAGTACTGATCTCTGGTGGGCGTGAGTCTCCATGCCCAGTATTGTTGTATGTGGTTACTGAGGATCGAACCCAAGTCCTTGTGCTTGCAAGGCAGGCACCGAAACCACTGAGCTAAATCCCTGGCCCAGGGGAATTAATTTGATGATTATACTGGGTCTTCAGGCAACTATTCTTATAGGATTAGGGGTGGAGAGGTCAATGGTATCCCCCAAAGCTTGGGAGATGTTTATATAATCAGCATACAACAGGAAATAAAAGGCAGCAGCGCGCTGGCCGGTGGCTTCTAACATTTATCTTCCCATTTGTCTGTTTCCCTCCTGCTTCCTCATTTCCTCCCCCCAGATAGCATGTGACCTCTTCCATGAAGCTTTGGGGGTTATTCTATATCACAAATTTCAACTTGATTGTGATAAAATCTTGGAATTAGAGAGTATCTGTCCCATCTGTCCTTAGGAATGGATTTGCCAACTGCTTTCTGGAAGTGGCTCTTCCTGTAGGGAAGGCAGGTGGCCAGACCCCCGCTGCCCACGGTGGTGTAGTGCTCCTGATTCATGTGGCTTATCAGATACTCCATCCTCCAGCGTCTGTGGAGACCGCTCTGTGCCCCAAATCCGTGCAGGTCCGGGAAGGGGAAGCTGCTGCGGCCCTGAGCTCCCTCCTCCCTCCTGGGCCTCCTTGGAGCCTGCAGTACGGCAGCGCCCACCGGCTCTGGCGGATCGCGGCTGGAGCAGGCCGAGGCTCAGGCGGCAGGCAGGACACAGACCGACGACAGCCTGGCTCCATCTGCTTTCTTCCCGCGGAATCTAGTTGCTCTGGGCTCCTCCAGGGTCTGCGGCCTCCTCCTTCCCGCAGCCACACTCTGGCTCGGGGTCCTCTGCATGCCTATCTCCCCGGCTCCTGCAACAATCTCCCCTCCCCTCCCTTCTACCTCCATACAGTGCTCCTGAAAGAACTCCCCTGTGTGTCGTTGTGCTTCTTCCGTCTGACCTTTTCTAGTACACAGTGCCTGCTTGGGGCGAGAGACTCACCTCTGATTCACTTCCACTGCATGAACACCGGTCCAATGGAGAGATCAGAGAAAGGGCAGGGCGACGCCCTACGCAGATCTTCCCACAGCTTCCCGACTCTCCAGAGTGGCCTTTTCTTCGTTAGTGGCTGATGAATTTAAACTGAAATAAAAACCTGTTTCCTTACCCGCTCCTAAATCTCCACTCTGGTCATCAAGAGAGATTAAGCGACCAGAACAGCAGAAAGTTCCCGAGAAAACCAAAGGGAGTGAGGGAGGAAAGCCAGCGACAGGAGCAGTGGAGCAGACGAGCCCGCTGTGAGGGGTCCCTGGGATGCACCCCGCTCATGTCTCCCTGAGACCCCCGACGCTCTCCTGCCCTCTGCATCGGAGGAGAGATCCTGACTGCTTCTGACCCAGGAGCAGCAGCAGGCTCCGTTCCAGGCACTAATGGATTGGGCCTTTGTACCAAGACAACTGTCACCTCTGAATTTCTATGTTCATGACCGTTCAATTCAACATTTAATTTTATGCATTAATTACATGTACAGTTGTTATACAAAGAATTATTGATAAGGACATGGGTCATCTACCATAGACAGGGCCTTTGCTGGGGAAAACACAAGACTAAAAAATGAAAAGAAAAGAATTCCCCATTTCTGTCTCACACAGGATGTAAAAGAAATGTGACATATTTATAGATGTTTTCTTAAGGCATCATCCTCATGAAGAAAAACTAGAAGCAGCCTAAGTATCCACCACGAAGAGAAAGCCAAATGAAATGTGGTGCACTAGTTCCATGTAATCCAAGAGAGTAATTTACACAGCTAATGAGAGATTCTGTATGTCTACATTAGACTCCAAACATGCTTAGTTCAAAATTCAAATGTACAATGTCTATTGTTCATACAATTTATGCAAGTAAATACACAGAGGAAAAAATATTCTATATACAGTATAGACACATGATATATCGTCATGTAAAGATTTTGTTTTGTAATGGTATCCAAACAGTCTGGAGTCTGGGCAGACGGTTGTGAGTGTGAGGCTAGTCTGGGCTACCTAGTGTGATTCTGTCTCAAAAAACTTTAAAAAACTAAAAATAAATAAAATTATTGAGAAAACACAGACCAGGTCTCTCTGTAGGAAAGGGGAAAAAATGGGGCTGGACCTATCAAGGAGAATTTTACATCTTCTGTAATTATCCTGCTTGTTTGGTTTTGTTAAAAAAAAAAATCATGCATTACTTGTTATGGGTCAGTTCATTGCTTCCAAGATCAGGAAGGTACAATCTAAATATCTGAGAAGCTAAGCAATGAGCTCCTTAATAACCACAACAATAGCGTAAGCAACATCACAAGGCAGAAGAGACTGACTGCCTGATGTACAGCACTTGCAATGGTGCCAGGGAGTCGAGAAGAGGGTGAGTGAGCCCAGAGCAGGAGAGCTCTGCAAAGAAGCCGGGCAGGGAGGGCTCCTCCAAAGTCTGTTGGTAAAGGAATGTGTGACCCAGTGGTTTTTGAAAAATAATGAGACCACAGCTGTGCAGGGTAGAATGTGCATCTGGAGCATGTGTCTTCTTTACTCTCACACATTGTCAGGCCCTGGGCAACAGCGACAGATGATACTATAGGAACTCAGTACTGGGAGGAAAGCAGGCTGGGGAAATGAGAGCTTCTTTCAAATAAACCTTCAGCCAAGTAACAAGTAATCTGGGACTCCCAGGGAGGCCTGAGATTCTCAGGGTATACTTGTCCCCACGCACATTCACTATGAATTGAGCCCCAGCGGGACCAGGCTGGTATATCTCCACTCAGGGAGCCCAAAGCATAGAGTAGGGCATGATGCCATGTAACAGTCGCTCAGTAGATGCTTGTTAAATGGAACCTGAGTCAGCCAATAAGTGCCACAGAAAGATCAGAGAGAACAAGAGCTTTAAAGGTTTGCTGCTTGAACAGCTGCCTCTTGAGCTTTGATGCACATCTGTCCCTTCCCCATTCTCTCTCACCAGTGCCCTCACCACCAAAGTGTGACTTTCACTTGTCTCTGGTCCTATCCACTATCGCTGTATTAGTCCAGTCCTAGACCCTGGGGTCTGCAGGATGGAGGTGAGCAATGGCTGCTGACCGTGAGTGTGACTCTGACATACTGAGGACGATGGTTTTTTAAAAAGGTCATTTGGAGGACTGACATGGAAAGATCAACCAAGGAGGTGGATGGGTGGGTGGGCAGATGAGGTAGTTTGTGTTGGGGCAAGAAGGGATCTCTAACACAAGACGGAAGTGAGATGGGCCTGCTGAGAGACTGGTCCCATGAGGAGACTGGGCTCAGAGTTGGGATGCTCCGAGGTAGCATTGATTCGGAATGTGACTGAGAATCACAGTATTCCTTCCCACAAACCCCAGGGATTTCCCAACAGAGAAGCTGCTTCTGCCATGGGGAGAGGATGCAAACTGCTGAATACACCTGCTCATCTGTCCTACTTATGTCTTGGGGTCCTGAGATTTCATGTGAGAGACGGAGAAAGGAAAGAAGAGAGAGAGCCGGGGAGTTAGCTCAGTGGTTCCGGCACCTGTCTTGCAAGCGCAAGGACCCGGGTTCGATCCCCGCTAACCACATACAATACTGAGCGTGGAGACTCACACCCAGCATCAATCAGTACCACATACCACAGTGCCAGGCATGGTGGCTCACACCTGTAATCCCAGCACTTGTGAGGCAGAGGCAAGAGGATTGCTGTGATGTGAGTTTGAGGCTGAGCTCAGGGCCAGTCTGAACCACAAAACAAGTCCTTGTCTAAAAAAAAAAGAAGAGCGAAATCATTCAGTCACAATATTTGAAAAAAAGATCAAGTTATGGAATTATTCTCACATGTAAAATGTGATCATCTATGTGTGTGTGTTCTGGGGCCAGGGTTTTAGCTCAACGGTTCCAGTGCTTGTCTTGCAAGAACAAGGGCCCAAGTTCAATCCCCATACAACAATACTGCACATGGAAACTCACACCTACCAGCAATCAGAACCACATACCACAGTGCCAGGTGTGGTGGCTCACACTTGTAATCCCAGCACTTGGGAGGCAGAGGCAGGAAGATTGCTGTGAGTTCAAGCTGAGCTCAGAGCCAAGCCTGAACTGCAAAGCAAGACCCTGTCTCAAAAATAAATAAATAAATAAATAAATAAATAAAAGTGTTCTGAGTGGAAGGATGCTCAATGTGATCTCACACTGGAGCTGGACTCAGGAAAAGAATTCGACCAAATCACAAATTCATTTTGAATTACCATAAATTTCCCACTCATCCCTTTCTTAGGATTGAGATTCTCCTTGAAGTGTCAAAATGAAGACTCAAAGCTCAGGGCAAGCAAAAGAGTGAAGTATAGGTAGATCCTTCAGTATTTATTAATTAGCATTAACATTTTATGGTGTGTTTCTTGGGAGCTGTACTAAGGCCTTACAAGCACAAGCTCATTAATTCCCACAATGACCTAAGAACTAGGCCCTATGTTATCATCCCTCTTCTGGCTCAGAGAAGTTTAGCAACTGGCTCCACATCACAGCAGACAGCAAGCAACAGAGCTGGGCTCAGCATGCAGGCAGCCTGAGCTGCAGACCTGCCCACTAGCCCAAGACAGAAGTATTTTCTCTAAGACATGCAGTGAGTAGTATAGTTGAGACAAGGTGCCTGCAGCCCTGGGTCCTGAGGAAGAGAGACAAACACTTCCATGTCTAAGAAGCAGCCATAGTCCTTTAGGACAAATTCCAGAAACTCTCCTTGGGCCCTTAAATAGACTAACTACACCTCAAATTACCTTTCCTGCTGGGTGCCACTTGTAACGAGGGCTGAAATGTATCTCACCTTAAATCAATGAACAGGAGGATGAAGACTCTGGCAAAGGTGAATATTTAAAGTAAAGAACAGATGAGAAGGAAAAGAAACAATCTTTGGAAACACTCAAAAGCTTTCTTGATGAAGAACAACCAAGCTTCTAGGGAAACTTCCTGTAGCAGAAGTGGGATTGGTGGGGAAGCAAGAGGGAGACAAATTTCAAACTAATGTAGTAAGCAGTTTTCCTTAGATCTATCTGAAAAGGAATTTGGTTTCACTATACATAGTGATCTGTCTGTCAAAGGAAGCAGTCAAAACCAAAATCAAAATCGTTATTGCTAAGAGGAAACTTCCATGTTGGGTAGAATATTAAGTGACTACTAAAGCCTCTTTTGATGCAAAGATTCCACAGACCTCTAATTATACAATATTTCTTTTCCTTCTGAAAATTTCTCCTTGAGCCAAAGATTTTTGAAGAAAGGCAGGAGACATCCCATCTCCAAAAGCATAGCATCTTGTAAATACCTGTATTCCCTAGGCCTTGTTAAGGAAGCCCCAGAATGACAGAGACCTGTATGTGTGTCAGCAGAGGCAACATGTTTCACACTAATAGTACAAGTCAGAATAAATACCATCTTCATTTGGAAGACAGGAAGGCTCGGCCTGCCTGATTAGGAATATATGTCAGGCACTGATAATAGGGAAATCCTTTTCAGCCGAGCCCAGAACCTGAACAGTCATAATGAGACTGACTTAATGAGCCTCCTGTTCTACAACAATATTAATTACAGCCCTGTTGCAGAAGGCAGCCAACTCGAGATTAAATAGGTAAAACTCATGAGGACTGGATCCCATCCAGCATCTTTCCCCCAGACAGGGGCAGGCTTGGAGGCGCTCACATATGTCTCTCTCTAGTGAGTGGATTTAACACTTGCTTTAAGCCATTTGAAAGGCATGCATATAGTCAGTCCAAACAGCATCCGTGCTTCTAGACTTCAGGCTTTTAGAATAAATCTATACCAGATATGTCTGGTAAGCCTGATCCATCCCAACTTGTTCCTTCCCTGGAAAAAATAAAAGAAGAAAAACAGAAAAAGCAGGTAGACACAGCTCTATCCCTTATTTTTGATCCACCTCACAAATCTTCCTTCTTAAATAAATGGAATGCCCTTAGGTGAAGTCTAAGCTAAAAATTCATCAGTCTGGTTCAGTGAATCATCACCAGGGACCAGATCAGTGCGAATGGTCACTGAATATCTACTATTTGCAGGATATTGTTTCAGGAGCTCTCAGCATCAGCGTCATTTGACAAGCAAGGGCTTGTTCATGCCACCAGGGACATGGATTCAAACCCAGGTTGGCTGACTGAAAGCCAGGATTTGTAACTACTAGACCACATGGTGCCCTGCTTGTATGTGGGCAACTGGTCACTTAGCAAGTGCTAATAGACCCCTCCTGTGTGCCAGGCATATGCCAGGAACTGGGACAGATATGAAGACTACGTAATCACTGTGCGCAGAAGTCAGGTGATTCCTGACTATCTGAGGAAATGCCCCATTCCCTGCTGCAAGAGCAAGGGCTCTGGACATGGTGATGTTGAAGCAGAGAGTCCAGAGATGAGAAAGAGGAAGCAGTGGGTAGAGACAGGCTGGAAGAGGCAGAGGTTGGAGTCGAATCCCCAGGAGCCAATTCACGGGGGCAAGCACAGCTCTGCACAAATGTGGAGTGATTACAGAGGGAGCAGAGAGATGGTCCTAACAGAGAAGAGTCCGGAGGAGGCAAACTTGCTCTGGGTCCTTAAAAAAGAGAGTGAGTGAGAGGAGGAAGGAAGGGGAATAAACGATGGAAGTGACCAAGATATCCTGTGTACATGTACCAATTCCCCAAAGCAAACTATTATGTTTTATGTTTTATAAATACACACCAAAAAATAATTCAATATGTGAGATATATATATATAATTATTCAACAGATACCAAAAACAATGAATAAATATATTCATATCCATATACCCCATATACAGCCTTTCAAGAAGCTTTCAGTTTAGGACCCTACTAAGTAATAACAACCAATTCGAATTTGTAAGTTGGCGAAGTACATAAGTGTTCATGGCGTTGCCTGTTCATTACATATATATGTTGTAAAATCTTTTGAATGTATTATTTAGTTCACAATAAAGATGGATAACACAAACCTAAGAAGTTAATCATTAAATTGTATCATCTTATTATGGCTCAAGTTGACCCACATTACCATCTTGACAAACGAAGTCCTGACTGCCAGGAACTTGGCTAGGAATTTTGTTCTGGTAGATGTCAGCTGGATGCCCCATAAAGCTTATGGAATCTAACTATCTTTGCAGCTTATATGTGCCAAGCTTGAAGAGATCCCCCTCACCTGGGGAAGAAACCAGCCTATTCTTCCTGCAGGCTGGAGTTACTTCCAGTGCTGCCTCAGCCCCCTGTGAGGAGACAATTGAACCACTGCAAATCACTGGGAAAGCTCAGAAATGGGGAGGAGGGAAGCTGCATGTGACACAGACGACAGGCCAACTCACCCTTCCACCGGAGTTCTCCTGATCTGACTTCTCACAGCTGAAGGAAGGCATTCATATTTCTGCCCAAAGTCCATGCAGGGTGGTACCTTTCCATTGCCAGGGGATGCCAGGTTTTAAGGCTTCACATTGAGTGCACTGGAGCACTGGTGAGGAGCAGGCAGGCTACCAGGTGATTATCAGGGTCCAGCTCTACTCTCTGGGCCTCTGGTTCACCTTAAAGCAACAGAGGGGTTAGACTACCTCTCAGCCCTCCTGGAGCATTGACAACAGGTGGTTTGGGTGGAAGTACACTGCTCTGGTAGTATTTCAGCCTATTAGGTTGACAAAGGAACCCACACAATCAAATCACATTACCCCTTTGATTTTTCATTCTTTGTCCTTTGTAAGATATATTTATGCAGGTAATAAACAAGGAAAATGACCATTATATTTGGGCAAGTAAAATAATAAAATTAGGTAATGTTTCAAGATTGCTTGCTACGTACCATTCTAAGTTGTTTGCAAAATACTGGCTCAGCTAAGGAGGATGCAATTATTACCATCATCCTTAAATCTCAGATGGGTAAACTGAGGAATGGAGCTATCATGTGTTTTTTTTCCAAGATCATACAACTCCAAGTGGCAAAGCCAGGACCACAGTCTCTATGTCCAGCCTTAGTCCAGTGCATACACTGTTTCCCAGCTTGTGTTCAAGTGTGGGCCTGATGCAGTGGCCTGACATTAAGGAGAGAGAGCCTGAGGATCTCACTTTCTAAAGCTGAGAAACTCCTCTGAATCCAGAAGGTTGACATCTCCTTTTAGAATCATTTCTGCACCACATTCCTTTTCCCACAGAGGGATCCAAAGGTTTAACTTTGAATTCCCTTAGCTGTCACATCTTCACCAGTCCTCAGTGTGAAGGCTTTTAATCATGAGACGGATGTGGAGGTGAGGAGAGCGCTCAGCAGAGGCAGGAAACCAAGGTTCCGGGCATCCGGGCTCTGAGTCAAGAGACTGTGCACCTCGGGGCAGGTGCATCACTTCTCTCAGCCTTGAAATAGGGAGATGTGAAGTCAGATGACCAGGGGGGTTTGCTCTCTACAAGACACCAGGGATCTCAATTCTTTCCCCAGTGATACAAATTGTTGGTGATGAAAAGATAAAGCAAATGACAGGCAAGTTTCGACTGTGCTCCAAAGGCATATACCAAACATGTAAATTCAGGTCCCAGCAATGTGAGAGGAAGTTCTGACCTGGCCTTCCCACTTCAGCAAGCACTAATCAAAGCAGAAGCAGCCAGGTAGTTAAGTCACCTTTTTACTTTCCAACTTGGCTCATCACAGACCCAGTCTTCTAACTGTGGCATATTGACCAAAATTCATCTAAAACCCAGAAGTCACATACAGAGAAGTATTTTCCAGCCCGAAAGTTAGCTCAGTGGTTCCAGCACCTGTCTTGCAGGCACAAGGGCCTGGGTTCAATCCCTGGAAACCACATAAATACTGGACGTGGAGACTCATGCCCAGCCACAATCAGTACCACATACCACTGTGCCAGACGTGGTGGCTCACACCTGTAATCCCCCTGCACTCGGGAGGCAGAGGCAGGAGAACTGCTGTGATGTGAGTTTGAGGCTGAGCTCAGGGCCAGCCTGAACTACAAAGTGAAACCCTGTCTCAAAAAAAAAAAAAAAGAAGTACTTTTCCCTCCATAGTCCTTTAATACATTGATGATAGAGACAAAGCCTTTAAGATATTCATCCTGAAATGTTTGAGATTTCCAGTTTGTGAATCATGTCACCAATCTAAAACATGACAAATATGTCACGTTCCTTCCTTATATCAAAATATCTGATGAAAAGGAGGTACCCGAAAATATTTGTTGATTAGTAAAAAATGAGGCAATACAAAGTTCTAATAGTTTCCAGTGAAGAATCAAGCTTAGTCAGGCATGGTGGTGGGTGCTTATTTTCCCACCATTTCTGGTAAGAATACACTTAGGTAGAAGGATCTCAAAACTGAGGTTAGCTTGGCATTTTTGTGACTTAGAAGATCCTGTCTCAAAATAAAAAATACAATGGGTTGGGGATGTACCTCGGTGTGAAGGGCCTGGGTTCAATCCCCATTGTGATACACATGCTCACACCCTTTAACCGGTAGACACACTGCTGCCCAGCTTGTGTCCAAGTGTGTGCCTGATGCAGTGGCCTGAAGTTACACACACACACACACACACACACACACACACACATATGCATGCATGCACACTGAGAGAGAGAAGCAGAGAGAATCCTGCTCATATATGCATTGATTAAACTTGTTATTTTCTCTTAGGTTTATCACGTATAGCTTCAGTACCAGACAAGAAAGTAAGACTTCCTCATTATTCACCACCAAAACCAAGACTTTAACCAGAACCCCCAGTGCCCAAACTCCCTTCCCACACATTGTACTGAGACTCAGCACACAGACAGTCAACACCAAAAGTCACTAATACTTGGAAATTCCTGGTCGTAAGATTTGATGAAGGCCTTGTGGATTATTCCCCAACCCTCTTGCCTATTTCATTTTGTAACCTCATGAGTTCAGAGAAGGAGTTGATAATTAAATTAAGCCTAAGGGAAGGGAGGAAGGGCCAAGTTGATAGTAAATTCAGGAAGTCGCAGTACAGTGGTCAGACTTATCTTCGCTCAGGAACCCAGTGTTCTTACTTCGAGGGACACTGGATTCAGTGACATTGCCACCGGCCTATGAAAATCTGGCTTTATGCAAACTAGGGGACTTGAGCCAACTATCTTAGCCTGTTTTGTTGTAATTATGATAGTGTGGCACATAGACCAAGAGTCTTTTCTATATGACATTTTCTTGAACAATAGCAAAAGCCTATATCAGGCCTTAACCATAAATTAATTTAAGAATAAGACCTGCTAATGTCTATCTCAATTATAGAGGAAGGTTGGGCGGGGGATATAGCTCAATGGTTCCAGCGCCTGTCTTGCAAGCGCAAGGACCCGGGTTCGATCCCCCGGAACCACATAACAATACTGGGTGTGGAGACTCACCCCAGCATCAACCAGTACCACATACCACAGTGCTGGGCGTGGTGGCTCAGCCTGTAATCCCGGCACTCGGGAGGCAGAGGCAGGAGGATTGATGTGATGTGAGTTGGAGGCTGAGCTCAGGGTCAGCCTGAACCACAAACTGAGACCCTGTCTCAAAAAAAAAAAAAAAATTATAGAGGAAGGTTACTAAAGATGTAAATCTAAAGATGACCACTGCTTTAGTCATTAAGGTCATCATCTGAAGATCCTGAGTGACCCTGAACTCCAGTTAAGGTTCAGAGGAAAGAGATACTCACTCTTTGGAAGTTTAAGCACTTTTTATTCACTCAGAGGTACTGCTATTCTTGCAAAGAAAGTATGACTTATTACTTAAAAATTCTAACAAGAAGTGAGACCAGCCAACGCTCAGAGGCCCCCAGATTTTAATTGTGGTGAGTAAAGAATGCACGTGGCCATCAGCTAAGCCTTTCCCATCAGTTGCTTATTCTTTCCTAGGAATAATCACAATAACTGTCACAATTCCAACTATTATTGTGTAGTTCTTTTCAACTTCTCACACATATTCCCAAACAATATCTCATTTGGGAGAACTATATTCTAAGCAGGTTTATTTTAACTTGGCATTCTTGTAAAGGTTTTCTTCTTCACAGTGAGTTCTTGGAATCCCTCTTCACTTTCTAATGTCGAGGAGTCCTAGGCCTCCTTTCAGCCACCTGGCTTAAAACAGCAAAGGGTTAGTAGTAGGCCCATACTGCACAACTTTATGAATGGTCTATACTGTGACCGTCAGCTCCATATTGCAATAGAACACTTGAAATGTGGCTAGTATGACTAAGGAATTCAGATGAAAATAGCTACAAAGGATAGTGGACCTATA
The DNA here is from genome assembly GCA_004026965.1 of Petromus typicus. Taxonomy (NCBI): domain Eukaryota; kingdom Metazoa; phylum Chordata; class Mammalia; order Rodentia; family Petromuridae; genus Petromus; species Petromus typicus. The sequence goes on from PVIR01000015.1 coordinate 255,561, forward strand.
TTGGGTGGTGCAGTTCTGGAGAGTTTCCACATTGTAGGATAAAGGTTAAACTGTACAGTCACCATGATTTCATTTTATTTTTCATTTCCAAAGATGCTAATTTCTTCAAATGAATGATTCAAAAGTTCAGTTACCATATAGACCATATCATTTCATGCTGGGGTTGTCTGCTGTCCCCTCAAATGCAAATATGGCCATCACAATGTGCAATAGTAGCAACTTCATTCTTCCGTAGGGTCTCGGAGCCTTCACATCCCTGCTGGGAAGGCTCAATTCTCTCAGGCTTGTGAATTCCCCACCCTGCACCCACACAGCTCCAGGCTTCTAAAGAGTGGCCCTTTGTCCCCTTGGCTTGTGTGTCAAGGAGGCAAAAGATTCTGCTGCATGGCAATTAATCAAGTGACCCACTTCTACCTTTGATCTGGGAGAAAACAGTCAAGATAAGGTTGACAAGGAGAAAATAAGGCACAGTGACAGAGAAATGGAGGAGGGGTTAGAAATGGGTAACACTGCTGCAGAGAGAAAGGGAAATGTAAAGTGGAAAAGGAAATAGAGAGAGGACGGCAGTGTTGGCCATGTGTCTCTTGAGGAAAGAGCCCAATTGTCACTCTCCATTCCCTTTTCCTCAGGTAAACCAGGATACCTCGTAGCACTGTGGCAAGTCCCTTCCCTACTGCTGGTTAAATTCAAGCCTACCATCGACTCCATTCCTGAAGATCTACTTGGAATACTTCTGGTCATACTTATTCATTTCCTCTTCCACAGACCTTGTGTCTTATTTTCATTCATATCCGTAAAAGCCACTGCTGAAAGCAGAATTCCCAAAGATCCTCACTGAAGAAGTAAGTTTCAAGAAAATCAGGGTGGCCCTGTGGGTTTCCAAGGGCTTCTGTCGACTGAAACTTTCCTCATGCTAACTGGAAAAGCAGAAATCCACAATTAACTGCAGACAGGACAAGTACTAGAAATTATTTGTAATTAAATACAATAACTTGATAGTAGAACCCTTCTAGCAGCCTGGAAGGGTTATCTTTAGATGGAGCCCCTTAGACAATGGCTGAGTGGAAGTGTCCCTGAAAGAGAGGATGGGGAAGGACATGGTGTTATTTCATACAACCAAAGAGCAATGAAATATACAAAAATAAGGGTTATATTGGCATTTGTTTGGTCTTCCTTTTAAAAAGAGCATTGTGCTCCTTTTGTACATCTAAAAACATGTTAGGGACACACTGAGCTGATAGATATGCAAAATTATGAATATTCTACTCAATAATTAAGCATATCTTCTTTTCTTCACCCTTTTAATGACAGCGTTTCCTGCACAATCCATTTTAATCCAATTCTTTGATATTTAAAAAAATGGAGATTCCTCTAATTGATTCATAAAATTTATTTATGCAAAGGAACTGAGAAAAGTTAAGTTTGGAGATAATTACTGAAGCATTTTTTTATGAGGTTAAGTGTTGGCATTTATGGGGAGATGATCCAAAGATGCTGCAAATTGATCTGCAGATTTTCCAGCAAACAAATGTGATGATTTCATTTAGTCACATAAATACACACCCAAACACACTTACCCTCTTCACAGTTCTCAGCTTGGCTGGAATTAGGGCCGGACTATAGAGTAATAAATGTTTTAAATGAGGAGATAAACCCTGTTGTGTTCTGTAAAAAGTGTCCCTTTTCCTCTGGCAAGACAGTAAGACCTGGTTATATCTGTCATATGTGGATAGGCTTGGTGTCAGCCTATCCAACTCAAACCCTCTAGAAAGTTCTTTGAAAATCACAGAACATCATTCCATGCTTGATTTTTCACTAAGATCTTTCAATGGGTTGAAATATGCAGCACTTGAGAGCAGGTGTCCCCAGCTTTCATCCCAGCTCCACGCCTGAGGAGGCTGCAGAGGGCATGTCATTCTCATTAATAATGTACTAGTACCACATCTCTTCCTGAAATAAGCTCATGTTGTTTCAGATGGTGAATGGGAACAGAAGCCAGCAATATCTTGATTACTCCATCTCTTAGGAGAAGGCTTGCTTGCAAAACAGAGGAAAGATAGAAATGAACACTACTACTACATTCTGATCTCTAGGAAATTTTGGAAATCCCCAAAATGTCTTGAAGGACAAATCATGACCTCAACCTTGCTTTGATCAGAACATGTATTAATCCAAACATGGAGGAAAATCCAGAGAATCGGCAATTACTCTGAATTCAGACGATGGCTGAATATTCTAGTCAGAATATTTAGATATTCTGTTATGTGAATAGCTAGAATATAGGGAAGATTTCCAAATTCAGAGCACCAAAAGACTCATTCTTCTTTCTTAATTTACAAATAAAGTGAAAATTTTAGTTCAGAGTTGAGTCACACGAGCTAAGAAAATATCTGAAAAGTTGTCCCATCAACCCCCGGGCAGTTGCTAATCTAAAGCACTAAATAACAATGAAACATTGCAAAATCTCAAAGACTTGCTCTGTTCATTTGATCAGGATGTCACGTACAGCACTAAGAAAGAATACCTCCTGTCATTGACCACCCACGGCCTTCACTACAGACTCTGTGTGTGTGTGTGTGTGTGTGTGTGTGTGTGTGTGTGTGTGTGTGTGTGGTATCGTGGAGACACAGATCTCCGTCCCCTCTACACCAACAGTGAGTGACCCCACATGCAGCCTTTCACATCAGACTGGCAGGCAGGCTCCAGGTTTTCAAAAATGGAAGATGGACAAAGTATCATTTGCCAAAATAATTGCTCTTTCCAGACTCTTCGTTCCTCTTGTACTTCATTGTTGCTGTAGCAAAAAAAGGAGGGTGAGAGTAAAAACTGGAAACCCAAGAAGTCTTTATGCTTTGAAAAACATAATTTGTTCTAGAAAAATTATCACTAAGACTTATCAAGTACTATGTAATACACGCTGAACATCTGTTATTTCATTTATTTCAAGCATGTATATTTTCCTGTGAGGTAGGTATTTTATCTCCCTCTGTTCCTCCCAAGTTAGAGAGCTGGTAGCTGATAAAGGCAGCATTTGAGCCTGGCAATTTGACTCCCAGACCTGCCTCTTAGCCGCTCTACAATGACAGCCACCAAGAGACTCGTGAGGATGGCTTCCAACCCTGCTGACATTTTAAAAGCGAGAGAAAATCTTTTCCACATTATACACATCATAATGGCCCAGAGTTAAGACACTTTATCTTCTTTTCCCTGGCTTTCTCCATACAGAGTAGGCACCACCTCAGGCGGAGCTGTGTGGTCCAGGAAATTGAACATCAGTCACAGGTGGCCAGCACAGGTCACAGAACCATGTCAGGCCAGACAGAAGCCAACCACACGTCCTTTTTATTGAGGTTATTAGTCTGCTCAGTCAGGAGGCACAGTGTATCTGATTTTCAACAAGATAGCGCAGTTGGCTGAAACCCTCAGGATAGTCTGGTGGACAGGAGAGAGAAATGCGGTGACTATGAGTATGACAAACTGTGCTCCTCCGGGACAGCTGATTAATATAAATTGGGGTTAATCTCAGATGTTGATGCCCAACATTTACATCACAACCCAGACAGGAAAATCTCATAGGCACTTCCCATTGCCCCCCGAGAAGCACTTCTGGCCCCTTCGCTGCTGATTCATTCTACACATAACCATGGGCTCCACATTCAGGCCATAAATTATCTTGTCTCTGTTCCTTAACTCGTGCTACTGCCCTGTCTGGAACACACTTATTTCTCTAATGACATATCTTAGTCTAGAGGTCACTTTCAAAAGAAAGCTCTCCCTAACCCCTGTCACCCACTTTGGGTCCCCCTTCCATGGGTGTCCATACCATCTAAGCTGCATGCTGTTGGTGACTTGCCTATGTTCCTCATTGGACTACAAATCCCATGAAGGAAGAGCTATGTCTCAACCACTGCTTTCTCTCTAATATTCAGCACCACAACTGGCTTACAGAAGGTATTTGGTAACAGTATGAGGAATGAATGAACAAAATCAATTAATTGATTAATGGAAAAATTTGAAAAAATTTTAAAAGGTGTCAATCTAGCACTATTGTGTCTGTAGTCCCAGAGGGAGGAGGATTATAAGTTTAAGGTCAACCTGGCAAAATCAGTGAGACAATGGTGAGAATTTGAAATTCTCGAATTTGCAAATATATTAAAAACTAAAAGCAGTAAAAATAAAAAGGCTAAAGATGTGGCTCATCCTGAATGCCTTGGGTTTAATCCACATAACAGAAAAAAAGAGGGAGAGAAAAGAGAAAGCATCAGCATTCCAGGACAAGAAAGTATCTCCAATACAATTAATTTCAACAAAGATCAATGTTTAACGCACAAGTGTAAAAAATCATCTCAAATACAAGATGAGGACACACAACTACACAACTTCAACAACATACGAATTTTATTTGATGAATTGGATATCACTGGCCACTCTATCTGATCATGTGATTTTAATATTTGTAGTTAAAAGCAAAGTATTTGAGAAGTAATGAATTCTGAAGTGGTCTAACCACACTGAGCACTGTGTCTGTTCCAGAACCTATATTTTAATACAGAAAAAACAAAACACAACAAAGTAATGGATAATCAAAGTAATTAGTTTTGGTAGAAAGAACTAAACACTTTGCTATACAATAAATGGCCAAAGGATCTTGTATCATTCAACCTAGACAAAATAATGTTGCCTAAAAGGCAATATCTATCATATCTTTTCTTTGATATGAGAAACTGAAAATGTAAATGAGTTCTAGAACATATGATAGATATTATAAAATAGAAAATATTCAAAGGGAAATGGGGGTAGGGGTAAGTAACGAGGGAAAGAAAAAATTACGATGCTTAAAAAAAGGGAAACAAAGTATATAGGGAGTGGGGGTTGTAGAGTAGGTAGAGAAATGGGAGAAAAGGAGAATCAAGTCTTGTCATATATTGGTACAAATTGTCAATGTTGAGTGTGATCATCATGTATATTAAAATGTACCTGTTTCACAATTTTTAAAAAAGGCAACATAAATATCATGTGAAGGCAAAATAGACTTGTTCTGTATCTTCCCTGAAATTGTGACCAGCATCAGTAGTGAAAGCTATGGGTAAGAAGGAAAGATTTGTAAACTAATATAGAACCAAGTAGAATGGGACATGAATAGCTAGAAAATAGATGGAAAAGTGTAGCTCAGGAGGTTGGAAACATCACTATCACTAGAAGTCTACAGTCAAAGAAGTCTTCAAACAAATGGATGTCCATGTAGCAAAAACATTTTAGAGATTTGAAGAACAAATGCACATTTCAGTTTGATAAGCTTCATAAAGGACCTTTCTAGATGGTATAAGAAAGGATTTATGGACCTCAGGTAATGGCGTCTTCAAATTCAGAGATAAGATACCGCCACCATACTGTTTGATCCCACACACCCTGTGCTGTTTTACTTCTTTGCTATATATCACCTATGATTTGGAGTCTCATAACTCAGAGAGCCCAATTTTAGTTGCAGATATGCCCTGACTAGATATAGTATATCATCTGGTTTAAGGCCAATTTCTTCATTTGAAAAATAAGAAAGTTAGAATTATTTGGTCACTAAGTTCTTGCCATATTAAAGTTTAAAGCATGAATGTTGCTCAGTCAGTAAACCCCAGAAACACCAACAGAACCTGTTTAATGTATAATTTTGGGATCTCTTTCTAGTTTTTGTGAGGAGGACTCAAGAGCATGAATCTTTAGTGAAGAACCTCAAATTGTTACAGGTGCACTGCAGATCTAGAAATTACTCAAAAGAGTCTGTTTTCCCTTAAGATTAGAACAACAGATAAGCAGAATTTAGGTGGAGAAAGGTTAACTCACTTGCCCACATCTCACAGTAAAATCATAATTGTTCCTAGAATAAAGCAATCAGGTTATTTCCTGTTCTCTTTGAAGACATGAAAACTTAAATGAGGAGGTGGGTGGATGGAGAACTGGAATAGTCTCTGGGACATGTTTAGTAGGGCTGGAGAAGACCCAAACCCTGCCTGCCGTGGAAGAAATCAGAGCCCTGTAACCATAGGCAGCTGGGTATTCCAAGTCTCCAAGGCAGCAAGAGCAACAGCAGGCAGGGCCCCCAGAAACATGCAGGGTGAGACTTGTCCACAAGCCCTCACTTCGTATCTTCACACCCTGCAAGTGGCGTGAGTCAGGGCTGGAAAACTGAGCACAAGGAGAAGCAATGGATGCCCTCCACAAATTGCAATCTAAGCTACGCCTGGCCCAGAAAAGCAAGTGTTTCAGGTCACAGAGCCAGGCCCTGTCACCCTCACGCTATTGTGATACAAAAGCAGTCCTGCACAATATTTTTCTTTTTCTCCTCTATTTCGGGTTCCTGAAGAAATATTAACACAAACTTGACATGAATTTGGTGGGGGGAGAGTTTGAAAAATGACTGAAATTGGTGGAGATCTTGGTTTCAGTTGGTAAAGATAAGTTTGTTTTTGAAAGTTCTTCTAGCTACAGACACTGTGCACACGTGAAGCTGTGAGCACTAACAAGCCTACTTTCTTGTATATCATCCCTAAGTTTTCCCAGCACTGAGAATCACTGGCAAAACTTTTGTTCTTAATCTCTGAAATATACATGACATCACTGATTGTGAAAATTCTGGTTTTGTCCTATAGCTCATTATTCAGGCAAGCATCCTAAAATAACAATTTCGTTAACTCAGCTGCTTGCATAAGACTCACTGTCTGATATCTAATATGAAAAATCCCAGATGCCGGGATATTCGATATTTATATGTTTAACAACCACTCAAAAATTCTGCCTAATCCCTCCCCCAAAACAAATCCACGAATGTTCAGGATAAATGTAAGTATTGCTTAACATAAGGATTTCTAACTGTTTAGACAAGGCACATTGAAAAAATGAAAACCCCAGATTTGCTCACAAATCTGTCCAGTATTTGGGTCTCGTACAAATCAGCTTTTGATGTCTTTCTCCTCAAAAATTATAGAAAGGTTTTATTTATAAATCCTGAGGGACAGTCAATCATGAAGTTACACCATGCTGAAACTTCCAGTGGCACTTTCTTAAATTGTGCTTTCTACCTCTCAGCCCTAAAGTCACTTACATGTCTTCATCAAATCAACTACAAACCAAAGAAACCTCAGCCTAGCACAAATACTCCTAATACTGAGAAAAATAAAGAATAAAGATTGCCATAAAGAAAACTAATTTCATATTCCAACAGAGAGTCATCCAGTAATACTACTGGAAAAATAAAAAGTACCTTATACAGAAACAGTCAAATTAAGCAGATGGATTTTGACAGGACCTGCATAATTAAAGTTCCCTTTGCAGCTTTAGAAACTCCTGATCTGAAACCCATTTTGTCAGCCAATGCTAAAGAATGTTTTTTTGGCTCAGGAACATAAAATCCAAATAGTCCCGGGAGAGAAGCTGCCTCTCAGCCTGGACATCCTCAAGACACTGTCTTTCAAAGAACAAACTTTCCGTAGAAGTGGATCTTGACGCTGACATTCTCATGTTAAATTGGCCAAATTCAAACACAAGTCATCTCTTGAACCAGCAATAGGAAGACCTCTGGGTGGGCTGATTGAAAATCTTTTCATGAGGAAGAGAGACGTGAGAATATGAAGTTGACCCTGACATGTCAGTCCTTAACAATTAAGAATCCAAGACCAGAATGCTTTTCATTAGCTTCTACAAGCCCAGGAGGCTTCATCTTTGCACACTTTTCTACTAGGCAGAAAGATCATACACACCAGCTTCAAAATGCCTTGTGAAAACAAATATTTAGGCATATTATGAATGAACTGACATGTACATGTAATCCAAACTCATTTGTTAACTGACAGTTGTACGTTCCCTTCTGAAGCATATTTCATCCCATTCCATTCTGGACTGATTCACAAGGAGCAGTAATATGCCTGCAAAGATAAGGCAGTGAGGGAACGCGGAGAGACACAGCCTCTGAGAGTATCCTACTGAGGGAAACTGGGGATAAACGCAGAATCCAAACCCTTCTCTGATGAATCAAAGATGCATTCCTCAATTATAATCTCCCACCTACAAAACCAAAAAGCAAACAAAATATTCTTGTAATGGGATTTTAATTTCTGGCTTGGAAAGTAAGGTGTTCTACCACCAAAATGTGTGTTATTTCTGAGTCATTCCATTCCTGGGTCTGGAAATTCTTCTGGCAGAATCCAGACAAAGATAATTTGGTTTCTGGGGTTCCAAAGCTGGAAAGTGTAAGTTTTTGTCTTGCCAAGAATGAGACAAGACAATATTTTAGACAGCTCTGTTCTGCCTAGTTCAAATAAACTACTGAGGATATAGGTTTAAAAGTGGTTAAAATTAATAAATGGTGCAATTGGAAAGAATAACTAGAAATATTTGCTCCATATAAAAACAGTAGATTTGAAATCCCTGAAAACATGTAAACATTGGCTGCATTTCAGTTTCAGTAAAGCTCCTCCTGTTCATTTGAAATCCTCCGAGCATTTGTTAAAAGTCACTAAGATTCTCTTGCCCAACTGGTTGCAAGAACCTGGTACAGGCAAGTGTACAACATGTCTTAGGTTTAGAAATCAGTCTATGCTGGGCCACTGCTGTTGTGAAATAGTCTTCCATCTAGAAGGAAATCTGAAGACTCAATCTGTATGTGCCTGAAAGCTGTAAGAGTCCTGGAGATTGACTGCCTCCCCAGAAAAAGAAATGGGTGAAATCAAGATCTAACTCAGTAGCCTGGAAGCCTTGTCTTAGAAGAGAAAATGAGGCCCTGAAATTGAATCCAGGAGTCATATACTTTGGAGTCCCCAAAGGACCACCATTGAGACCTCTTAAAATTGAGCACCTGGTAGAACTGTCCCCTGGTAGAACTGGCAGAAGGAAAGAGAAAGAAAGGAAAGAGAAGGAAAGAGAAAGACTGAGGGGAATTGGAATGTGCCAGTCTCCAAGTTGGCATTATTAGGATTCCTTGTTTTCTATTTAAAGGAAAGATGCAAATTTTGTGTGAGAATGGTGCCTTCCCAGTACCAGGAATAGGAGAAACCTTCTTATTATCTGAAGTGGGAGATAGACGCTGAGATAAATCTCTGCAAATAAATCTGCTAAGATAGCCTTTATCTTCTCTTAGTTTCCCCCATTTATTTCCCAGTCACTGTCCCACAGTTTGCCACTCGTAGCCAAATGCCTTTTCCTTTTGTCCTGTCACATCTCCACAATTTATTATTTTTTGTTAAAATGGTATATAAGCTTTCAGGTTTCTGTGGGTCTTTTATCTATAATGACTTCCACGTACATGTACAAATATTTGGTCAAACAAAATTTGTGTATTTTTCTCCTGTTAATCTAGCTTTGATCAGTTGAATTCTCAGATCAAGCCATACAACCTAAGAAAATAAAGAAAAATCTTTTCTTTCCTCTAAGGTCTTTCAAGTTTGGGAAGGTTGTAGTTGTGAATTGATCCCAAAGAGCTTGTAATGGAGAAAATACATCGTATTCCGGGTTGAATTTAAAGTACCTAATATAGAAATGCCAAAGCAGAAATATGAATGTAGACCCTCTACTTTAGCACTGGTTTTATACAATAGTTCCCTTGAGATGGTCAAGTTTTAAAAATCATTCCACTGCCTCATGTCATCACACACACATGCACACACACACACACACACACACACACACACACACACACACAAATGTAGTCAAGTTGAAGAACCCTAGGTACAGCCCTACTGAAGCCCTCAAAGATCATCTAATCCTCTCTGCTTAAGAGCCCAAGGACAAAATTGATGTTTGAGACTTAACCACAATCTAGGTGGGCTTAGAGCCCAGGTATGGGGTCTCCTAATCCAGGGCTCTGTTTCTCTGCCTTAACTCAAATTTCAGATGAAGTGTTTGTCCTCAGTAGCATACATCCCAAGAGGGTCCTCATCCTCACCATCTCTTGGCTCACATAAAGCCTGTTTGTTCACTAATCAAGCATTCAGTGACCTAGGCATGACTCTTTCCTCTGCTCCATCTTCCCCACTAGATCACCTCCAGGATTGTCATCTGAGATATCAAGTGTCTCCCACCTCAGAAAAGTCACAAAAATATACAACTGAGTGACTCATAAGTGACAACCTGAGTCAAATGGGGCTAGAGCACTGTATATTTCTTGGAGGAGGTAGTGGTCTATCAGAGGCCAGAGGAGATGGACGATGCATTGAAAATAAATTGCAATGAGTTTTAGATCTCTTGCTGAGAGGTGGGAATAAAAGCGATCACAAATATTTTTAATGGACCAGCCCAGCCTGCTAAAAGATAACCAATACATTATCATGATTGTGTTTCTTTCCTTATTTAATGTATGTGGTTTCACAAGAATGAACACTTCTTGAAGGCAGGGATAATGGTTGTCATGCTCAACATCCCATCCCTAGTGGGTAACAGAACACCTAGCATGCATAGTCCTCCAAGATACCTGTTGGCTGAAGAAATTTGTATACAATAACATAATATAGACCACATATTTTATGTAAGCTCCCTTGGTCAGTGGCCAACTTTTAAATTTGGTGAAGTAAGAATGCCCAACTGGCACTGTCTGTATGTCTTTTCCCACCTGTTCCAGGGTGGTAGGAGGCAGGGGTTTGCAGTATGAACAGAACAATGGCCTGAGAATGAATAAGCTCTCCTGGCTGGCTCATTCTCTGACTCACACATGACCAAGGACAAATCATCTAACCTCCTGTTGCCTTGTTTTTACTGCATGCAAAATAGAACCCATACAACAATACAAGCCTCCACCTTCCCTCTGAGTGATATTCTGAGAACCGGGGAGATGCTATCTTGGAAGTGATTGAGCTCCTAAGTCCTGGGTTCTCAGTACAGAAGCTGTGTTGTTCTCGTGCCGTGCTACAGCTGCTGTTTTTCAGTATGAAAGGTAATATTGTGATGCCTTGTTGGCAAGGAGAGGAAGCTACTGCTATGTGTTGACATAATGATACAATATGCAGGAGGGCGGGCAATCTAGACGTTCAATGGTTCTGATTTAGTTCATTGAATTCCTTCTCCCTTACTTCAAACCTTAACCTACATTATTCTTTATGGATAGATAGTTGGTTTTTTTTTTTTCCTTTACAGACTTCTCCAGACATCTGCAGAAGAGCGAAGATGGCCCAAGACATATGTTTTTTTCCTAGTTGAATCATAGAGTCATAGAGAATGCTGCTTCTTAAGGAGTTCCTTAGTTCACTGAATTGAAATAATCAAGTAATTTCCAATAATTTCTGTAACTATGGATTTATAAAGATGAATAAAAGCTATTTCCAGGCTGGGGATTTAGCTCACCTGCCTTGCAAATGCAAGGGCCCTTGTTCAATACCCAATAACCACATACAACAATGCCAGGCATGGCGGTCACACCTTTAATTCCAGAACTCGGGAGGCAGTGGCAGGAGGATTGTAGTGAGTTCAAGGCTGAGCTCAGGGCCAGTTTGAACTACAAAAGTGAGACCCTGTCTCAAAAAAAAAAAAAAAAAAAGAAGCTATTTCTATGGTCTGATAGCCAAGGGCATCACTAGGGAAACAAGAAGTCAGAAAGAAAGAGCATCACTTCCCTAGAAAATCATGGCCATGTAGAAATAGTATGATTAAATATGGTTTCTGCTTTTGCAAAGTTCAAAAGCAGTGCCAGAAACAGATACTAACTATTCACTACAAAACAAGACCAACTGTAAATGACTTAAACTTGCCTGATAGTGTCAAGGAGGGGATGCATAATTCTGAATGAAGATTAGGTTTTCAGAAGGAACATCAAGGAACTTAGGGATGGTAAGTTTCTCAGCAATGAGAACAGAGTGCACAAAGCCACAAAAACATAATGAGTAGGACGGGGTGCTAATCTGAGTCAAGGTCCTGGAGCTCTATGGATTTTAAGGAGTGTTAAGTAGCATTTCAGATGAACAGTTCAATAGATAACTTGTAAAAAGTTCTTTCAGGCTTACTGAGAAGCTGAGACCTCATGTAAGCTACTGGAGTATATTTTAGACTGACCAGGAAGATACAACCTGTACTTTGTGAATGATAAACCTTGAATCTGGGAGATTAGTAGAAAGATGATTACAATAACTCTGGAAGAAGATGACAAAGTCCTGGGCTGGACTTTGTACATGACAGAAGATTTACAGGGAGAGAGAGAAAGTCCAATCAACCATAGCTATCTATAAACTGGATGGTGGTCTTCAAGCATGAGGAAAATGGAAAATAGTGCATGAGAGAACCGAGGTCTAACTGTTCCATTCTGCGTACATTTTCAGCCCAATTGGAACTCTCCTATGCCAAGATCTCTGGCCTAAATTTGAACCAAACTCTGAATTCAGCACATACCCCTAACTTCCTCCAGAGCAAGAATTGGTTCCTCTTTAGACTCAGATACCATGACCAAGGCACGTCTGTGGAGCAGCAAGTACCAAAGGCAGAACAGAAGCCAGGTGAAGAAAAAAGAATGGATCAAATAAGTAGAGGAGACAATAAGAAAAAATTAAAAGGTGGGAATGTGGTGAACATAGCGTTTCACTCTGGGTGCCTTCCCTAGTTTTAGGGCTTAGAAAGTCATTAAAAAATATCTTCAGCCGCCACCAGAGAACCTGTGACTCATGGGTCTTTTAAATGAATGATAACTTTCTGAGGCTCATGGAGAGTAAGACCTCTGCAAATACCATTACAATCGCTCAAATCTAGGCTGACACTGATGGCAATGTTTACTCCATGTGCAAAATATTTTAGCAGTTTTTACACTTATTTTATTGGTACATATTATGTACACACCACAATCAAACTCAACATTGAGAATTTGCACCAGTACATGACACAACTTAATTCTCATTTTTCCCATTCCCCTGCCCACCTTACAACCTCCCACCCCATATACATAATCTTTGCTTCCTTTCCTTACCACCACAATTTTTCTTTCCCTTCTTTTCTTATTTGTACTCCCGTTTACCCTTTGAATATTTTTTATTTCACAATATCTGCCATACATTTTAGAACTCATTTATATCTTCAGTTTCTCATATCAGAGAAAAGACATGATATTTACACATTTGTGACCTATTTATTTCACTTATGAATATGTCCTCAAGGTATGTCCATTTGCGTATGAATAACTCAAATTTATCATTCTTTATGGCAAAGCAATACTCCATTTTATTTTAAAAAACAAAAAAACCTACTTCTTTATCCAGTCTCCAGTTAGTGGACATTTGGGTTGTTTCCAAGATTTGGCTATCACAAATTGAGCTGCTATAAACGTAGGTGTACATAGGTTGCTGTGATATGAATCTTTTAATTCTTTCATGTATATACCTAGCAAGGGAATAGTAGGGTCAAATGGGATCTCTAATCCTATCTTTTTTTTTTTTAGCTTTTTTTTTTTTTTTTTTTTTTTTTTTTTTTTTTTTTTTTTTTTTTTTTTTTTTTTTTGAGACAGAGTTTCACTTTGTAGTTCAGGCTGGCCCTGAGCTCAGCCTCAAACTCACATCACAGCAATCCTCCTGCCTCTGCCTTCCGAGTGCTGGGATTACAGGCATGAACCACCATGCCCGGCACTGTGGTATGTGGTACTGGTTGCTGCTGGGCGTGAGTCTCCATGCCCAGTATGGTACGTCGTTACCGGGGATTGAACCCGGGTCCTTGTGCTTGCAAGACAGGTGCCGGAACCACTGAGCTAAATCCCCGGCCTCACTAATTCTATTTTTTTTAGGAATCTCCATACTGATCTCCAAAATGACTACACCAACAGTAAAGAAGGTTTCCTTTCTCCCTGCAGCTCCGTCAGCATTTGTTGTTGGTTAAATATGAGATAACAGCCATTCTTTGTGGAATGAGATGAAATCTCAGTGTTGTTTTCATCTGCAGCTCTCAAATGACCAGTGATGTTGAGCATTTCTCCATATACTTCTTAGCTGCTTTTACTTCTTCCCCTGAAAAGTGTCTGTTCATTTTAGATGCTTTTTTTTTTTTTTTTTTTTTTTTTTTTTTTTTTTTTTTTTTTTTTTTTTTAGGATTTTTTAGACAGGGTCTTGCTTTGTAGTTCAGGCTGGCCCTGAGCTCAGCCTCATACTCACATCACAGCAATCCTCCTGCCTCTGCCTGCTGAGTGCTGGGATTACAGGCGTGAGCCACCATGCCCGGCACTGTGATATGTGGTACTGATTGCTGCTGGGCATGAGTCTCCACGCCCAGTATTGTTGTACGTGGTTACAGGGGATTGAACCCGGGCCCTTGCGCTTGCAAGACAGGCGCCAGAACCACTGAGCTAAATCCCTAGGTCTTAGATGCCTGTTTTTTAAATAGGTCTTTCAATTTGGAGGGGGGGCTGGTTTTTAAAAGTTCTTTACATATTCTAGATAGTAGCCTTTTGTTTACATCTGGTAAAAAATGTTTTCCCATACTGATAACTAGTCTGTACATGGCTTGACAAGACTTTGGGATTGTCATATCCTCAGATATTTTAATTAATTCACTATTTGACCAACTTTATTATGAATCTATTTGTACTAAACCTAGTGCTGGGCTTCAGAGTTAAATAAAACCAACATAATCTCTGACTTCATATGATCCAATAGGAAAGACAGAAAAGAAATATTTCAATACATACACACTTTTTTCACCACTCTATTTTAAAGAAATAATGTAGGCATCCTAAAAAGCAACCAGATTTTTCTTTTCAATCCTCACAGACTTGAAAGATGGGTGTGGTTTGGTAAGCAGAGAAAAGCATAATCCAGACCTAGCCAATAGCTCAGGGAAGACCTGAGATGAGTCTGTGGAGTGACAGCTCAGCAAGAAAGGCAGTTGGCCTGGGGGCAGGGCATGTGCAAGGTCGTAGGCTCCCTCCATAGGCCAAGAAGAAGGAGAAGAAAGAAAAAGAGTTGGAGGAAGAACCAACTGAGGAAGAGGAGGGCCCTGTGAACAGATCTCTCCAGAAGGAGAGAAGTTGGAGGTATGTTTGGAGACACAAAGGTGGGCATTCTCCACTTCCTATCATTATTGTCTCAGCATGTAGAAGATTGAGGGCCCAGAATACATGAGGAAATATACTTTTGAGTTTTTGAGTATTAAAGCTTGACAATAAGTGTTGAAGACATCTCTACTTAATGGAAGGAGTTTGAATGAAATGGTTTCCTCATCTTAGCTGTTCAGAGAACAGCCTGGGAGAACTACAAACTTGCAATCATGAAGATACGATCTCTTGCCTGCTTTATAATTCATCTAGTTCATTGCAGTAAAACCAGTGGTTGTAAACTGATTCTAAGGTCAGTTCAGTTCAAAGAGAATGCTGTAGCTTCACAATGCCCTCTTTCTGGAAAGAAATCACTGATTTTTAAGAGTCATCCTCAGCCACCATGTGTATGTGACACTATTTGTAAGGCTAGATGCCCCTTCTCTTCATTTCCCTTCACCTCATAACCCAGTTCAAATGCTATTTTTCCTGTAAAATACCACCCCCTCTCCACTACCATATTCTTTATGTTATATATCTCATATTCATTTATCCTGACAAAATATTTTCTCCTAACATTTGATCTAAGTAAAAACAAATGAATAAACGTGAACATGTTCTTTTAAATATACCTGAGTGGATGAATCATTCTTTGAATACCAAAGTGCTATTCCTCCACTCTTACCCATCTGGACCTTACTCTGAATTTTTAGGGTCAAAATCCATATGTTTAGAGACCTCTTTTCCATTTTAGGGAGAACAAGAGGGAAAGAAAAAGGTCTGTGTTCTTAAGGTAGTACACCCTAATGTCTGGGTTCAAATGCAATTAAAAGTAATATGAAAAACACAAATGATTCAGACAAACATAAAAGGGTAGATAGATGACTTTCATGTCACTGTTTTCATCAACTAGTGAATCAGCAATGAGCCAAGGACTGAACACAGGGTAGAAGGCTTCTGAGCCACAGATACACCTTCATGCCTCGTAGCTAGAGAAGAGATGACAGGTGTTATAATGTCATTTGAGGCCAACAATCCATAGGGAGGTCACTAATCTATAGAGAGGCCATAACAAAATGTGATCCTAGCAAGCTGATGTCAAAGAGGACTCTTAATCTCTTTTTCACATGCATAAGTAACTGTACACTGCATGTCAATGAGTTTTCCCTAAGCAGCCAGGCCATTTATGTAGGACTGGGTATGTATTTTAATGGCATTAGTCTAAAGGTCAAGCAATGCAAGGAAAAGGAGCCAGGAAACAAGCCAACAGTTCAAGCAGGTAATTGAGCGTGCAAAAGTGCTCTTCTACTGTAGCGACCAGTCACATCTTTATTTGTATCTCCATGGCATGGTGGGGAAATAGTGTTCTTTTATTTTCTCTTCTTTGTTTATGTTAGAAAGTAGCCATCATGATAAGGATTATCCTTCTAGAAATAATATTGCCATTGGCAATAGTCTATCAGCCAAAGCGGGGCTTTCACTCTAGAAAAGAGTCAGGGAGAGTCAGGTATCAGTTCTCATGACAAACTTCAGCTATCACAGGGAACATCAGAACAGAACTGGGAGTGGAGGTGGAGTCTTTAAAAAGGAAATCCCCATCTTCTGATTCCAGTTTGGAGAACCGGCAGGTCAGAATGTTGGGGAAATACTTTCATAATTCATTCCAATGTTTCCTTGCTACAGTATTAGAGAATGACATCCATTTATTTGTCTGCCCATCCATCCAATCTACAAACATATATTTAGCATATGAATAACAGTGATAAAAGTTGAACAGTCCATTCATTTCTCATTACATTTCCAGAACTAACCAAATTGATTTGTACACACTTTCTTCTCCAATGCCCATAGCCACCTTATTATTTTGATTTGACGAAAGTGGAAACTGAAACTCATAATTATTAAATAAAGCTGCTTAAGGAGTCAAGATAATGCATTTGGGCCTCATAAGAGCGTGTGTGATTCCAGATTCCAAACTCGTACTTCTGCCGTTGATCTGCTGCCTTATTTTAAGCAAGACTCTGCTGGATCCCCAGGTGCACTTCAGTAGTGAAAGACACCACTTTCACAAAACCTCCCTCTTCCAGAGAAGAGGAACTAGGAAGTAACTAAGAGACACTATTGAGAAAATGGCATCTACCTCAGGGGCTGCATCCAGATCTCATCAGGGTTTCTGGATACAGCAAAGGACTCAGGGGAGGAGCAGTTCAGTTCACTCTCAGTTATCCATTCTCAAAGACCAAGAGATAATATGAAAAACTTTTGAGACACTAGAAACTTATTTCCAACCATGAACATATGCATGTGAGCACATAAACACCTTCATACACACACACATTCACCTTGAAGATAAATGGACATTATTGCTCTGTGAATATTTTACTTAAGCTAATTTCCAAATGACTTTGTATTTCTTCAGAATATGTCAGTTGTCTGAGTACAAGTCAGAAATACCTTAGAAAATGGATGGATTATTAACTTTCCACTGAAAACTTTTAAAAGGATACATCCACTTGACACCATGGATACCATTGATTGAGCCCTTAAAATATATCAGGCTCTGTGCTACATACACTATATAATTTTCATCTCAGTTTTACGAAAGATATTCTTATTATTCTCCATTTTGTAATTTAAAAATTGTGCCTTTGAGAAGTCACTTGGCCTGAGGTCGTGGAGCTGTAAGCATCATCCTAGAATTTGAGCTCAATTCCCTCCAACAAAATACAACTAAACTACACTCTGGTTGTAAATCTATAGCATTAATCGTAACCATGGAGAGACTGGCATTTCAGTCTTCAAATTAGCATGAAAAGTCTGTTAGACCAGAATAGTTTCCTAAGTTCTTCTCTCTCCCTACAGGAAAAATATCATAAAAGGAAGAAGAAACAGGAAAAAGGAGTGGGGGGAGGTGTGAAGAAGAGGGAGAGCAGGGGGAGAAAAAAAGAGAAGAGAAAACAAAAAGGCCAAGGAAAAGGGTGAAGGCCTGGAAGAACAAGTGGAAGGAGAACAAAGGAAAGAGAGAGAGAAAGAAATGAAGACCTAGACCATACCAGTTAATCCTTGGGCTAATGTGTTTCTCAGAACTACCTCCCATTAATGGCCAAAGGTGAGTCTTTCAGGAACTCAGCTGAGCACAGAAAGAGAGAAAATAAAGATGGCAAAGAAACATCATTCCAGACAGTCTAAGTCAAAAATGCATTATAAAAAGCTATCCAAAAGCCTGGTGTGGTGGCACAGGTTTATAATCCCAGCACTCTGGGAGTCTGAGGCAAGAAGGTTAAAAGGTTGAGCCTGACCTGGACAACTGAGTGACTTTGCAACACCCTATCTCAAACCTTAAAAGATAATTTGAAGATCTAGGGACACAGGTCAGTGCAAAGGCCTTGTGTTCAATCTCCAGTAAAACATACATACACACTCACTGACAAGAGATATTGCACCATTGCTTATCAGAAAAATAAATTGAGGTCAAGGCATTTTCTATTAGGCTTCCTGAAAAAGTTAAAGACATCATATCACAGTGATGTATGTATGCCCATGTTTATAGCAGCACTACTAACAGTAGCTGTATCTTGGAAGCAGCCTATATGTCCATCAATAGATCAACGGATAAATAAACTGTGGTAGAATCCTTCTTCAATATCTGTCTCTCATCTTCTCCTTCCAAAGTGAAAAACAGTAGACACTGAAGAGACTATGTTGTCTTAGAAACTTGATTCAGAACACCTACTTTATCTTTGGAATGGAGGACTGTGCTTGGTAGTCGAGAGTTTCTGAGTCTCCAAACAGAAGCTTTGGGAAAGCCTATGTTCTCTGGACTGTGTAAAATTCCTCTTGGAAATAGTAATAAAAAAAAAAACCCCAAGATTTCCGAAATATTTGTAGTTGATACAACTGGCTGACAAACTTTCTCAGAAAGGATAGAACAGGACTTGCTTCTTCAAGGAGGCAGGAAGTGTTCAAGAGATTCCCTCAAAGAAAAAGGCAGAAAACATCTCCAAATAAGAATGCCAATCCTGAGTAATCAAACTAAAAGAGTAGAGCTCCAAAAGGGTGTATTTTACTTGGATAGCAAAGACCAAGATAATTCAGAATGATTTCAAGAGACCACAATCAATAAAGTTGGTCCAACACTGGCACCTCACTCACAGGGCTTTTATGTGGATTGGAAAGAAAAAACACCACTTTATAATTATTACAGGCCAGGAAAACACAATCCTAAAGACTGTCTATGTTTGGATGGCTTTTTTCTTCATAGGAGGACAGACTCAGAACTCAAAATGAACTTGAGTCATCATTAAGTTATCCTGAAAAAGCTTCATGGATGAGTGTCAGCCTAGCCCCAGAGCTCTTGGCTAACTATTAAATAAATAGTCCAGAAAGAAAGCCAGAGAAGTATCCATGGGCCTATGAGTCCGGAATTTGGAAGGAGTTCTGCTAGGGAGACTCTTCTGTCTTTCCCTGTGTCTGTGGGTTTCCCAGGAAGCTGAAGTTCCCAATAGCCATGGCCCACCCTCTGGTTCATTCCATCCCCAAAGCTTCTTAAGCCCTCATCCATTGGCATAAATGATGAATGGATACACAACAACCTGATGTCAACAAAGATCTTTCTGGAAGGGTCCATTTCCTCAGGGACCGCCTAGCTAGCCAGGACACCTCACCATGCACTCCTTTCCCTAAAAGCACATTGGCAATGTTCACAAGATCCAGCTCTTTTGCCAAGACTTTCTACCCTGTCTCTTTCACTCACCCTGCTGAAAACATAGAAAATGAAATAAAGCAGAAATGCTTGTCATTACATGAGATAACTGTAGCCTACCCCCATCTTTGGAATCAGGAGAGGCTTTGGATGACGCACCACACTCTGAGAAATGCCCTGGGTAAGTCCTGAGCTCTAATCACAGTTCAGTTCCTAAAACTATCTGCCATTTCTTTGAGATAAATGTAGATGCCATTCAGAAATGAAGGGTTCTCTAAGACTGAGAAATTAGTGTAGGCTTTTATTGGTTATTGATGAATATTTATGTCCCATTTATCACTGAATGTTGGCTATGCAAAAGCCAGATAAAGAAATGTGGCCACCTGAGTGCCTGGGGCTTTGGATCATTAACAAGCCTGCCTATCGTACAAGCCCGCCTATCATCAAGGCTCCAAATCTGACGGATCTTCCTGAGACAAAGGTTCTTTGTAAACTCCTTGCCCCAGAGCAAGGGCTTGGAGCTGTGTTGGTGCAAGCAAGGAGAGGAAGAGGAAAGAAAAGAGAAACTCATCTGCTTTTCTCAGCAGCAATTTCACAGGGAAAGCAGGGACTTTTTCCAAGGAAAGGACTGTGGGGAATGATGAGCATCAGGATAAGTTAAAACATCTTTTATAGATTTCCTCTCAGAGGGATGATGCAGCTCTGTCCTGGCTGCATCCTGAAGGTTATGCCAGATTAAAGGTGCAGAGATAGGTATACATTTCCAAATCCCCAGAATGAGTCATTCTGATGTACCTTTGTCTCTGTCTTCCAAAGCTAGAGGAGCAGAAGACATTTTTTTTTCTTTTATAAGAAATAAGGTTGAATGCAGATCAAGCAGATAAACTTGGAGGAGGGTATGTCCAAAATGAAACAAGAAATCTGAGGAAAATCTGGAGGAAAAACTTTTCCTATGTAGAGTAAGAGCTCAACATAAGTAAGGGTCTCCAGTTAGGGGGATCCCAGAACTGCAATCCAGCCCTTGGAACACCTACCCTGTTTTGGATTCTTTTTGTCTTGACTGGATGGACCATCTGAAGTAAAAAATGGAACAATCAGGGTCAGCTCAGAGAATTAGGAATGGACTAGAAAATTAAGACCCACAAAACTGCACCAAGGCGAGAGCACTGTAAGACAGACTTTATAACTTTTTCACAATGGTCTTTTGTGTTAAAACCTTGTTGGTAAGCACTAATCAGAAACATCCTGTTAGTCATTTGCAATAAGAAGAAGGGAGAGTGTTCAGACTTTCTTTCTTTGGAGTTGTCAGTGAAATGAGAGCTGCAGGTCTGGCCTCGCATGCTGCCCTGCACCAAGTGGAGGGGAAAGCCTGAATGGAAAGTTGAGGCTATGATTAGAAAAAGAAAGGAAGGGTGGAAAGGAGGTTTCAGTAGCTGACTTAGAACCACCAGCTGGAAGATGGGAATGGAAAATTCAGAAAGCAGGCTTGGCTGAGACAGAGCCTCTCCAGGAGCCAGCTGGGGCCCTACCTTGTGTATTCACTAGAATCAACATCCCTGGAATGAACATTAAATAGGCACTTGAATATTTTTTGGGGGAGTCAAAAATGATAAAACTGTGTCTGCATATTTTGAAATGCACTTAGTAACATTGAAATCTGTCCCACTTGAACTCCTCTCTTCTCAGTTCTCACCTTACCTGTGTAGTACTGTATTTGTAAAAAGTACTCTCATAATGCTGTCTTTTGACTTATTAATTTTGAGCAACATATACTGGTTATCTGACAAAGCAGAGAGAAATTTTGTTTTTCTCAAATAATATTAATTGTCAGTGATTAATTTTTTGCTTGTTTGGGTTTCTTTTCCTTTTGAAGCAAGGTCTCCCTGCATGGTCCCGGCTGGCCTTGAACTCACTATGTGGCCTAAGCTGGCCTCATCTTGGTGATGCTTCTGCCTCAGCCTCCAGAGTGCTGGGTTTACAGGCACAAGCCACCGCGACACCTTGCAAACACTCTCACTGTTGATATTAGGACACTGGGTGGACACTTCTTTTCTCATGTGTTGTGTATGTGCCCCAATGACAACTTTGAGATTTTTGTTCCAATCTCCCAGGGAACAGGTATCTAGAAGTCTCTTCACTTCCTTGTGAACTTGTCTGCATGTTGTTGAATCAATTTCTTGCCTCTCTCTTCTACACTTCTAAGTCCCTTCTATACCATTTCTTCCAAAAAATACCAGCTCCTTTCATTGATGTTTTTCTCCTGCAGGTCTATATTTTAAAAAGGAGAATCAAGATGCATGAGTACAAATTCCCTATGAAGAATGTGATAATTATGTATAGCAAAAAAAAAATCAATTTTTAAAAAAATCTCTATATAATTCACAGTCTGAACTACACAATTGAACCATTAATTGCATTCATATCTGGTGCTCTGTGTGTGTGTGTGTTTTTCTCCCCTACTGTAAGTTCCCTGAAGGCAAATCTTCCTGCTTCCTACCTCCTCTGTATCGATCACCCTTAAGAAAACCTTTTCACAATGTGGGCCTCAACATCATATTCCCTGCAGCTACTTCTTTGGGGATCTTATGTTTGCTAGGAATGAGCCCTGAACATCATCTTCATTGTAATCAGTTTTCTCTTAAACTCCTTCTCTAAAGAGGAATGGTTATGGTCATAAGTCAGGAGCAACTACAAACAAGCCAAAAGTCTTCAAAGTCATCTTTGGTAGGTATTCTTCCCAACTTACTCTGTCTCTCATCAGTTCCTCTTTGAGCTTTACAGTGTCCCCTATTTTGCCTCTCCTCTCCATCTATCTTTCCATTTCTCTTTCTCTTTCTGTCCCATCACTCTCTGGCTCTCATTTTCATTGGCCTGGCCTATTGCATTATCATCCTAAAGTGCCTCTTCTTTCTTGTCCTTTACTTCCCAAACCTGCCTTCCAGATAAATTTTTCTATGACATAGTTGTTTTCAGTGTATGAAATCAGCATAATTTCTCCTTGTTCTACTTGGTGCTTAAGATTCCTTGCTTAGCATTTAAACCTGTCATTCACCCTTAGCTCCTAGAAAGTTCTTATTGTCTACATTTCCCACAACTAGAGGACTTGCAGTTTTCCACATAAATATCCATGCTTCTCAGCCTTAACGTCTTTTTACATGTGTTCTTCCTTGGGATGCTCCTCTTCACCATTCCTAGTGTCACCTCTATCATGAAGGCTTTTCTCCTCTCTCCAGCTTGGCTAGACTTTCTCTAACCTAAATGCCTATATCTTTTTATTCCTTCCTTTCTCTAGGAGCTGGTTACATTCCACTTTTTAATATTGTTATTTGTGGAGGATCATGTGTTATTTATGAAGGATCATGGACAACCAAGACTTGCTTATTTCATATTCCACTTTCCACAAGCAAGAAAAATTGCTTAGGAGATTAGGAGAGCAAAAAATTGAATAAATGTTTATTAAATAAGTGAATGAATAAAATAAAACTGCATTTTTCTCTCTTGAACTTATAAACCTTTCAAAAGACCCTTAAGATACTTTTTATTCTCTATGTATAGTGAATGATAAGGATGAGTTTCAATACCCACCTTCCAGTGAAATGGAAAGATCTAAATTCTGTAGCTTGCCAAACAGTGATATTCTGGAGTTAAGTACCTCCTGCTCTTATTCTTGGTCCAAGATGTCACACTATTTCCAAAACCAGTGGTTCTCTTGAGAATGGTTCTAAATTCAAGAGACATAAGTGGGAACCTGAACACTGATCCAGCTCACCTCTACTTGGAAACCCAGCTCCAACAGCAAAAGTGTACTCTCCATCTGTAAGTGGAAAAGGACCTCTCTATTTTTATAGGACTGAGGAGGAGGAAAAAGGAAGCATTCCATTTCTATTTCTTTTCTTGGACTCTAACTTTCTGACCAGGTTTTCTATTTTCAAAACTTTGCATTATGTAAACATAAGAAGATCATCTCAAAAACAGAAGCAACCTTTGCTAATTTTTATTCTTTTTTCTAGTTTTCTCTGGAGTCTTGTTAATTTTTTTTTTTAAGTCTCATGCAATTTTATCTTTGGCATCAAAACACATGTGATGGTCAATCTCATGTCAACAGATTGATTTGGCTACTTGTATCTTAGACTTTTGCAGTTCTCTTTAGTAGAAAACTTTCTTGGAGAAAGATGACACTGTTCTATTAGGCCAAACTCTCTCAAAGCCAAATGTGTTTCCATTGAACAATGCCTGCCAAAGCCAAGCATAAGTCACAAGGAGTTTCATATAATTCATTCTACAACTACACAAATAATTCAGACAAAAATGAATTATGAGCTACATGTTCCATGTCTTGATGTTGTATAGACAACTTGGCCTGAACCCGTTCTAAACAGTAGATTATCCCTAGCTGCCTCCTCTGTTAAGAAGATATGGCAGAAGATAGACAAATACACAGGTGCAAGCTCCAATGGAGACTATGTCATTTTTAAATGGTCCAACACAAACATGCCTTTAAGATTGCTCCTAGAGCTGGACAACCTTCATAGCTCTGTCTAAAACAAGGAGGGCAGGGCCCACACCCTGGAGACCTGAGATCTAAGATTAGAGAGCTTACCTTGATGCAGGGATGAATCACATGAAATTATAAGAAAACAATAATTATTTTTTATTTTTCCTAACTTTGTCCCACATACCTGTTCCCTTAGGGAGAGAATTTCTGGACCCTGAATGCTAATAATGTGAATAAAGTACACTAGAAGCACTATTAGAGACAACTCTAGCTTCTTAGTCTTCTGGTCTACCAAAGTTGACAGCAGATGGTTAAGAACACGAACTGTTTTCAAATGTTGCATTTGTGAATAGAAACAGGCACACTGGCCAGATTCCAGCTGATAGATTCACACACGCCTCGGATTCTCCAGGG
Source organism: Petromus typicus (assembly GCA_004026965.1). Lineage (NCBI taxonomy): Eukaryota > Metazoa > Chordata > Mammalia > Rodentia > Petromuridae > Petromus > Petromus typicus. The sequence goes on from PVIR01000015.1 coordinate 280,149, forward strand.
GTGAAACAAAGGAGACGGGGTGTGATATTTCCCAGCTCTAACATTTTATGATTCTCAGTGGTAAAAATGCAGGGATTTAGAATGACCAGTCTCATTTCTCCCATTTAGCTCTGGGTGAATCAAGGGCCAGTGTTACATTGCATCATCTCTTGTACAGTAATATGTGAATGACATTACACAATGCCCACTTTATTAATGAGAGCGCTCTTCCAGCAGTAATGCAATACGCTTGAGCTCATTCTAGCCTTCTTTGTCAGTACCCACCCCAATTGCATTGTCAGTACGGCATGGATATTGGAAGTAAGTAAGGGCATTTGAAGAGGGCAGTCACCAGAGAATGACATAAGCTAATTGGCCATAGTCTTGTTTATGCTCACAGTGGACACTTAGTAAATGCCTAGTGACTAAGAGTGACTAATTCAGAAAGACTGGCAAACTTTATTAGCTGCTTGGAGTCAACACCTTTGTACTTTTGCTCTTTTCCAGGGGGCCAAGTTTAGTGGGTGTGGAAGGGAGGAAATTCAAGTTTAAGGGAACATTTAGAGCTCCCATAATTGAAGACTTTCACATATGTGTTCCATCTCCAAGTCATCCAAGATGAGTTCTCCTTCATTCAGCAGATATTCATCCCATTCCTAAAAGGTGTGCCACAGGCAGCTTTTTTTACATTTTTCGTTGTTGTGGCTGTTGTTAGTGTATGTTGGTTATGCAGATTACTGAGTTTTATTTTGGCAGATTAATACATGCATGCAACATACTCTGATAATTTTTAGGCCTAAAACCCCCCTGACCATCTCCTCCCCACTAGTTTTATATTTGGGAGTTCAATGTGTACAATATACTTTGATAATATCCATCCTTTCCTCTTACTCAACCTCACAGTCTTCTTCTCTCCTCCTTATTCCTTTCATCATATGTAATAACAGACTCTCTTACACTTTGTTTTCATCTTTTCAGATTTCACAGATTAAAGAGAACATGCAGTATTTGTCTAAGTGTGGCTCATTTCTTCCAACATGATGATCTTCGATCTACCTATTTTCCTATAAATAAGAAAATTTCATTGGCATTCATGGCTAAATAATACTCTACCTTCTATATACACTGTATTTTCTGTATCCATTCATTTGTTGATAGACACCTCGGCTGGTTCCGTTTCTTGGCTCTTGTGAATTGTGCTGCAATAAACATGAGTATCCAGGTATCTACAGCATGATGACTTTAATTCCTTTGGTGATATACCACACCTGATATATCTGGATTAACTGTAGCTCTATTTTTAAATTTTTTAGGGAACTTCTGGCCTAATTTCCATAGTGACTGTTCCCATTTACTTTCCCACCAGAGGTAGAGCAGAGTCTTCCTCTCCCAGCCTCATCAGCAATTACTCTGTTTTGTGTTCTTCATGACAGACACTCTGACTGCAGTAAGATGGAATCTCTGACCAGGGATAGAGCTCAGTGATGCCATTGCACAGCAAGTGCAAGGTTATGAATTCAATTTCCACTACCACAAAAAAAAAAAAAAAAGGTGAAGTCTCAAAGCCATTTTGATTTGCATTTCCATGATGGCTAAAAATGCTGGACAATTTTTCACACAGTTACTGGCCATTTGTATTTCTTTTGAGAAGTATCTGTTCAATTCATTTGCTCATTTATTGATGATATTACTTGATTTTAGGGGGAGGTTAGTTCTTTATATATTCTAGGTACTAATTTTCTGTGGGAAGAGTAGTTGGCAAAGATTTTCATCCAATCTGCTGCTGTTTCTTCACTCTATTATTGTTTCTTTTCCTGTAAAGAAATTTATCAGGTGGATGTAGTTCCATTTGTTGATGTTTACTGTTATTTCCTGTGCTAATGGAGTCCTATTTAGGAAGTCTTTGGATACAAGCAAATTTTGAATCAAACCCTAAGACCTTGTTGGCTCTTTAATATTAGCTGCACCGGAATGAGAAACAGAGACCACAAGGATCTCAATGTGTCTCTTTCCATGGTGAATATTACCTGCTCTACTTGATTTCCTCTCTTGGAAGACACTTAATCCTGTTTTAACCCTGTCTTCACCCACCTCTAGCAAAGGACAACAATCTACAATTCTGGAAAGAGACAAAGAGTAGTCAACAAGCCTAGACAGTATAGTCTTCTTTCAAGACACACATGTTTCAACTTATTCAAACTGACTTTGGGTTTAGCAATCCCCTTCAATAGTCCCAGGACACCACTCATCTTTGGAAAAACACAATTAGTCTACAGCCCATCTAATGCATGTTTTTCTCATATAAAGACAGTTCCTCTATAGACATATTTTCACATGACCCTTCTCTGAATTGTTTTACTCTAATGAACACACTCTTATTGGCTAGAAGCATCTATTCTTTTTCTTTTGGCCCCTAAATTTCAGACAGCAGAGTAAGGTTGAGAGTTAGTGTGGGGCCTTGGCATGGTACCTCATGCCTGTAATCCTAGCTCTCAGGAGGCTGAGGCAGGTGGATCACTCTAAATTCAAGGCCAGCCTGAACTACATAGCAAGACCCTGTCTCAAAAAACACACAAACAAAAATGAGAGTTAATATGAGGCCACAGGACAGAACAAAACCAACTGGCTATATAGAAACCAAGTTTTGAGAGAAAGAAACTTTGAAACCACTTGCTAAATGGAAAAAGACTGCTAAGCTAGCACAAATTTTCTGTTCATTTTGCACAACTGTGTCTGCAAATCGTATTGGATTCATAATGTCAGAGCAAGAGCCAGTTAACATTTACACAGCATGACACCTTGCAGTCCTCCTTCTGAGGTGCAGACTGAGGTCTCTTTGTGCTCATTTCCCTTTTGTGGATGTTCTCTTCTTGTCAACTCTGTTCCACGATTTTCCTTTCAAGTACACTGAACAGGTTGCTATCCCTCCTCATGTAGAGGCAAGGGGTGCACTTCACCTTAGATGAGCTTGGAAGACTTTTTCCTTTTAGCCATTAAAGCTGACATCTCCCATTGAGTCAGCCATTTGTCCAAAAAAAACTTTCACATCATTTGCAATTAAAAAGTAGTTAATACCAAAATGAAGCCTCTGCTTAGGAGTGCACATAGATGGCCTTGTTAAAGATAGTTGGATTTCTCCATGAGGAGATATTTAAATGATCAAAAAGAAGTAGAAATACAAAACCTCTAACACTTACATGACGATGCTGATCGGAATCACTTAGATGAGAATCCTCATCATTTTAAAAGTTGTATGAATTCCTGGAAATTCCAGAGTGTCTGAATAAATTCACCTACCTGACGACCTGTGCGATAAATATCTAAGTCATCAGTTGTGCTTGTCTTTGAAAGACCAGGTCATGGGGAAAGTGTTGTGTTGGTTATGGCTAGTGCTTTCTAGCACAAGACTAGGCCTGGAGTTTTGTCAATTTTGGTTAGTTAGTGTGTTTTGTCCCAAAATATATTTTAGAGCCGTCCACAGGAAACGTTAAAGGTGTACGATTTGTGGAGGCTCCAAGATATGACTCCACAGCCAGCGACTGGGTCCGACTATGGTGTGGGGAAGGTGGTCAGGCGAGCTTGTATTTAAGGACATGACACATCTGAGGAGCTATGGTGTCCTTTGGTTTAAAAGATTCTTCATTTTACTGTGATTTGTAAAATCCACCCACTACACTGCATGCTGTTTTCTCTTACCAAGGAGGATGAACTATCTGCCTCCTCACCTCATTCCTCAGGCTCCTCCTCTCCCACAGTCTCACCTCAATCCTCTCTCTCACAGCCTTCTGGGCTTCTAGGGTGACACTTGAGCTCAGTGAAGGTCAGAGGTGGTATGGAGGTAGGAAGATGCTGCTTATCTTACTTAGTTACAAAGCATACAAATGTGTGTTGCAAAAACAATGTGCTAACAGAAAGCAGCCTATTTACTACAGCCAAATGGGCAACACGAAAACTGTTTATTTTTAAACAAACTGAAAGCCAAACCTAGTGTCCAGAATCAATTCTCTACAAGACAACAAGAGCCAGAATGCAGGCAGTTCCGCCTCCCCACTCTTCTCCTGCAGGGTTTTAGCAGGCCAATATTAATGTTTCTTTTACTCCAAATTTGAAATGGATGGAAATAAATGTATTGCAGATTTATCAGTTCTATTACAAATAAAACTACTTGGAGACTATGAATTTAATAGTCAGCTACAATAATTTCCTAGTTTATGCCTGAGTAAATAAGACTTTCTCAACAGGATACTGATGGAGCTAGAAACTTCAGGCTCATCTCCAGGCAGGCATAGGCAGCTCACATTATGGAAGAGCAGCAATTTGACCTAAACCTGGCATGTTGGTTTGCTTATGTAATCCCAGCACTCAGGAGGCAGAGGCAGAAGGATTGCCACAAGTTCAAAGCTAGCCTTGGCTACATAGTGAGCTCAGGGTTGCCTTGAACTACAAAGTGAAACCTTGTCTAAAAAAAAAAAAAAAACCAACATGACCTAAAGACAGACTAATCTGAGACACAATAAAAAAAATGTTATACCATGCTCATCCTAATTGGAAGAAAGCTGGAATGGCTATATTCATATCAGTTAAAGTAGCTTTCAGATGAAAAGGTATTATCAAGGATAAAGAAAATATTTTATAATTATAATGAAGGCAATTCATGAAAATGATATAACAATTCTAAATATTTATGTACCTAATAACAGTTTCAAATATAGGAGGCATGGGACCGGGGATTTAGCTCAGTGGTTCCGGAGCCTGTCTTGCAAGCACAAGGACCCAGGTTTGAAACCACATACAATACTGGGCGTGGAGACTCACCCCAGCAGCAACCAGTACCACATACCACAGTACTGGGCATGGTGGCTCACGCCTGTAATCCCAGCACTTGGGAGGCAGAGGCAGGATTGCTGTAATGTGAGTTTGAGGCTGAGCTCAGGGCCAGCCTGAACTACAAAGTGAAACCCTGTCTCAAAACACCTAAAATAAATAAATAAATAAATAAATAATATATATATATACATATATTATATATAATATATATAAATTATATATATATATATATGAGGCATGGATGTGAGGGCAATCTGGCTGCGACATCTGTCACCCCACTGATCACCAGGGTTGATTAGGCTGATCTGGCTGGCTAAGCGGGTGTTCCCTACCTCCCTCACTGCTCCATGTGCATCCCTCCCGAAGCTGGACGCTCGGTTGAAGAGGACGACCACCCCTGACCGCCCCTGATAGAGGGGGACCGTTTCCTCAGTCAAGGGCATATGAGTAGCTGCACTCCCCTGCTAGAACCTCCAAACAAGCTCCCAAATATAGGAGGCAAAAACTGATAAAACTGAAAGAAGACGAAAACAAATCTACACTTATGAATGGGGACTACACTACTCATTTGTCAATTATTAATAGGATAAGGAAAATGAAAATCAGTAAGGATATAAAACAAGGGTTAGCATGATGAACTTTGTTCCAAGTCCAGCTTATTGTGGGTCAGACGGAGCTGCGCCAATTCATGTAGTCTATACCCATTTATGTGTTGTCTGATTTTAGTAGTTGTAAAATACAATGTATGATCCACAAAACTGAAAATATTTACTATCTGGCTTTTACAGAAAATACTGTGAACTTTTTGACAATACATAAGACAACATTATCAATCTACTTAACATAATTGATATTTATAAACCATTTCATGGTATAGAAAAACAGATTTTTTCATATATATATACAAAATCTTATTAAAATAGACTACATTTGGGCTATAAATGAAATTTTAATAAATTTTAAAACATATATGTATATATATATACATATATATATAAATTTTGCACTCTGAACAAAATAGAATTCAATAAGTAATTAATGACAGAAAAATTTCTGAGAAATTCATAAAAATTTGAAAAGTAGAAGACATAGTTCAAATATGTCATTTGAAATTAGTATAAATTTATTGAATAGATGCCAACATTAGAAATTTTTTTTTTTTTGTTAGAAATTTTTTAAAGCCTTAAGAAAATGGTCTTAGATTTCATAGTAAATAATAAAAAGGATAAAAAAATTAGCCCAGATTAAATAGAAGAAACAAAATACTAATGTTCAGAGAAGAAATAAATGCAGAAAATTGAAACAAAACCAATTAATCTGAAATTTGATTGAAAAAAATTAATGAAATCAACAAATTCCTAGTGGAACTGAAAAGAAAAGAAGATATAAAATAACAATGTGAAGAATGAGAGAAGTGGTATTACTATCAATTCTATTGATTTTTATTATGATATTGAGGGAATATTACAAAAAACTTCATGGCTATAAATTCAACATAGATAAAGTGCTCAAACTTACAAATTTTGCAAGATTTCAGGGAGGAGATCAGTGTATAAAAACAACTGTATTTCTATAAACTAGCAATGAACAATCAGAAATATTTAACAAAACAATGCTATCTAAATAGTATTAAATCTGTGAAATACTTGGGGTCACATTTAGTAAACAATATGAAATGTTCACATGCCAAAAACTAAAATCACTGGTGAAAGAAACTCAGTACAAATAAATGCAGGAATATGCCATGGTCATGGATTAGAAATCTCAATCTTATTAAGATCAAATTTTCTTCACACTGATCTATAAATTCAATCCAAACAAAATCTCAGCAAAGTTTTAGAAATTGCTCAGTGTAAGTCCATGTTGCAATGCAGAGTTTAGAGTAGCCAAAACAAATCTGGAAAAGAACACTGTTAACCAGTGGACACTGCTGATTTCAAAACTTACTATAAGACAGTTTGGTACAGGCATAAAAATACAATGTACCTGAATGTCTAAATATAGATTCATGAATATTCAGAAAACTAACTTTGGACAAAGATGAAAAGGCAGTTCAGTGGAGAAAGGATAGCGTTTTCAATAAATGGCATAATGTATTACTAATAAGAATTATCTATTATATTAATTGTATTTGATGATCGTTACAACTCTGACATACGAATTACTGTTATACCCATTTTCAATGGGAAGACTGATGTCTATCTAACTTGTCCAATATCCCTCACTCTAGTGTACATAGTGACATCATAAATAGCAGGAGACACAACTCCAAAAGGTGAGCCAACTGTTTTTTAAGCAATTTAATTATTTAGCAAGAAAATTAATATTAAAAGCCTTGTAGAAAGAACGGTCTTAAAATAGTTTTCACTACTCCGGGAGCAGCTGCATACTTCCATCATGCATTCAATAGATTGAGTGCAAAGTGTGAGACATGCTTCTTTCAATATCAATACCTGTGCATACCAACAATTGATATATTATAATAAATCACTGAAATGACCTGGTACAAAGCAAAATGTAGGACTTCCTCAGGCTGTATCATGCGTTTTGAAGTGGTAAAGCAGCATTTCTCTGCTTTAAAAATCCACTTCTTTTATAACCCCAGACTAGCTTTCTTCATCTTCTCACTCCTGAAACTTGACTATACAAGCCTGTGTAAAATACATTTTAATGCAATAAAAGATAATGCTGATTAAGCCACACACACACACAGAAGTCTTTCTGCCCAACTTGGCTATCACAGCTCTGTATAAAAATAGAAAGAGTACAAGTGCTAAAATTTAGCATATCAAAAATACAGCTTGATGCCTCAGGATGTAGTATATTTTGTAAATAGACAATAAAAATGCACTTTCAGTTTAATTTTAATACTCTAAAACCTTATTCCATATATCAAAGAGCAATATACAGCGGAAGTTTTCTTAACCAAACTACTTAACAAGCTCCTCAGATTAACCAGTGCCTTCCACATCCTCTACATACACATTGATGAATGATCAAAATCATAGATTCTGGAAGAATTTGTTATTCATCATACAGTTTTGAAAGCATCTTTAAATTCCTTTAAGAATCTACTTTAAGAATTGTGAAACTTGAAAAATTATGTAAGAATGGCCTAGGAAAGAAGAGTAACAGGAAAATCTAGGGGCAAAGACACATAGACAAAGGAAAGACAGATTGACAAAAGGTTGGCTAGAGTACATGTTCATACATCTTAAGTTTAAATAAAATAGTGAAAATTTTGCATATATTGGTATGCCTCTTACTTTTTTCAGTTGTACTGATATATAATTGTTTTTAAATTATATATATTTAAACTGTACAATATATTTCAAAATACATATCACTGAAACAATCATGAAATCAAGTTAAATAAACCCACAAAAGTATTTTCTGTTATGCTAACTTAGTTTTCAACTTAGTTAAACTAAGTAGACTATCTTAGTTTTCTAAGTTGACTCATTTAGTTTTCAACCCAAACTATTAGTTTACTCACTAAGTGGCCCAGGCCAGCCTTGAACTCATGACAGTCCTCCTGCCTCTGCCTCCTGAGTGCTGTGCTTACAGGTGTGAGTCACCACATCCCGCATCATGGTACATGGTTACTGGGGTTTGAATGCAGAACCTTATGCTTTCCAGGCAGATGCCTGAACTGCTAAGCAAAATCCCTGATCCTTCTTTGATTTTATTTTCCAGTTTTTACTTTTTATTGTACATGCTTATATTAGATAGTGATTACATTCCTTGTGGGAAGCTGGAGTATAATATATTTTAATTCATTTTTTATCCCTTTTCTTTCCCTTTCTTTTCCCTCCCTCCATCTCTTGGTCCCTTTTATCTTTTGCAAAAGATCTAGCTTCTTTTTATATTATATTTCATATTTTCATATTCATATTTATATCTTTAATCTTGCACTTTATATTTTGGGTGTCTCATAAGAATCTAGAAAGGGGGAAAATCCTATTTATTAGTCTCAGTTTAGAAGGGGTAGGGTGAGACAAGGTCTTGCTTTGTAGTGCAGGTTGGCTTCAAATTGGCAAACCTCCTGCCTCCCAAATGCTGGGATTATAGGTATGTTTTACCATGCCTGGACTGTTAATTTCAATTCTAAAATAGTAGTACTATATTGGACAAAGTTACTGTGGATTTTCTTTAAAATGCAAACTACAAAATCCTTGAAAGAATAAAGTTTTTAAACTTATAACTGTGATAAAACCCTAACTTCTAGTGAAATCTCATTGGAAAAAATACACAAAACAGGCAGAGGGGGAGGGAAAAAATGAGAATCAAGTCGTGTCATATTCTGGTACAAGCTGTCAATGTTGAATGCGATGATGATGTGTATTCATGATGTATCAATAAAGATTTAAATTTAAAAAAAAAAAAAGACTTTTCAATCGTGCTGGTAGTCCAAGAGTTTCCTATGCATTGGGTAGCCCCCTTATCCTTGTGAAGGCCCTTGAACAGCTACTGGAAACTCCTAAGGAACTAGCAGCATTTTTAAAAGCGTGGACATAAACCCTATGGAGAACAAGAGGTTCTCTGAAGATTTGAGAATAGGTCAGATGATCCATTAGCGATCCTATTGGCCCCACAGCCACCCTTGAAAGGAGCACCAGAAAGTGCCACTATCATTCTCATAGCTTAATACAGAGTTGCACATCTGCTTGCTGCTGACTCTCCATTCCACGCCCCCCTCCTGCTTTTGCTTACCGAGGATTCTGATACTGCATAGATTCTGCCTGCTGTGCCCAGTCTTTCTTGGTATGTCTCAGTCAGGTGCCCAGAGAATCTGGTGCACATGATGTGCCTTTGAGGATGGTGTTCTTGGGTCAAATTATTGTATGTACCAGAAGATCAATCTAGTGATAACTGGGGTGCTTCAAATCAGTTCCCATGCCCTAGAATATTTTGCTAATTGTGTCATGTTCAGAAAATTGCACAATATATACTACAGTGATACATCCATAAGGGGCCACTTTTGCATAAAGGATTGCTTTATTCAAAAGAAGATCATGGGTGCTAGGCTCTCAGTTCATCATGGCAGGACCCTGGGATATGAGAATCAATAAATAAGATCTAAGAAGTAATTATAATGAAGTTGCCAATCCATATATATCTGAACTTATATTTATAGAACTGCCAAGTTAAACTGAAATGATAAATATGGGAGGAAAAGTGTAAAAGAATAATTGTCAGGTTTTACAATAGATAAAAATTTCCCCCATTTTAGTCATAATTGCAGTGCAAAGAATTTTTAGACATATATTCATTAGAAAAGAGAAATCCCTTTCTGCTTATTTTTACTCTCTTTTATATTAGGAAGATTCAACTATTTCTGAAATAAAAAAAATGCAATCACACATTATGAAATATGAAGAAGCCTGGGACTCACTGACCACTTTAGTGATTATGAGAACTATGAACTATTTTGAAAAGCAAATTTTTCACTGTTCTTCATTAAGGTCTGATTACCTCGCTCATTAGCATTTGCTCTTTTATTATTATGATTGTGTAATATAGTAGTTGTTACCACTAATGGATAAAGAAAGTTGACATGGGTAGCTTGATTAACTCATCAATAATCATTTGGAATAATTTTTCTTCATTCAGTGAATGGATCATCTACATGCCCTATAATAAGTGTGTACATTGAGGTGCAAGAAATTAGCATAAAAACTATCTGCCCTGGAGAGCTAGTTTCCACTTCTCACATCACTTAGAGTTCATTCAGACTGATATTTGATGGGCTTGTCGAATGAGTGAGGAGAAAGAATATGATTCCTTAGTCACCTTCTTCATGATGCCATTAGATGTGCACCTTCTCATATTTAGGATCCCACATGTACAAAGGACAAGCAAAATTGCATAGTCATTCTTAAACCTTCTCTCTTGCAACTTTATTTTGATAAGCAAAATATCAAGCAGCTCTTGTAAAGCAGTGCAATAATAACTCCCTATAAGTGGAAAACTGCACAAGTGTATTTTTTTGTACTTTTTTGCTTTCATAAAAAAGAAAGAAAATAAAGACTTTTGAGTCTCATTTTTAGAATGGAATTGAGATTTTAAGTGACTTTTACCTAGATTCAGATTTGGCTCTACAAAGTCTTGGTTCTCTAAAGCTTCTTAGGAATCAACTGATCCAATTCACAATGCCATGTCATCTACCCAAAGTACTGTATTTGTTAAGCGATAAGCAGAATTTCACCCAGCTCTTCTGCCTTAAGTCTAATAGCTGCTTTTCACAAGACACCATAACTACAAATGCCCTGAATCTTGCATGATCCAAATGCCAAAAGAATATGAAAAAGGTGAATAGGAGGGATACAAAATTCCAGATTATGTTTCCCCCTGAATTATAGGCATGGCCACCTCTCTGTGACAAGTTCAGGAATGTATAGATTCTGATCAGTCTCTATGCTCTTTCAGTAGCTGAGACAGGGAGCCCAGCAACTTTCTCTTCTCAAGGCCTCAACACTGGGGGCCTATTTGTTATCCGACGCAGGAAAGCATATCAATACTGACTGATACACTCCTATAGGATCTGATTTCTCTCTGTCAGAGTTTACCTCATTTGTCTGAAGTAAGTGATAACCAGTTCCAAATCAGGCACTAGCTCATTTCCACCACGGACATGTTTTCAAAGCATTTCAGTTCTGTGGCCAAGAATGAACATTCAACTGACCGAGCATCTCACACCCTAGTTTACAGCAGACTGAGGATGTGAGTGGCTGACAGGTAACCTGGCAACACACAGCAATGGACATTGATCCAGATGATCTTATACATAGCCAGAAATCCACAGCACTGGGACTTTGAGGCAAGAACTGTGCAAAAGGTATACTGTGAGCTACATACAAATGTAAAGTTTCATTACTACCACACTTGAAAAGGTAAGAGAAGCAGTACATGCAAGTGATTTCACTCAATTTACTATGTCTAAAATGTTATAATTTAAACCCAATCAACATAAAAATGACTGAGTCATTTACATTCTTTTATTTGAATTAAATCCTCAAAATTCAGTGTGGATTTAATGGGCACAAAGTATTTCAATTTATATGCTGAGTAATAATTTAGATAACATAATTTATAAATATAAAACATATTCCTTTTTCAAGTTATTCCAAAGATACTTACATTTTTCCAGGCATGGGATCAAGTATTGAAAAATCATTTTCATTAAATGCAGTAATACTTCCGTTCATGAATGTTTCTGTTCACAAACAATTCTGTTCCCAAATGGATGCATTCATCAAAATTATGCCTCTGTCTGAGAACTCCACATTAGGTGATGAATATGACCACAACTATCTTCCCCAGAATTGTGGAATGAATTAAGTTCATGAACTAAGGAACCATTGTAGTTGCAGCTACCTCAAACGTTTATTTTATTTTTTAAAGATTAGCTTTGAGGTTGAAGCAAAAGGGTTGTTCAACTTCAAAGCTGCATTTATCCATATTGAATAAATTCACTCTTTTCTGTGTCCAGAAATTATAAACATCAAAATATAAAAGTATTTAATAGGAGAGCACAAGAAAGCCTGTCTCTAATCCCAGCTTCTTGGGTAGCTGAGGCAGAAAGAGCTTGAGTTTGAGACCAATCTGGCAACATAACAAGACACTATCTTTAAAAAGAAAAGAATTCAATAAGTTAAAAGCTAATATTAAATGTATCCATATCAACAAAGTGTTCAAATTTTCCTATTAGTTCTGAGAGCCAATTTTCATGAAATACTCTGTATATTGTTCAGCTCATAAAAGTATGCAAATAGTAATTACTTATAGTTTGAAAACTTTCATTTCAGTATAAAGTGCTCTCTCTGACTAGGTCACAAATAAGTTTTCCCTTTCTAAGAGCTCCAAATTTAGTTCATTTATATGCAATATGATACTGATGAAAAAATATAACTCACATTGCCATTATTTATCTTAGAATATTGAATATTTCACAAACATTCATTTTCTGTTTCCAGAAAATCAGAGTGGGTAGTATAGTAAACCTGTGAAAATGTTCCAGACTCAATCCATGAGTGTTAGCAAAGAATACAACATCATTAAATTCATTGTCTTTTACTTCTTTCAACGGTGCCATAAACTACTGATGAGTCAGAGCATTTGCACATACATATCAAACAATTTTAACAACTCTATCATAACAGTTTGATAGAATCTGTGTCAGCAAGTGGAGGACAAATGTTTTCAATATATATCATACAAGGGAACAATGCCCCTTAATTTAAAATTTCAATAAATTCATATTTCATCTGATACAGTTGAAGCATCACCCATCATGATAAAAGTAATGTTTTCAAATCTATCTTATGGGGTTTTAACTCAGTGATGTCATGTCTGCTTTGCATGTGCAAGGTCAGGAGTTCAATCTCTGGCACCAGAATTTTAAAAAGAAAAAAGGCTCAAATCTAGATTAAACTCAGGCCTGGGATTTAGTTCAGTGGTTCCAAGCGCCTGCCTTGCAAGCACAAGGGCCTGCGTTCAATCTCTGATAACCATATACAACAATGCCAGGCTTGGTCACTCATACCCACCACAATCAGAACCACATACCACAGTGCCAGGAGTGGTGGCTCACACCTGCAATCCCAGCATTTGGAAGACAGAGGCAGGAGGATTGCTGTGAGTTCAAGCTGAGCTCAGGGCCAGCCTGAACTACAAAAGGGAGACCTTGTCTAAAAAAAAAAAAGAAAATCTAGATTAAACTCTTCTTTAATAGATTAAAAAATGACTCAAAAATATATACTTCTCAATTTTAATTAGAAGGAATAAATTTACAATATTTCTTCTGTAAATGTCTAAGTCCTTTGAGAAAAGTATATTATTTGGGCAGTACCTCTTATGTTGCATGGTGTCAAAACCTTGCAACTTTTATAAACCCTGAGTAAACTTATCTAATGTATTGTTGAACATTCACATTTGGCAATTGTCCAGTGATTTAACATCTTTAAATTCATTAATTTTAATTTGTAAAATATTTTACTCATATTTTTCACATGAGAAATAATTTATCATGGCTCCACCTAAATTATAATTGTTTGCAAAAATCTAAGCAACTTTATAACTGACCCAAGTTTAGTTATAGTTCAAAACCTCTTAAAATTGCTTTAAAATATTTAATGGGCCATTTATTCTAATTTCAGGTGACTCTTCCATTAGTTTTTCTAATGTTAACACGAAATTCAACATGTACTTGTTGAAATTGTCTCTTCGTGGGGCCTACTTTATTATCTTGAGAATTTTTCACATATAAAAGCAAATCAGAATTGCTATTCACTGCTAATTTTGCATATGTGTAATATGTAACATGTTTTCTTCTCTTGTTTTTTCTTTTACTGTTTTCTACTTCCATATCTTCACTCAGTTCTCCATCAATAGTATGCTTTTGTTTTACCTTTAAAATTAATTTGTATTTCTTTTTAATTAGTAGTTTAGTTATACTTAGAATGTGAAACATTTTAATTTATAAGTATCTTTATAGCTCATGCATCACTGCATAGAAAGAATCTGAACTGGATCCATCCTTTGACATTAACTATTCACTTATACATTTGCATGAAGCATTAGAGACAACACATACACCCACCACATGGACAACACAATGTCCGACAGCACAGTCATTAAAAGAAATTACTGTCCTATTATAGCAATAAAGTTCATTATAGAGAAAATATGATCCTTTAGTTTCTAAATCCCCCTTTCTTGTTAGTATATGTTTGTTATACATAATAAGTATATTCACCATGGGGAAGTGTTATGTATACATGTCATATCCCCTTCCCCTCCTTTTCAACCCAGCCCTAGGTCCCCTTCCTATCTCCACAAAATCTTAAACAATTAAAGTTAAATAGGAATACAATTCTGCTCTCAGCTGTCCTACCATGTCAAGGAGTCCATAGCCAAGGTGGCTGTGGCCCTACAGGGGACAGTGTCGTCTCAGAACTTCTTGATGCATGTAACTTGAGAACAACCAACCGCACTTGTTGTTGCTTGTCTTTCTTAAAAATAAATTTACAATTCAGTGCAAACTTTAGAGGCTTTAAAGACTTTCCTAAAGCCCTTGCTTGCTCCCCCGGGAGACCCTTGTGGAGAGTCAGGAGATAACAGAAATAGCAGCCAGAGCGTCAGACTGTGTTTGCAGTCCTGAAAGGGAACAGGAAAACTGTGCATCCTACTACTACAATACTCAGAATTGCTTCTGTGTCTTTTCCAGTCTGTAAAATAAATAGTAAAATGGTGGATTTTTTAAATGTAAATGTTCACTTACTAAATTAGTGAAAAAATTATTTCATGCTCCTAAACATTGAACTCTGTTGAAGGTGGACCCATGAGCCCTTTCTGTAGCTTTGGTTCACTTGCTTCCAGTTTAAATCCAGCCACCCTTTCATTTTTAAATATTTTGGTCTAGGCCTCTCTTACAAAGGCTAAAAGCTCCTTAATAATTTTTAATAGCAATACAAAATAATGAACCTAATATTTAGCATAATAACATAATTCAGAATTTGCACAATAATAATTTCATAATATGCAATACTGCATTGCTTATAATACTGAACAACTAGAAACATCCCAGTTGTAGAGAGTCAAATGTCGACATCCACATTCACATGACAGAATGTTCTTCAAAACTGAGAACTGATGAAGTAAGTAAATTTATTGGCATAGAAGGACATTGGACTAAGGAGAAAACAAAAATTTACAACAATATGCACGATGATCCTATTAATATTTTCAAATGTGTGAATATATTATGTATGCATACGTAACTTTAAATGTAATGATCTGACAATATTTAATATATTCTAGTCCTTTAAATTTCACCCTTTAACATGGGCATTTTTCTTTTTTTTTATTTATACTCTGTATGATAAGAGAGCATGTTTCGTGTTTTAATATTTTTAAAATACTCTCACTGTTTAAAAAAACTCCATATCTGTTTCTATTTCTAAATTGCTCAGGTAAGAATGCTAGCCATTTGTATTCTTAGGTTTCTCTAGGAGCCAACCATTCACACTCTCTGGCTTTTTGCAATCACCAAACAAAACAAGACACAGGTCAAATTTTTGCACCATGTCATAACAACTCTGCTCTGTGGATGAGGTTAGACTTTGAGAGCTCCAGGTATAACAGGTCATTTCCCAATACTTCACTCCTCTTCTGAGCCCGGGGTGGATTGTCAAAGCAAAGAAAAATATTTTAACATGACAGAAGCCCCAGAATTCCACATGAGTGACTGGCACTCCAGGGTGCCCCACCTCAGGGTAAGCCCCACCTGGGAGAAACACACTCTTGCTGGGCACCTGTGCCCAGGGCTTGAGCCCCACGGGCTGCCTCCTCCCTCCCCAGCTGTCTGCATTACAGGCAGAAACTAAATCTTCCTGTTATCAGTGCTTCATCTTAGCCAAAGGGGGCCCGCTCCTATTTTAGTCAAACCTCAGAAACCAGTTATGGCGGACATGTGTAGATGTCAAAGGAAGTGATTACATCATTTGACAACAGGATGCCAACCCTTAAGGGAGCGGCAGCCTTGTCGAGGACAAAGGACAAACCTGTGACCTGTGCTAGGCAAACTTACCTATCACCAAACACAAGCAGTGTAGAACAGACTGAATTCTCTAAAAGCTGAGGGAGACAAGACAGGGTGGGGCAAGATCAATACCCAAACTGCGGGTCTGCCTGGGGGCACTTGTACACGGCTGGGTTTTAAGGGGGAGCAGTGTCGGTGAAACAGGGGTATCTCACCGGAAGTCCCACCTCTGAATGCTAACAAACATTTTCTCCGAGCTGAAACTCTGAAAGCTACTGTTCAATTGGAAATGTTTATAGAAAGAGTTCATGGATCTGGCTGTCAGCCTTTAGTTATTAACAATTTTATTATGGGATCATTGATTGGCTGGCCAGGAGCTTTGTCGCTTCTGAGGAAGAGGAATCTAAAGAGAAACATGTTGATGGGGACAGGCTCCGCGGGGAGCATGGCGCACTAGTCCCGAGGGTGCTCAGGCTAGGACACAAAAGAGGAACCAAGACCGCGCAGGACTGAGAGCAGGGAGGGAAGCCAAGAAATCAACAATGACTGTTGAGAGCCCTGGAGAATGAAGCCATCGATTGGTGGCCAAGACGGGAGGGAAGGAAAAGCATGCCCTGGCCTGCTGGAGGCATTTGGAGTTCACGGGGCCACTGGCTCTCCACCCCAATGAAAGGCCTCCAGCTCCCTGCTCTTCTGGCGGCCGTTTCCTCAGACAGAAGTAGCTTTGTTACTGGGGGAGCTCCGGGCCGGAAGCAGCTGTGAGTGCGCAGACTTCCTGGTCGCAGCCTTTCTCCTCTGAATGCCAGACTGGGACCTCTTGGTCCAGAGCCTTTTATCTCCCGTGTTTCATCTGATTCTCACTGAGTATATTCTGTAATTTGCTTTGTCAACTGCCGCTCCCAAGAAATCACTCCTTGATCTTTTGTTCTTCAATCCCCTTCTTTGTTGGGTCCAAAACAATTTTTAATTAATGTTTTAGCTTACAAATTTATCGAAGTTCAAAAGTCAAATGTCTAAAATATGTGTCTGAAAAGAGCACTTTCTTGCCTTTCCCACCCCAACCAGAAGCAACTGTATTCATCTGAGCGAATTTTTTGTCTCATTTACCCCAGATCTTTAGTTAATATAAATGGTACATGATTACCTCTTGACTCATCAGTTCTAGACATTACCTGCTGACTTTTTAAACTGTTTTAGTTGATACAAAATTATTATAGCTATTTGTAGTGTACAGTTTGATATTTGTAGAAACCCTATCCTTCTGGAAAATAAATTTAGGAATATGGAAGGTGCTCATTAGAAATTTAAAGGAAAATAGCTTGTCACGAAGCCCTCAGTCAAAGCTTGTTCAATCTTATTTTACACACATTTCTAAGGAATATGGTTGTGTTGTGTTTTTTCTTTCCTCCCGCAGTGTTAAGCAACTTAGAAGTAGCAGCAAAACATGAAGAGGTGTTCATAGACATGGCAAGAGAAGAAAATTCAGTTCGACTTGAAAACAAGGCTCAAAATCACAGCTGATTATTTTCTGCTAACAAATGTGTGAAATTAGGATTTTTATCCCTGGCTCTGAACTACTGAGTTCAAGTGATCCTCCTGCCTCAGCTTCCCATCAACTTAGCCAGCTTTTATTTTTATTTTTGTTTGACTGTTTCATTGTATGGTTTTCTGCTGTGATTTTTTCTTTTCTTTTCTTTCTAGAAATTGATGTTTATTGTCTATTCATCTCATTTCCAGCTGTGTAAGAGTGGATAGAAGACCAGCATAAGCCGCGCTGAAGGCCGGAGCCGCAGTCTAGTCTTCAGTGGCTGGAGGGACACAGCAGTTTTCAGTAGGAAACTCTCGTTCCCCAGACCAGTCTGCAGCCTCACGTTGAGCAATAGTGGAAGAGCTACAGCAGGCATTCACCCTGAACCTCCTGCTGGGTCCTGGCCTCTTCAGCAGCACTCTTTTCCACATGCAGGGACTTCTGTGGAATTAGGATCAGGAGCACACTCCCATGGACGCTCACAGAGACCGTGCCATGCGTGAGCGGGACATCGCAGGCCACCTCGACTCTTGAGTGAGCCCGGTTACAGCAGGGATGGCAATGTCCACACA
Organism: Petromus typicus; assembly: GCA_004026965.1. Classification (NCBI taxonomy): domain Eukaryota; kingdom Metazoa; phylum Chordata; class Mammalia; order Rodentia; family Petromuridae; genus Petromus; species Petromus typicus. Next base: position 298,597 of record PVIR01000015.1, read on the forward strand.
GCACAGAGGCCAGTCCAGAGACTGCCTGGGTCTGGTGAGCCTGGGCCGAAGAAGTAAGGAGGCCAGCAGCAGTGGTGGCTTCCGCAGGGCTGAGAGCCTCAGCCCAGCCCATAGGATTTGGGGCAGGAGATACTCACCCCGGGCTGTTTCAGATTTTTGACACTGAGGCCATCACTTCTTATGTAGATAGACTGTCCCTTCCAGAAGTCAAGACTGCTAGGCCTTTGAAGAAAACCTATTTTTTGATTGCAGGTATCAGGGGCACTGGACCTTGCAAATCCTTCCATTTCAGTTGCAATGAAAATCAAGAGCATCGTCTATGGGCCCCTCTGGATAAGACAGAAAACTGTTGTCAGGCATTTTAAAGCAGTTGTTGAACAAAGTGGGTAAATAATGGAATTCTCCTGTAAGATAAATTATCTGGTATAGAAATCTTTTAACAAGTCCGATACTTCACAGAATTTCTGAATAAAACACCGAGAGGTTGTCTTTGGAATGCCTTACTCTCTTCCCCTAGCAGGGGCCAGTACTGAAAATCAGTCACCATTCTAGACACGCCACACAAACCAACTCATTTATTCTTCACACCTGCCCTGGAAGCTGAGACTGTTGTTCAAAGGAAGAAACGTGGTATCAAACGTTTAAAATGTTACTGAAGTTGAGTCATTCCCTGCGTCTTCAACCAGGAATTTTTCAGTTGTGAATAGTTTTGGCTATCCATAACACCACACTGAGAAAATAGTGGCTTAAACAAGTAAAAGTTTCTCTTTGTCACACAATAGAAATCCCACTGGAAGGCATCCCAGGACTGGTCCAGGACCTCCATGGTACCACAAGAGGCTAATGTTCCAGCTCAGTCAGCCTTTGTATGTGTCTTCATGCTTGTCTTATCATCCAAGATGGCAGCACCATTTCTGTAATCACATTTACACCACAGACAAGAAGAAAGGAAATGACAGAGGTTCAAAAGGTTTGCCAGCTGAGTATGTCTCCATTCATAGGAAAACGTCAGCATTTCCAGCTGTCTTTTTAGAAGCTTTCCTTCATATCTCTTTGGCCAGAATGAAATCATAAGGCTACTTTGCTCAAAGGCAAGGAGGTCTGGTAAATGTAGGACTTGTATTTTGAGGTCACACACATTATTCCAAACATAACTGAGGTTCTAAGTAAAGGCTGTCAGCAATGTCTCTATGGTTTTCATATACAGATAAATACCAATGTATCATAAGAATTAGAGACAACCAGACTTTCTGATAAAATTGGCCTATTTTTATATTATTGTAGCCTTTGTGCCTGACAGTGATTTTGCAAATCTTTGTTACCCAAAAAGGTTTGAAAAGTATTAAGCAGTTGAGAACAAAGTAAGTAAAGGCTCTATAGTAATAGCCAGAATAATTTTGAGAAAAATGCTTCTATTGGATTTTAGAAAGAACACATGATGGAATATTTGCAGTATTTTTTACCTTATGTGAAGGGAATTGTTTTCCCAATGAGTTGTGATTATCTATTGCACATTTATTTTAAAAATTCTTATAATTATAATGGAGAGGAAATCTTTAAATAGTATAAAATTTAATTCATCTCCTTTATCTAAACCTTTTTTTAAGCTACCAGGAGAAATAAATTTTTTTACAATTCTTAAACATCTGGAATCTAAGAATAATCAGAGAACTCACTTTTACTGCCATGCTGATGTCATATAACTGCCCAGTAGAATTCTCTGTAAAAACAGCATAATAAAAATACGCCCATTTAACAAACACCTTTAAAGTAGCAGAACTGGACAACTAAAAATAAGCTTGTGGGTCTCACAGAAGATGGCTGCATTGTGCTTCTCATTTTAACTTCTTTAGGTTTGGTTAGTTTTTATAGAAGACCAGCCAGAGGGGGAGGTCAGGGCCTCCTGCCTTCTGTGCCTTTACAGCGTCCAGTCAGGTAAGGCTTCCCTCCCTGTTCTGCCTCCCTGGAGTCTTTCCATCCTGCAAGGCCACACCTAGAAGCCTTCACTGATACTGCTGGGTCTACCGATTTCTCCTTCCCCATAATTTAATGTATTCACCATATATCGTGTGTGTATACAGTGGCCTTACAATTCATCATACAAACTTCTGCTCTTTTGAGAGTGAGATTCCATTGATTATTTTGCCAGGTCAACAGCAGTCCCCCTGGAAAGTCCAAGCAACCAGGATACAGAAGGGTAGTTATGAAAGTAGATTTCCAGCTCCTAGGATTTACGTGTATTTCAGCACATGTATATGAGCACCACCTCTACACTTGAAGAAAGCTACCTTTTCAAGTTTTCTTTCTGACCCGGTGACCACTTTTTCACCAAGAAGCAACACTTGTAAAGATTTCTCATGATGGTAAGTACATGCTGAGTTGACTGCTGGGTTCACGAGGCAGCTAAGGGGTGGATGACGTCTTGGCCAGCTCAGTGTGCACACTCTACTTAGTAGAGAGCAAACTGCCATGCTTTGGATCTCCTTTGTCATTTGTTATAAGCCGAAACATGATTGTTAAGTATACACTAATTTGGTATAGCCCAGACCTTCATTAAAGTTCAAGACTTCATGCTTCCAATGGATTTCTTGCTCAAGTGTTTGAGCTGCTATGGAATTTTTTTTAGAAAAGCTGTAGACTAGGTTTACTGAAATCCTGGTGGCCCATTTCCACCACACAGTGAATGTTTAGGAGTGCATATGCTTATAAACCCAGCCTTCTACTGCTTACCAACAAACTTCAGAAGGAAAGCGTGTTTATGCTATTCACTTCCTGTGCGTTCCTCACTCTGGGGTCCTCAGGCTGCAAAGTCCTTTGCACCTGGACCTGCTCCAATATGGCCGACAATAAACTCTGGCATGGGAACTTTGAATGGCTCTGACTGTGTTATATCCAAACTCTTCCACTGACCTTTTTTTTTTTTTTTCTGGTTTATGATCTCATTTGTGACTCCTCTACCTCTGTCTGTCCTTATCAGTGTTCTCTTTGGTTTTGTTCTGGATGCTTTTTCATTCCCATCCTCACATTCTCCCCTGGCAAACACCCCGCCTTCCACAGCTTCACTCAATGCTACGTAAGCAAACAATCCTCTGTTCTAAAATTTCTCATCAGTTTCAAATTATTCTACCTTACTTTTTCCATCCAGGCTATTTTTGTTATGTAACTGCATGTGGTTTCACTTTAGAATTCTGTAGGTTTGTTTTTGTTTTCAGTTTGGTTTGGTTTGAGACAGTGTCTCGCTATGTAGTACAGGCTGACCTTCAACCATCTAGTCTAGGTGGGCCTTGAACTCTTCCAGAACCTGCCCCCCTGGCTTCCCAAGCACTGGGATTACAGGTGTGAGCCACCATGCCCTGCTGTAGGTTTGTTAAAGTAGGAATCAGTTTTGTATAAAAAGATATCAGACCCCTCTTGCACACACTTATATTCATTCTTACACTCTGTTTCTCTCTCTCTCTCTCTCTCTCTCTCTCTCTCTCTCTCTGTAGAGAGATGATGATACCACAAGAAGGCCTTTGCTAATTATTAGTCCCCTGTTCATGGATGTCCCAGCCCCCAGAACTACATGAAATAAATTTGTTTATTAATTACTCAGTCTCAGACATTGTGCAACAGCAGCACAAAATGGAGTAACATTCTCTGTGAGTAGAGCACGAGCAGGATTTTATCATTCCCAGAAAATTGCACATATCCTTTTATCAGCTCGTGGCATCTACGTGACCATTTGCATTTCCCTCTGGCTTCTAAAAAGTGTAAAGTTGAGTATTATGCAGTGTGAATTGCTACTTTTCTTTAAGCTCAAGGTAAATTCTAGTCTTTACTTGTGTCAGGTCTTTTCACATTGTTAAATATTCTTTTAGATATTATAACTATTACATCATACAACAGACAAGCTTTCCAGTTTTTTATCACTGTCTGTGTGTCTTATCTTTTCTTTTTTTTTTAATTATCTTCATTGGTACATTAAATATACACATCATGATTGCACTCCATAATGGGGGATTTGTACCAGTATAAGACACAACTTAATTCTCATTTTTTCCCATAGCCCTACCCACCCTACCACCCCCCCCGTATACATAAAATTTGTTTCCTTACTTTTTTGTTATAATCTCAACATTTTCCCCCTTCACCCTATTTACATTGAGCATTTTCTATTTCACAATATATAATATACAATGCTAGGACTCATTTACATCTTTATTTTCTCATACCAGAGAAAAGATGCGATATGTACCTATCTGTGCCCTATTTATTTCACTTATGAGGATATCCTCATAAGTGTCTTGTCTTTTCTTCACAGCAAATTAATGTCTTAGAAACAAAAATTCAGCTTTTGGCTCTGCTACGTCATTGTGGTGCCAGTGGAGTAGCCTACTCAATCAAAAGCTCTGCATCAATGATAGCAGAGTGAATTAAGCCAGAATAAAAATATTGAAGTGTAATATGCATATTTGTGACTCAATTAATTATAAAGCTAAAGTAGTAATAATAAATCTTATGCTAAAAACAAACACAAAATAATGGTCTATCTCCTTAATAGTCAAAGAATGTTAAACAAAAACACTTTAGTATCACTCCTGAACTGTACAACTAGAAATTTTTTTTAAATGACAAATTACTTGCTACTAACCATACTAAGAAATAAATGATATTCCAACCACTGAAGATAAGACTGAGCAACTTTTCTACAAGAAAAGTTGGCAATATGGATGAAAAGCTGTTAAAAGACAAACTTATGGCTTAGGATGTGGTTCAGTGATGGAGTACTTGCCTGGCATGCACAAAGCTCTGGATTTCTTACCCAGTAACCCCCCCCACACACACACACAAAGTTTATTTCTGACACCTCAGCTATCTTACAAAGGATTTTAAACTAAGAAAAAAAAAACAGAAAATAATGTTCAAGAGTGTTTATCACACTATAATTTACAATACTAACATTAGAAATAACTTATCCAACAAGAGAGGAATAAAAGTTGATATAGGGATAGGGATTTAGCTCAGTGGCTCTGACACCTGCTTTGCAAACACAAGGGCCCAGGTTCGATCCCTGGTAACCACATACAACATTGCCGGGCATGGTGTCCCATGCCGACCAGCAATCAGTACCACATACCACAGTGCCGGACGTGGTGGCTCATGCCTGCAATTGCAGCACTTGGGAGGCAAAGGCAGGAGGATTGCTGTGAACTTGAGGCTGAGCTCAGGGCCAGCCTGAACTACAAAGTGAGACCCTGCCTAAAAAAAAAAAAAAAAAAGTTGATATAAAATTTGCAGAATCTCCATATACCTTCTATTTACCAATCTTTTTCTAAGAGTTAACTCAAAGATAATATGTGAAATAGTACATATAAAAAGATACTTATTTCGGGCCGGGGAGTTAGCTCAGTGGTTCCGGTGCCTGTCTTGCAAGCGCAAGGACCCGGGTTCAATTCCCCGGTAACCACATAACAATACTGGGTGTGGAGACCCACACCCAGCAGCAACCAGTACCACATACCACAGTGCCGGGCGTGGTGGCTCACACCTGTAATCGGGAGGCAGAGGCAGGAGGATTGCTGTGATGTGAGTTTGAGGCTGAGCTCAGGGCCAGCCTGAACCACAAAGCGAGACCCTGTCTCAAAAAACCTAAAAAAAAAAAAAAAAAAAACAAAACTTATTTCACATTGTTTAAGAGGTTCAGTTTTAGGGAATTGAATAAGTAAAGTCTGAACCTTCCTAGGGTAGAGAAAAATTCACTGACATGGGAAAACGAACACAATAAATTGCTTAGAAACACATTATACTCCACAAGAAAGCTCTTATAAATGTAATCAGTTGTGTAAATAAAAGTTATATTAACATCTAAGCATATCCTTGTACTTTTTCTGTACTTTTCCAGTTGTCTACAATGAACAAATTTTACTTTTACAGTCAGAAAAATCTATCCAAGACAAGTCCTTGGTGATGGCTTTAAAACCTAAATGTGGAGCAGCACACAGTAAGCTGTCAGCACCTTCAGCAGAAGGCTCTTCCCTTGACGAGAACCTGCTGTCCACGGCCTCTGCTCTTGGATGCCGCGGAGTGTTCGTGCGGTGGATTTAAGGATGTGAACGACGTCAAGAAGCCAGGCTCACCGAGGCGGGAGCCTTTTCTTACCTCTACAGCCACACAGACCAAATCTTTCTCTTGCAGTCTTCTGCTCCTGGCCCTGAGGACCAGCACCCCACTTAGAGTTTCTCCCCAGGCCAGCAGAACTCTCTGCAGAAAGGTGCCCGACTCTAGACCTGAGGCTGGAAGTACAAAGAAAATGGTCCTGTTGTTTTTTCTCTTTGGCTCTTGTGCCCAATAAATATGCCTGTACTTTATGCCCCCCACCAAAAAAAGGTACAACATAGTGTTTTTATTCTCTGCTACATTTTGCAAATTGTCACAAAGCCCCAAATGAATTCTTTAATCTGGAAAACATATGAAGTGTAGAAAAAAGGTGGCAAGCCCACATGCAGTCAGAACCTACAAGAGCCAGGCCAGGCTCAGACTTCACTGACACAGCTCCTTGCCCCTCAGTTACTCCAGGAGGGAGTTGCTGCGATCATCTTCTAACAAATGACATGGGGGTGCTAGGAGCAAAGTTGCCTGAGCACAGATTCTAGGGGATAGGCTAGAATTTGAACTGATGCACAAGTCCTGTTTTCTTATCATTCATCAGTGTCTGCCTAACTAGAGATCACATACCAGGCATCTAATGTCTTTAAAATTAAATATTTTAAAAGAAGAAACATCTTATAAGAGCAATGAAAAGTCTAGAGGAAGATCAAAAATATAGGAGAGCTCCTGATTTAAGGAGTGTCACATAACCCAGGCCAGGGGCTGTTGATAGGACCTGGGCAGGATGGCAAAGTCTTCCCAGGATCTCAGAACAGTAAGGGAAAAGCACAGAGGTGGGGCTTGGGATTCTCTGAAAAGTGGGGAGTGTCTGTGGGCACCAAAGCGATGGCGAGAGACAGAGACACAGCCCCGCCATTGAGAGGCCACAATTATTAAGAGAGCAGTTTTTAAGAAAAAAAAAAAATTGACACAATCAAAATTGTGGCTTGAGAGTGTGTTTATTTAAAAGTATTTGGTCTAGTTAGAGTTTTTCTGTGTTTCATCCATAATGGAATTTAATCTCTATAGAGAAAGTGATATAGGTATCTCCAAAAATCAAGAGGGGTTTGTTTGCTGTGGTTTGGTGTTGGTCTTGTTTAGTGTTTTAGTTTGTGCATTTCCTTAGCTAGGCCCTTATTTCTGAGATGTACCCAATTATTCAGGGAGTTGGGCTCTTCTAAACTTCACATATTTTTTAGCCTTTTTATAGTGAAATTTCTTCACTATGTGCGGGTTGGTTCCTAAGATATCTCAATCAGTTCAGTTTGGTTAATGAAGAATTTGCATTTTGTGAATGGGTGAATCTATCAACCCCCTTCCGGGCTGTGTCGTTTAACCTCCTTCCCTTCCTGGGATCAGATCGAAGGGTTCCGTGTCTTGTGCAGGAGCTGGGCTGACCACACCAAACCAGAGCGTCTGAACACGGAAGCAGAAAGGGAAGATGTGAGCACAGAGAGCCGCAGGGATGAATACCGCCTGCTTCCTTTGCTGTTGTAATTCTTCAATGCTGCCTGACAATCAGTCCAATTTAATAAAACCCCTTGGGAAGCACACCTCCTTCCTTAGCAGAAAAATCATGAAATGTCAGAAACACATAAAGGCAGCTTACATCTGGAAGAGGACAGATAGGTGCTTCTGGGAGAAACCCCCAGGAGTCAGCCCAAGAGAGAAGCAGGTACACTGCTCATCTGCTGATACTTCTCTGCTCCAGGACTGCAGCTGAGGACCAAACTGAAAACCACACTCGCTATTCCAGACTAGATGGTGAGCATCAGCTCTGGGAATGAAAGACAAAGGGCAGTCAAAGGCAGATGGCCAGTTCATCCCAGAACACCAGGAGGCTGAAGCATGAGGATCTCAAAATCAAACCCAACCCAGGCAACTTAGTGACTTAGTGAGATCTGCCTCAAAATGAAAAATAAAAAAGGGCTGAGGATACAGCTCAGGGCGATGGACATTGACCACGGCTTCAATTGCTAGTACCTCGAACCATACACACACACACACACACACACACACACACACACACACACACACACACACCCCTCAGTTTTGGAAAGACGAGGCAGGCTAGATAGGCAGTGGTGTCCTGTCCAAGCCCTTGGCCCCTCATGTCTGAATTCCTCATCACACATCTCACTCACTATCCTGTACTTTTGCCTGTGAAAGTGCATCTGCCCGCACACTGCTGTATCCCCATGCAGAGGTGGAGCCAGGATCCACTCTCGCTCTTCACGCTGGACTAATTCACTTCATTATTTTATTGACTGAGATTCCAGTTATAATTTCTCTTTTCAAAGAAAAGAAAAGGCTTCCGTTCCCCCACACACGTGCACACACTCATATACAAAGTTTGAAAAGCACTGCTGTCTCTCAGCATGAGCCTCAGTTCTCTCTTCTCACCCGGCCCGTTTCTCGGTGTGCTCACTCTGTCCCAGGTAACCTACCAGTCCCCCCCAACCCTTTTTAGGACATTGCTATGACTCTTGCCCACACCTTGCTCTCTGGTCATTTCTAACATGTCTTCCTCCCTCTGTGATTGACTGCTCCTCACGGAGACGGTCAGTGCTCACCTGTGGATCCTCCTCGCAGACACAAGGGCCCTGCCTGCCCTGCCTGTGCATCCCCGTTCATCCGGGCTCAAACTCCTTGGGAACTGAGCCCCTCCTGCCTTATGACGCCCTCCTGCCCTACTTCTTTCCAGCATTTCTGGCAGCTCCCACCTCGACTGCCTTTCACTCCCCTGGTCTAGCGCACGTCTAACCCATTCCAGGTCGTGTGTCAGAGGATTATTCCTGCCTGGACTCGTTCTCTGGTTGTTTCAGGTGTTCCCTTTGTCTCCCATGCACGATCAGTAAAACAATGGGCTGGGTCATAGCATTTCTGGTGAAAAGCAGATGGCCAGATTTCTCTTTAGCAAATTACATTCAAAGACCACTGGAGGAGACTGCTCTCCAGTAGAAGATAGTTTTCTCTTCCTGTTTTGTCAACTCCACTTCCATGTTTAACTGCTGCAGAAAACTGTTATGAATTTCATAAATATGTATACAGCCATGCATTAAAAGGAAAAGCTGTAGCACTGCTGGGCCCACTTCCTCCAAGATTTTGTGGTTGTAAAGGGCAGCAGAAGCATTGCCATCCTGGGTAAACACATAGCAGGAGATCTGTAAAGACACAGCAGAGCAACTAAAAGCACGGACAGCAAATCAAAAGACAATAAGGCCTCCTTAAAACTTCAAGTGCAAGTCAGCATCACCGCAGGAGTTGGACACACCTCTGCTTCCTTTTTCCTTGTGGCTCTTCAGCTGTCCAGAACTCAGAATGTTGTTAAGTACTGGCATCTTCCCACAGCCCCAGAGCTTCTAAACCCCAGTTTATCCCCAGTGGCTTCCTATCCCAGATTCTTGCATTCAAATCTCCAGAGAGCGTGCTGGAGCTACACTGCTCAGTGAAGGAGTCCCTGCAAAGTGCACACAAGGCCCTATGCTGAATACTTAGGTTTTCTTTGCCCAGCGGGAAAGAAAAAAGTCTGAAGTATAAACAAGACAAGTAGAAAAATCTGGAGAAAGAATCTAATTAATGGAGTATGACTGAAAAGGCAAGGCCTGCTTGCCCTAGTGGCATTTAGTATTATTTGCAACACATTAATGTAACCTCTCCTGTTTCCTCCTTATGCTGTTCTCTCAACTGTTGCTCCTAGTTTCAAGTGCAGGGACAGAAAGTCAGCAACTAGAACCCATCTGAGTGAACCTCACCAATTAAAGGTGACACCAACTAGATTTGCCCCCTCCCCAAGAAGCCTCTTGTATCTGTCTTCTTTTAAAAAATCCTCCATGGGCTGGGGATTTAGCTCAGTGGTTCCAGCACCTGTCTTGCAAGTGCAAGGACCCAGGTTCAATTCCCCCGTAACCACATACAATACTGGGCATGGAGACTCACACCCAGCAGCAATTAGTACCACATACCGCAGAGCCAGGTGTGGTGGCTCACGCCTGTAATCCCAGCACTCGGGAGGCAGAGGCAGGAGGATTGCTATGATGTCAGTTTGAGGCTGAGCTCAGGGCCAGCCTGAACTGCAAAGCGAGACCTTGTCTCAAATAAATAAATAAATAAAAATCCTCCAAATTTAAACAGACTGAAATTCTGTATCCAAATTGGGGTGTTCTCTTAAACTAACAAGCTTGCATTCTGGTTGGATTTTTAGTTCCTTAAAAATGCAGTTTTCCTCTGGTCCTCTCAAAAGAATCTCATGTTTCTGTCCCATGAGCCTTTCTTAGTGAATAGCTTTATATCATGAGATTTATTTTCACTGCTAGACAAAATAGTGTTGATGTTCCATAAATAATGTATTGAGATATGTGATCAGTGGCTGAAAATCAGTGCAATTATTTTGTCACATGAAAACTTCCAAGAAACAGTTATTTTAAAACTTCTACTAGGTTTCAATGTTGCTAATCTTATCTTCATTAAAACAAATGTTTGAAAAACTCATTGCCACATCTAGCATGATTGGTCCATGGACTCCGTTCTATAATTTTTAAACATGGAAATTATTCCCCTCTAGTAGAGGGAAAAAATGAGAATTCCACCAGACCTCTAACAAAAACATACTCAAGCTGTGAATTGCAGAAACAAGAAACTTAATTAATCCTCCAGTAAAGAATTACAGAGAGACAGCTAGCATTTTACGGACTAAAAGTATATAACACCAAAGCCGAACTGAACATTTTTGAGACTAATTTTGCCTTCAGTGATAATAAATTATTGAATTTTCTGCCAAAGGAAAGAGTTATAGAACCCACAAGACTCAGATTTAACAGAAAACAAATCAGTATTATTGGACATTAATGATTTTTGAGTCTTTGAGATGGATTTTATAGTCAGTGACGATGATTCTGTCTTACTCGCATTGAATCATGTAGAAAGGAGGAATTTTGAAATTGGCATTTCCCACACAATTTATTTCCTACAACTAAAGACAAACTCTGGCTTCCCTTGGTTTCTGTCCACTTCACGCTCACTCCTCCCGTGTGAGAGCAGCCTTCCCCTAACAAGGCCTGTGTGTGAAATCAGAACCCTGCCGTGGGGAAGACAGTCTTCAGATCCTACCTGCCGCACCTCTCTTCCTGGTTCTGGAGGTAGACTTTGATAGATACCGCATTCCCTTTGCTTCTATTCTCCCTAATAGCACACCTGATGCAACAGACACGTGATTGTATTGCTATTTTTAGCAGACAGGCTGATCTTTTTTTTTTTTTTTCTGATTCTGAATATAGAATGATAACACATTGTCCAAGAATTAATTGATCCCTCTTCTCTGCTCTCATGGACGAGGGTACCCGTGCTCTAGAATAAGTAATATGGGTTCCACCATACACCAGGTAGCCATTTGAACCACGATGTTCTCCCCAGACCACACTCCTTGAGCATCCCTGTTACCTTTGTATTTTCCAAGATTCTGACATAGTGCATAATGGTGCCAAAGGATGCTTGTGGGTGTTGCGCTGTTGTATCCTCAGCCAGATAAACACATGGCCCATGTGTCTTAAGAGAGTCTGCCTTGCTGCTTCCCCTTCACCTTCAACCCAATTGCATAACCCAAGGCTCTTTCCTTGGTCGAAATTACACAGCTGTCAGAGTGGAACGGGTCAGAGAATGAGGAGAGACAGAGAAACAAGAGAAAGAGAAATAGAGTAGTTCCATATTCCGGGAAGTACATGAAATACTTCATATGTTTTACCTAATTTAATCTTACTGAAGCTCCAAAGAGGAGAACTACTATTGGGTTACTTTTCAACTGAGAAAAACAACAAATTTTGTGAAATGCCTGCTCAGACTTGCCAGTGAAAAGTGAAATCAAATACTGAGAAATGATTTTAGAAGACTGAGTGCAGGGCTCTCAGCACTGACCACTTTTTCCCTGGCACCTCCACGGAACAGGTCGAGCAGCAGAGGGAGATAGAAGCAGCATTGATCACTTCACCCGCCGCCTGCCAGGCACACACTCATACTCCAGTCTCTCTGGGCTAAGTGCTCTGAATAGTTCAGCTAAGTAACACAAAGTTACTGGCAGCATGTCAGCCATCCAGACAGGAACAGTTATGATATACCTCAGCAGAGGAACTGCAGATGGGGAGAGAAAGCGGCCCCTGTAGACATTATCAACAATCCAGAAGATCTAACAAATCTGGGAAGTTCAGTGTGTTGGTTTGTTGATTGTTAGTTTTCTTGCTTGTGTGTTTTGCAATGGTTGGGACTAAACCTGGGTTGGTCCACCACTGAGCTTAATCCTTGGGCTTTTTAAATTTTTACATAGGGGTCTGAGGATTTAGCTCAGTGGTTCCAGCACCTGCCTTGCAAGTGCAAGGGCCTAGGTTGGATCCCCAGTAATCACATACAACAGCGCTGGACATGGAGACACGCCCACCAGCAATCAGAACCATATACCATAATACTGAGCCTGATGGCTCATGCCTATAGTTCCAGCACTTGGAAGGCAGAGGTAGGAGGACTGCTGTGAGTTCAAGGCTGAGCTCAAGGCCAGCCCAAATCACATAAAAAAGCAAACCTTGTTTAAAAAATATATATATATATATATTTATTTATTTATTTATAAAATATATATTTTATATAGATATATAAATTTTGAGATAAGGTGTTGCTATATTGCTGAAGTCAGCCTTGATCTTGTCAGTGTCCTGCCTCAGCCTCCCAAGTAGCTGGGATTACAGTATATGCCACTGCTCCTAGTTTGGAAAACTCAGTTCATGGAGCAGCCTTCCATGCTCAGCATGCCAAGTGACATATACATTCCAGACACACTTTAACTATCTGTGTGCTGGAACTAAGGGAGTATTTGAATATTTCAAATTCTCCAAGTTCTTGAACCGAACGCAGCCTTAGTAAGTACATAGTTCTCTAGGGAAAGAAAACAGAGCTCAGAAGTCCCTGAACTACCAATTCCAGTTAGAAAAGAAATCTCAAAAAAAATGTTGGTGCAGTATTATGGGAGAGTGTGAATGACAAGCACACATGTGAAAATTTCCTGGTGTATTTGTTAAAAAAATCCCTGCCTCTCCAATCCTCCACCTACTGGATCAGAAGAACCAGGACTGGAAACCAACCTTGGCATTGTTGACATGCTTCCCAGTCCTGCCCTTTTTGGTAGCATCCTGGGATGGCTTTCGAAGGGTAGGACACTCCCAGCCTATATAGGGAATCTCATTTATGAGAGAATAACCTTCCATTCAAAACCCATTACCATTACAAAGTTTTCATTCCAGCACTGGGCTTTGTAGAAGAAGTCAAGGACCTTAAGTTTCAAGCTTTCTTAAAATTGTACTCATTAAACAGTGTGTTAATCATGGATCAGGGATTGAGCATTATACAGTTCATTAAGCATTTGTATATTCCTGGAAGACTGTAGATTGTATAAAAATACAAATGATCCAACAGTTAAAATAACTGGCTGTAATGAACAGCAAAATTAATTATGAATGACCACATTGCTTACCCAGTTGACCTAAGTCATTAGCAGATGTAATGTGTTGGACAAAACTAAGACAGATTCTGATTTCTATAAAGTGCTCCACAAGCATCCATAGTGGTCCTGGATATTCACTGCCAGTGGGAAGAGTGTACACATGACTGTGCCTCCGAAGCCAGTGATGTTTGCCTAGAGAAAGACTCACTCTGAATCCACCCTAAGAATATAATCCCTTATAAGAATTTGGCTTTATTGTTGCACGAGAAGCAGACTATTCATGTTTTTTTAGTTTAATCAACTGTTCTGATACTTTCTGATTTAACCAAGCAATAGTATACTAATTAGCTTTCTCCTCAGCATGTCCCATGGAAGACTAACCTAAGAGGGCAGAGGGAAGGGAGGGGCGATGATGAAGCGTGGGGAACAGCAAATGCCTCTAGCACTAATGTTTTTGGAAAATGTCACATTCTTCAGCCTCCACAGAGAATCACAATTCAAACTCTCAAGAGCTCTGAGAATCAAGCAGTGCAATAGCTACTTCCGCTCTGTGCCAGGCAGCGTTCGTGGCTATAGGCAGCAGGACCAATGCTGCCCACCCTGAGGAGAAAAGGGAGTCCTAGGATGTTGCTCCCAGGACAGGCTAGAAAACCACCAGCACAGTGTGGCGAGTCACTCCAGGGCCACAGAGGGTCGACTCATCGTCTCTTCCTTCACTTTTGTGTCATTCCCTGATGACACAGGAAGAAGCACCTGAAAAAACAAGCCCAGAGTAGAGGCCTTATCTCTAATGAGTGATGGAAGAGAAAATTATTCCTACCTGTCCTGTAAAATTTGTTACAGGGAGCAAGCAAGCCCCTCACCTCAGGAATTCATGTCTTAGGCAGCTTCTTTCCTCTAGACTGACATCCTTTGTCAACCCAGCATTTCTCAAAATTAAGTTATTGTATTTCATCACAAAACACATGTGAATGGAATAGACTTTTGGTAATGCAGATAGATAATGATACATAGGGTAAATGGATTAATATATATATGGGACACAACTAATATTCATATATCCCTCCCTTAGCATGGTGAATTTGGAAGGTATACTGAGTTGTAACTTTCGTTTCCAACAGGATTCTGAACCAGTCAACCTTGGGCGAAGAGAGGTTCTGAGACAAATCAATGTAAATGTTTCCTTATGCTTTAAAATCTACATCAACTTTATTTAAATGAATCCCAAATGCATTCTTGATGGCAAGCACATGAAGGGCACCAATGTCTCACAGTCTCAGAGACCAGGGTGAGGGGGGTGGTTGTATTGTGGCTCTTTTTCTTTAATAAAATTTTGGAGATCTACGTGTAACTTCACATTTCACAGCTTTTTCCACCCTTCTTTCCTTTTCCCACTGTAAAAACAGTGGGCTGATGGTTTTCACAGGCACCCAGGGGTCTGACTGGCAGCCCCAAGACCTGTCTCCTCCACGCGCAGCGCATCCTGCCTGCCAGTCACTGCCTAGAAGTGAATCTGACAGTGAACATCACCAGCAGTGGAAACGCCCGCCGGACCCTCCGAGCTGCTCACAGGGAGCTCTACACTCCTCTGCCATGAACACTGAGCCTCCTGCTGCTTGTGTCTCCAATTTTCCCACACTTTGGACTCCCAAGTAGTCACAATCAAATTAGTCCTCACGGGGCACATAAGCTGAAACGAGGACCCCTGGGGACCCAGCTGGTGCACACATGACATGGGGGAGGAGAGTGGAGTCTCACACCTCTGTGTGTCACAGTCAGCCAGCTGCTTACAGAGAAGCCCCGCAGCTTAGTAGAAGGTCTCTGCATTCAGTTCCACATCAGCTTTTCTGCCTCTGCCTCTGACTTCTCGTGTCTGGCACTAAATGCCTTCTGCTTGCAGGGCCAGTTGTGTCCAGCCCAAGGAGTGCCTGGTCTGGTGGCACACTGTTCCTTCCCCACCAAGGACTGTGGTGCAAGGGTACCTGTGCACTGTGCTTGAGCTCCGACACTGAACTCTACCAGTCTCGCGATCGTGGTTCCTATTTCTGCTCTAGCCTCTCAGCTCTGCTAGACATGGGTCCCACAACCCAGTTCTCCAGGGATGCCCCATATTTCTGATACCTTCTTGTTGGCTCTGATGAACATTTTTATCAAGTAGGATTAGATTGGTTTCACCTAAAAGAAACCTCAGAATAAAGTGGTTTTGATGTCAAAAGATGTGTTTATTCATGCAAAAGAAGTCCATAGGTAAGTCTCCTAGATTTCACAGGGTCACTGAGGAACTCACATTATGCCTATCATTCTACTCTTGAAGAACTCTCCTGTTGAAAAATGACTACTGAAGATTCATGCATCATCTCCATATTTCAAACAGCAAGAAGGAAGGATTGAAGATAAGGGATTTGAAAGAATCCAGCATTCTTCTACCATTTTCACTTTAGATCAAGGATCAGAATTTAGGGGCTGGGGATTTAGCTCAAATGGTACTGCCAAAAAAAAAAAAAAATAGAAAGAAAGAAGAAGAAGAATTTAAATATATTGCTATATGTAGCATCGAGAAGACTGGAAAATAAAATTTAATGATTGGTAGATTGTTACCTCCAATAATACAGTAGTTCTATTAGTATATTAGTTAGGATTAACTTCACATGCAGGTGGGTAGTCCCAGGTTGCTGCACAAGATCCATAACTACCAGATCTCAGGCTCGTTCTACCATGTAGTTCTACTATCCTTTTTGTAGAATTTCCACTTCAGGATTACAAACAGATCTTCTGGTGCCAGTATGCATATCTACAAATCCAGCTAACTAAAAGAAAGAAAGGCAAGATATTTTTTAAATATTTCCTGAAAGTTCCATGTGCCACTCTGTTTGCATCCCAAAACTACAAGGGAGGCTGAGAGATAAATTCTAAGTGAGGATGTGCCCAGCCCACCCTTGGGAATTCTGATTCTGAAAGAAGAGAAAAAGCACATTGGAAACAAATATTAATTTCTGCCACTATTTGTACAGAAGAGAGACAAAATGAATGCGGGATGATCAATTAATAATACTTTCCATGACTTCCTGCATTGACAGCTCACCCAACATGTCCCAGATTCAGCTTGCTAAGAAGCTGTCACTACCCTTACCCTGGGTTAGGTCCTTGGATCTACTTCCTGCTGGGGCAGACAAAGTACCCTCGATTTGATGTGGAGTGACACTCTACAGCTGACTGTGGAACCCTACAATTAGTTCCATCCTAACTAACCTTCCCTAATCTTGACAATGTTATAAACTCCAGACTTAACCAATTTTAACAAAGAAACCAAAGATGTGTAGTTACTTCAGGGAAAAAATTTCCACCAATTCTGATGAGGAAATAGATTGAGCCCCATGGAAAGACCTCTTTGCCTTAGCCTTTTGACAGAACCACATGGATTCACACTTGTAAACAGAAGTCCACGGATAAAAGTGTCATTGAACAAAGTGACAAAGTGAAGTTGCAGCTGCAGCTCAGCCACTAAGCATTTGATATTTGTCCTTTACATCATTTAGGAAGGAGCTAGTGAAAACCTTGAGCTCAGCCCACCACTTTGAAATAAAACAGTAGCCAATAAATACTGTCAAGTAGGCATACCATGAGGAGTAAGTGTTATTTTGTCAAGTTCAGGGAAAGTGTAGACGTTCTAGACATGTCTGCTTGGTCTACATGAGATCAGACACTCAGCTCATTGGCCTTAGGAGACTGGAATATAAACGTAAGGGCACCTGAATGCACATTTTCCTGAATGAATGTACTGGCCAGAACACTCACCTTACAAGAAGCAAATCTGAATTTGTATTCTGTCTTCGGCACTTTGTAAACTTGGTGACTATAAGCAAGTTACTCCATTCTAGGAGCCTTGGATTCTTCTTTTCTCCTCTTGTCTCAGAAGTGACAATGCTGGGTTGTCCACAGTTTAAGTGACCAGATATAAGGAAGAAGCTACCACCATCTTTGGTCCACAAAAAGTCTGTAAATGTCCTCTGAATCTTGATTTATATGCAAAAAAAGTTCACTATTATCCTAACTAACCACATCTCTCATTTTTAATAGACTTCACAAAAGCCTCATTTTGAAGTTCCCACTTTAGCAAAACTAAATATTTTCAAAACTTTACAGGTAGTCTAGTATTTCAAACCATGATCTAGTTCAGTTACTGTTCACTAAAATATATAAAGCTTGTCTTGAAATAATACCCATAAAGTCCATTACTTTTACAACTTAATTATGTGTAGTAAAACTTTACTACCACATTTAACAGGTATTAACCTAATTCTTTTTAAACAAAAGCAATATTCAACTGGAAATGGACCCTAAATTGAGAAAACAAAAAGGAACTCCCTTAAAATATTTTCTTATTATTTATTTTTCAAGAAAGGTCAACTCAGCTAATGCATGAGTTTGCTTAATATCTGATTTGTGTTATCTCAATATTTTTAGTAAAACAAATTTGTTACTATGGTGCTCAGCTTTAACATTAGCATGAAGTACACGAATATCAGGAAGGCAAAACCAACTGAGTTTCTCAAAAACAAATTTTAGTCAAGCTCATAGATTTTAGTTTATGGATACATTAAAGTAATTTTTGAACTCAGAAAGTAGCTAAAATATGGATATTTTTGGTAGATTCATCTTTTACTACATGCTAGAGGATTTGTCACTTTCTTCTATAGTAAAAACAAAACAAAACAAAAATCTATCCAAAGACCAACACTATATAACTTTTAATCTCAATATTCCTCAGAGTGAAATCTTACCAGAATTTCTACCTTGCTTAATGTATCCACATATGAAATAAAATATCTTTAAAGTTCTCAATAAAAATTCATAAGATACCATTAGCTCCTTAAAATATGTTTCATATACAATATTTACAACTGGTAGCTTCAAAAAGTGCCAGAATATATATGCATAAACAATAATAGAGACTTGTTGGGTGATTATCTGAAATTCAATCTGACTCTACAACTATTTATTGACTGGTATATAATCAGAAATAATAAGTTTATGACGAATAAGACCCATAATTTACAAGATACCACATTGGCATCACCAACTATCATTTGTGGAGCCCACTCCAAGATATACAGATATATGGGAACTTCTAGAGATGCAAAGACATAAACATAGTCTCTGCCTCAGGCAGCTTGTCAATATCATCCTTTAGGTTGATAATGCCAACATATTAGATTCTTAGGGTGTTTTTAAATATATAAAATACACTTACATCTGTTGTTTTGTTGATTCTGTCAATATCCTTAGGAGGTAGCTGTAGAATGGATAAAACTATTTCCATTTTCTAGATGAAATAACCTATAGAGATTGAGCAATCTGCCCAGGATCCCAAAGCTAGACTGATGTCAAGAGTACAATTAAAGCTACAGTTTTATCTAAGAAGTTTTCCACTCTGATAAACTTCTTCAAAACATTTATTTAGGATGTCTAGACATAGTTATAAGATTTGCAAAACACCAACATGGTGTGGCAGATGAAAAGGCCAAATGACCAATGCAATACAGAAGCTGAGATGTGGGGAGAAAACTCTAGACCTGGATTCCTTGTGCTGAACTGCTGGTGAAACATCATAAGAAGCAGAGAAGCAGGAAAGGACCAGGAGCTGGATCCGAAGTGCCCAGCCCAAACTACATCCTTCTGGAGCACAGAATCTGAGGGTGATTTTTTTCAACCTTAACTTTAACACAGTCGTTAGCACAGAACCCTGAGCCATATAACTCAGTAGTACCTTGACCTCTTCCCTCGACAAATGTTTGGAGGATGAAGGAAAGAATAGAATGAATCACAGTAAGTAAATGGACAAACATATTTCCATAGCATTCCAAGGTTTGGAAGTCCCATTGCAGGTCTAAATGAGCCTGTGAATTAGTTCATTCAGTCATTTATGTATTTCTTTATAGAAGTGGTTCTCCACTGGGGATTATTTTGCCCCCCAGAGAACATTTGGAGACTTTTTCTGGTTGTCGATGCAGAGGCGCAGGGTCCTACTGGCATACAGGGAGAAGGACCAAAAGCTGCAGCTAAATATCCTGCAAGGCAGATGAATGCACTGCTCACAATTCTTTGTTCACCTCTGTAACACAGAATTATCCGATTATCCAGTTCTAAATGTCACTAGTCCTAAGGAAAGTAAGAGAAAACCAGCACTCTCAGGCCTAAACAGCTAAGTCTACTAAAGGTAAACAATGTCTACTCTCTCAGTTCTCCAAAGTTGACTGTGTTGATACTGTACTTTGTGCTTATTTGTGGGGCAGCTGCATGCAATTGGGCAGCTAAATTTCAGTTCCATGTGCTCCTCCATAAACAGAAAATAAGTTGTTATTTAATTTGCAGAAAAATTAGGAACTGCATGTTTTTGTGAATAGATGACATTTTCCAACCCAGAACAGGACATCCACTTTCCTGCCAGTTGCAGCACTGTATAAAGCAGAAAAACTGAAGGGGAGAAATAATTGTTATACATAAGGAATTGCTTTCCACGGTCTCATCTGGGATAAATGGTGTAAGAATCCTCATTTTTTTATATTTGGAAACAAATAAAAATGGAAACATAAAAAAATATCACTAGGGCTGTGGTGAAGAATATAATAAGTTTATATTAAATATAAGTTTATATTTTTGCTTTATAATAAGTTCTAGTAAATATTTTGGTTTAGTGGCAAAAATGAATGCTTCAAAGAAGTAAACAGACAAATTACTTATTAGGGATTAATAGCGATGATCAAGTTTGGTAAGTACAATGAAAGAGAAAATAATGTTATGGGCAATTCTGGATGCTATAAGCTTCTGAACTTTAAAAGATAACCTGGCTTGTCCAGAGGACGGCATTTTGGAAAATCTCAGGTGAGCAAATGAGAAACCCAAACACACCTTTTGGGGGCAGAAATAATCATTGCCTCAGGCAATTGTTCTCATCCCTAAAAAATGCTATCAACATTAAAAAATATAAACACAAAAGTATTTGAGACTCAGTAGATGCCTACATTTTTTTTAAAGGCAAAGTCAAACTTCTTAAAGCTTAGAGCTATTTGGGCTTAAAATGAAATGTGGTGACTGTCTAGTCTCCCTTTCTTGAGAAAATGAAACTTTTTTCACTCCTTACCCTTCTTTCTAATCTTCACCTCTCTTTGAAGCTTCCACTGGCCATTCCAGTGGGGTTGTTCCTTCACAGATACTCGGACCTGAATTGGACATTATTCATTCAACATGTTGCCAGAGTTCGACTGTAGCTTTTCCCTGCCAAATCTCACATTGAGTCTTAATCCCTTAGTGTTATAATATAGAGCTACTAGAGCTGTAATCGAGTTGATTGGGCCTTTAACTGTTGCAACTTGATAGAATCCTTCCTGTTACAACTAGGTTGTCATAAGCGAGACCGGCACTTCCTCTGAATCTCTTTCATTTGCCTTACTCACCCCTCTTACACTTGCCCCCATCAGTGATGCCTTCTACCGTATCTTGAGTAGCCTGAGGCCCTTGCCAGAAGCCGATCCAGTATGCCCTCAAACGTCCAGAACTGTAAGCTACAGAAACATCTTCTTGATAAAACACCCAATCTCAAGTGTTTAGTTATAGTAACATAAAACAGACTCCGATATGTGTGTGTGTGTGTGTGTGTGTGTGTGTGTGTGTGTGTGTGTGTGTGTACATTGTCTGTTACCACTAGTATCTTTTCATAAATATAAAGTGAATGAAGCCAGGACTACACTTGGTATTTCTTCTTTCCTTTCACACTGACAAGTTAGTACTCAGTTGGGATTTGTTAGTGAACACGAACAAAAGCTGGCCTCTGAAGTGGGCCCCAGAGACTCTCATCTCTAAATGTTCAGGCAGCTTGCATGGTCTGCTCCCATGCAGAATAGGCGTAATCCATGTATCAATTAGATATTTTAAAACAAGAGGTTTGTGGTATATATGGCTACATCTACAAAAGGTGCTGCATCTCTGCTTCACTCTGTTCTTGATCACTTTTTGTGGGCAAAGCTGGACACCATATCGCAAAGACACTCTAGTGACCTTTCAGAGAGTGCTACTAGGTAAGTAATCAATTCCTCTTGCCAAATCCAGTACTGATTTTAGTGTTTACCACCCTGGGAGGAAAATCATCCAGCTTTATCAAGTCTTCAGAGGGCAGTTGGTCTGGCCAACACCTGGATACTAATTTATTAGCAACCCTAAATCACAGCCTTCTACCTAAGCCACTTCCAAATTCCAGACCCATGGGAGCTGCATGAGATCACTGATGTTTGCTTTTGTTTGAAATCACTAAGTTTTGGAGTTGTTTGTTATATACATCAATAGATAGCTGATGCAATAATTGATTCCATCCTGGATAAATGCAAATCCTGTATTTATTTGAACTGTAAAAATGAAAGATTGAGAGAGGAAGTTATTTGTTTCCTTGAAAAAAGTTTTTATAAACAAATCTACCCTATTATATAATGACCTGATTTCATTTAGAAGTAAAGTGCAAACAGAAACCAAAAAAAAAAAAAAAAAAAAACTGCTTATGCAGCACTGTAACTTTTTCTTCCCAGCCTTAGTGAAATTTAATTGACAATTTAAAATTGTGTGTGTACAACTTGATAATTTAATATTCATACACATTCTGAAATAATCTCCACAATCAAAATTATCATCTTTTTTTTGGGGGGGGTGGGTGTATGTGAGCGAGAATACTGAAGATCTACCTTGGCCTCAAGTATGCAATGCAGTATTGTTAACATTACATCTCTAGAATTTATTGGTCTTGCATGACTGAAACTTTGTACCCCTTGGCTAACATCACCCCATTTCCTTCTCTCCTAGTCCAAAAAATAATTCAGGAAGAATTATGACAGAAAAGTAAGGACAACTAGGGAAGAAGGAAGAAAAGACAGAGTTTAAGAGTTGACCGGAGTTCCAAAGTTTCTGAGCCAGAAGTAGTTACTGTGTCTTTCTCATGCTTCTTTCCTTGCATTGGCTATGAGGAGGCTCAGACCTGTGACATACATCTCACAACTGCATAGAACTCAATAATCACCAGTTACACTAAATTCATCCTCAGTTTTATTTTCTTATCATTATTTTCCCTCTACCTTATTTGTTTATTGACAGGCTCACTATATTGCCTATGTTGCCCTGGCGTCAAAATCACAGTGCTCCTGCTTCAGCCTCCCAAGCAATCGGGAGTACAGATACAGTGCACTATGCCCCACTGAGGCATTTCCTGATATTTGGCACTACTTTAAATTCCTTTTTTCTTTCTTTTTTTCTTTTTTTTTTTGAAGTACCAGTCATAGAACTCGGGCCCTTGTGCTTCCAACGTAGGCCCAGTACCACTTGAGTTAAATCCTCAGCCCTATACTTCCAATTCTGAGATGGAAAGAAAACAGATAAACACACCACATGTAGAGAAAGACTCCAAATTCCAGGCACGGTGCGCACCTGCCACGCCCCCCTGCTTCTGCACAGCCTACCTCGCTCTCTGCCTCTCCTGCCTCTCCCCATAGAGTCTGAGAGTCGGAGACTAAGCCAGCACTGAGCTCCTGCCCCGCTCCAGATCAATGAGCCACATTCCTTCAGTGCTAACTCTCCTAGGTTAAGTGACCCAGTATAATACCAAGTAGTCAGAGAGCTGGTGGTTTCTGCTACGTCTCACTTCCCCAGGGTGAAACACGAACACCGAGGATATACTCAGCACTTGCGAGCAGGGGGGCTGAGCTGAAGTAGCAGCACAGGGCGTTTTCCTCGGGTCTTTGCAGCACGTCATTGTGAGGCCAGCGCCAGTACTTACATGCCATGGATTTAGAGCAACGTGACCGAATGGTGCATCATTAGAGGCAAGATTCAAGGCTAATTCCATGAGCCTCTGCCTTAATGGGGTGATCTTCTGTTTGGCTTTATTCTATTAATATTTGTACAGTACTCATTACCATAGCAACTAAGTGCTTTCCACCAAGAATTGATCAAATTATTAGAGAGAGGTGAGCAGGTGAGGAAAGGACTCCATGGGAGTGGAAAGGAGGCTTCCAGACTCTTTCCATCCCCGATGAAACACCATTTCATCGCAGTCTTTGCAAGGTTTCCCTGCAAGGATCCTAATGAATCCAATCTCGGCTTCCTCGAGCACTGACACCCACTTCTCAGGTTCACCAGCCTTGGCAAAAAAAAAAAAAAAGAAAAGGATGACATAGAAGTCAGAGCTGCCCGCCCTGATCTTGCCTTTCTGTGCATCATTTCCTCTTATAGGGAGACAGAAGAGTACAGGGAGCCAGGCTGTGAAATCACACTCCCTGGGGTTTGAATTCCAGCTTCTCCACTAGCTAGTAAGATCTTTCTTGACAGGTTACTGAGCCTTTCTGCACTGTTTTTTTTGTTTTGTTTTGTTTTGTTTTTCCTTCTGTGAAAGGAGGAGATTAATAAAAAGCCTACATCATAGGATTATTGTAAGAATCAAATGAATTGATAAATAGTACCTTAAAGAGTTCCTGGTACATAGTAAGTGCTCAGTAAATGTCTGCCCTTAAGTAAGACATATTCTTGTCTTGTATTTGCAGTCACCAGAACTCTCCTCCTTTCCTGGTCTTTTTGGTTCCTTGAATGGGAAAAAAAATGGAAGAAGAAGAACTATTCCTGTAAAATAAAGTCCCTTCTAGACACACATAAAGCAGTAAGTGAGGAAGATGATCCTTGTCTGGGCAGTCCTAAGTTTTCAACATTAGAAATTCATTTGTCAGGGAGAAAGAAGGTTAAAGCAATATTTTTGCAAGAATGCTCTGCTAGATTTAACTCTCATGAATACAAAGAGCATGCCTCAATTATGTGTCCCCAAATGTACAGCCAGATTCATTCTCACATCCCACACCCACTCAGGTGCAATGAACAGCTTCTTATCCTCTCGAAGAATACAGTGGGCCCTCAAGTCATGACCAGCCTGACCTACTAACAAGTTGGATTAATTAGATTAACGGAAGATTTACCTGTCTCTTGTACCCAAGTGAACATCCAGATCTCTGCTGTATGGACTTACAACCAACTTGCATTACAACCAACCCTTAGGAACCAATTGAGTTTGTAAAAGGTCCACTGTTTGTGTTTTGGGGAAACAGTTATGGTGAACCTATTATTTCAGGGTTTATAACAAGTGATAAGGAAATTTTTAAAAAGGGTAATTGAAACATGCTCTTTACTTGAAGACTAAATCTAGTGGAAGAAAATTCTCACAAATGAAATGCTTTTCCAAAGAAATGAATTTCTAATAGAGGAAGTTTAGTCACTGATTCAGGCCGAATGAAGTGCGGTCTTTGCAATTACACCACACAGATGACCACCAGCCCTCACTGAGATAAGCCCAGGCCTAGCAAGGAATCCAGCTGCGTCCCCTCCTGGACTGCTTCCTCCATGCTGAGGCGCAGCAGCGCTGATTGACACTACTGACTCCCTCTTGCACAACCAGCTAGAGACTATCTCAGCAAAATCGGAAGCGCCAACACCCATGCCCAAATTAAGATTTCAGATAAGCACCCTTGCAACTTGGAAGAGGTCATTTTAGGATAAATAAAGGCACACATTCTTTTCATTGTGGGTAGCAGTTAATTAATCGCCTCATCTGAGAACTTGTTATTACAAGAGCCCATATAAACCAAAAATAAAATGAGGTTCAAGAAGGTTGAGATAAATGGATAAATGAAGAGTCACAAACAGGCTCCTGAGATAAAGTTGAGGAGGTTTGCAGCTCTGTAAGCAGTCTACTGAGGACCTGATACTGGGCACTAGCCCCTCATTTGAACACAGTCCACTTTCTACAGACGTCCTTCTCTTCGACCAGGTATGCCTCTTGCCAAGTTGGAGAGTTTTCAAATTACTGCAAATTTCCTAAATCCTTATGTTCTTTATTTGCAGGATTTATGTACCTGACCTTTTTTCCCTCCAGTGCTGAGGAATGAATGTAGGGTCTCGTACTGGTTTTACAAGTGCTTTACCACTATGCTATATCCCCTGGTTCTTAAATTTATAAAGAGGGGCCGGCGATTTAGTTCTGCAGTGGCACACTGCCTCATAAGTGCGAGGTACCGAGTTCAATCCCCAGTATCAAAAACTAAATATATCTATAGAGTCACTTCTTTTCTCCCTACCAACAATGATTCAGCTACAGAAAGAATAATTTGAAAATCTGACCTGAGTTCTACAAAGGAAATGAATTAGTCATTTTGCTCATTTTTTAAATTGTGAAATTGGTACATAATATATATATATATATATATATATATATATATATATATCCTGATTACACTCAACATTGACAATTTGTACCAGTATATATATGACATGACTTGATTCTCATTTTTTCTCATTCTCCTACCCACCCTACAACTCTCCCCCAACAAAGCTATGTACATATACATACATACATACATATATATATATATATATATATATATATATATATATATATACACACACACACACGTGTGTGTGTGTGTGTGTGTTTTGTTGGTTTTTTTGTTTTTGTTTTTGTTTTTGTTTTTGTTTTTGTTTTTTGTTTTTTTTGAGACAGGGTCTCACTTTGTGGTTCAGGCTGGCCCTGAGCTCAGCCTCAAACTCACATCACAGCAATCCTCCTGCCTCTGCCTCTCGAGTGCTGGGATTACAGGCATGAGCCACCACACCCGGCACTGTGCTATGTGATGCTGGTTGCTGCTGGGTGTGAGTCTCCAAGCAAAGTATGGTATGTGGTTACTGGGAGATCAAATCTGGGCCCTTGCACTTGTAAGACAGGTGCCAGAAACACTGAGCTAAATCCCCGGCCCTGTTTCCATTTTTTAATTACTATCACAATATTTTTTTCCTCTCATTACTTACTCCTACCCCATTTCCTTTGAATAGTTTATATGCACCCATGTTTATAGCAGCTCAGTTTGTGATTGCTAAATCTTGGAAACAACCCAAATGTCCATCAACTGGAGACTGGATAAAGAAGATGTGGTTGTTCTACGTAATGGAGCATTACCTTGCCACAAAGAATGACAAGTTTGAGTCATTCATACTCAAATGGACACACCTTCAGGACATACTCGAAAGTGAAATAAATAGGTCAGGAATATGTAAATACTGTATCTTTTCTCATATGAGAAACTGAAAATGTAAACGAGCACATGTTTTGAAGTTTATATATCTAGAGGTGAAACTCACCAGTTAATCAAATCAAATTTTTAACACAATTTTTTTCTAAAATTTTTTATTAGTATATTGTTGCAGTATGTAGTGGTTACATTCAGCTTGGGTGACTGATACATATATATCGAGATATATCGAGATATATATCATTTCAGTCATTTTACCAGTTAACCAACCCAAAAGGCTCTTTCTGCTCTTGGAATCGCAACTTGAGGTCCTTGACTGGAGCAGCTGCAGCTCCAAGTCTGTTCTCTTTTACCTCACTGCACGGATAAATTCCCCCCACCCCCCGGATCAGTTCAGCTCTGTGACTCTCAAACTTTAGCTCCTACAACAGACTCACCGAGAGGGCTTGTCGGACTAGACTGCTGGCCCCATCCCCAGAGTGTCTGCTCCAATTAGGTCCAAAGGACCCGAGAGTGCATTTTTCATGCGTTTCTAGGTGAAGCTCGGTCTCCTGCTCCAGGAGTCACACTTTGAAAATCACTGCTCCAGTTCTGGGTGTCCATTCAAAGGCAACTCTTCGCCTCGAGCTGGCCACCCTCAGACTGTCATTAACCTTCCCTGACACCCAAGGGTGGAGAAAAATCTCCCCATGGGTTAGGGGGCTCCAGGGAGCCTGAAGGTCGGAAATGAGACAGAGCAGTGTGTTCAGCAGGCTGTTGCTTTGCCAGGAGAGGCTCTTCCTCATTCACCTGGCTACTGACTCCTGACCTGCCCTCTCTACCGGCCCCCTCAGCACCACGATCAGCCACCTCCCTGCAGCCAGCTCCGTTATCACTCGGCCCATCTCCCTGTCAGGTTAACAGCTGGTCCCCATCCTGGGGCAAACGGCTTTTCAAGAAGTGACTAGCCCAGACTGCGAATTGCAAATCACTGCAGTAGGGCTGAAGCTCCCTGCTCCAAGTGGCAGCTACCCTGTGGGGAGGGGACTTCACTCGCGCCAGCGCGCACACACCAGCCGTGCGAGCCAGCAGGGTACATCAAGTGGCCACCGTTTCCTCCACCCACACCAGGATCCTTCAAAGCTCGCACTTGCCGCTCCACACCCCACGCTCAGCCTCAGACAACAGAGCAGATACACGCAGCCTGCAAGTAGCACAAAGAGGAAGCGGCCCCGAGGAGGACTCAACTTGCTACTCAAGCTAAACACCAGTTCCGTGTGGTCTCATTTATCCACACATGTCAGCGAAGAGAAACTCCATATTAGGAGAAGAACATAATGAAGTATGCACATAGGGCCTGGGGTACCCAGCAGGTCTGGTTTTGCCCGCAGGACTAAGACTGAAATGAGGAATTCTGTCTGAGTCAAAGCATCGTTGGTGTATTGATCAAGTAAAAAGTTCAGAAAGTGTTCGTGTTCACTCGTGCGCAGGTTCCTTCTCAGCTTCCAGAGAGCTGACTCGCCTGGTCTGGCAACACGGACGACTTAGAACTCGTCTCTGGGAAAACCAAGTCAGGCTGCTTGGGCTGCGCAGGGCGAGGGGTGTTCCCTGGCCCCGCCCCCGCCCCGCCCCGCCCCGCCCCCCTTCCTGTTCGCTCCACCACCCGGGACCCTCCCTTCCTCCTCTGTGAACACTGGGGTGCTTGCACTTTCCACAAAGCAGCGCTCCTCCGGAAAGGCCCTGGCCACCCAGCCCTCTGCGTGCTTTTTGGACCGTATTTAAACTGCAGTACTGAAACATTCACGGTCAGAAATAATCTTTCTACATAAATGATATAAAAGCATAATACTGCACCAAGTCAAACGCCAGTGTTAGCCATCTTTGTGACCGCCAAAGATAGCACTCTAGGATATATTTCTTCATAAGCATCAGTGGCTGATAAAACATGTCTCATCTTCCATAGGAATTTTTTCCCTAACAGTTACATGGTGTGAACATACACATTAAATGCTCTAAATTTAAAAATTAAAAAACTCCGAAGGCAATAAATGTAAGCAAGTTGTGACTCTGAGCTTTAACTGAAAAGAGCATCTGTAGAAGACACTTATACAAGACCTGTTCTAATGTTCTTTGTACAAGCAAGTTTATTTCCCAGGTTTATAAGATTCAGTTGCATTCCCTCGAAAGAAAGAGAATTCCACAGCCTCCCCTGCTCTGACAAAGCCCCAGCAGCAAGTCATTATCACTCCTGACTAATCTGAGGGAAACCACCTGCAGGAATACGCTCCTTTCTGCGGCTCCCAGCAGAACCTTCCAAATGATGATTAATCACTGAATAAACAGCGGAATTGACAAGAGCATAATGACAAAGAAAGAGCCGAGATGGGGACTAAACCTCGGGTGCCTGTGGTCCAGCCCCAGTGGGTGGAAGGGCCGAAGAAGATGGATGGCCCTGGGAGCGCCTGACACTTGAGTGTCTTGTCATGGGGGGGGCGCTTCTACCAACAAGGCAGCACGCTTCCGGTGGACATGCTTCCCGCGGCTGTCAGAAGCCAGGAGAAACGTCTTAAAACTTAAACTAATGAGTTTAAATTGGCATCTCAAGTTCAGATGGTAACAGAAACAAGAGAGACTGCAAATGACAGGTTAATCCATTATTGTAGAAGGCATTCAGAAGGTTTTACTGCTTACAGCTTCAGATTACCCTGAGTCTCTACTAATTTGAAAAATGATGAATCACTAAGTTCAAACAGGGCTCAGAAGAGTCAATTATACTAAGCTGTGATATCAAAAGCTCATATTTTCAACACTGAGGAATAAAACATGTTACGCCTAATAACAAACAGAAATGAGGCCTAATACCCACTCTCAGTTGACCAAGTCATTAGCAATAAGAACGTTTCTCTAATTTTTCAATATTTCTTTTCAGGATATATACTCCCTGCCCCCAAGGAATCCTACTAGCCAAAGTTTATTAACATGAAAAAGATTCACAGGAAATGAAACATTAGTCGGCAGGCGGCTGAATGCCCTTCAGATACCATCAGCTTTCAGAGATTTGCTGTGCAAATGAAAAGAGCAGTTACTGGTCAGAATCATTCATTCCCAGACATCATCAATACCAGCATCTTCTTCATCATTATCATATTCATCATTGTCCTCTCACCTTCGTCCTTTTTTTTCTTTTAAACAGAGAAAACTCTAAATGCACAAGAGGTTTCATATGCATCTCTCTGCTAACCCCAGTCCAAGCTCCTTCCATAAACACACTGGAACCTTGTCCACTCTGCTTGTGACTACACCCTTTCCTGTGGATTCACGTCAACGGGAAATGCTCCACTGAGTGACTATGACACCACATGGCAAGAGCCCCTGGCATCACCTGGTACTTTTTTTCTGTATTATATCTTATTCTCAACCATACCTAGAATCTTCTGGGTAGGTCTTCAGCAACGACCTCACTTTTCATGTCTTTTTCTACAGCGAACCCTCATGAGGTCTGATACTTGAAGTCTCTGAAATCCTCCCCAGAAGTAGTTCTCAGACACAGGTAGGAAGCTTGAAGACCTGGGAGAAGTAATCACCTTGAAACACTAGAGGAATCTGGGAAGAGATGCTTATTAATCAACCTTTAAACCTCTTTTCTCTGTACTTATGGTAGGTTTGCACTGGAATTTATTTTTCCCATGAAAATTCAACCTCTCCCATCCTTTAACAGCTGCGAAGTTTCACCTTTATTTTTCTCTGGTACTGGAGATTGAACTCAGGACCTTGTACTTGAGAGGTGGGCTTAGGGCTGCTGAGCTAAATTCTGGCCCTCACCTCATATTTAGAACAAGCTTCAGAGTCAGCACTGTAGTCTGTAGGTGGGCCTGTGGCTGGTGTAGCCAACACTTGACTCGCCCACCAGCACATACCGACCCCAGTGAGCCCCACCTTTGCACTTTCTTCACTAGGTTCTTTCCCTGTCTCCACTTCTACTCGCCCCTTCTCATCCTTCACGCTCCCCATCACTCCGCAGGGCTCTCTCCCTCCTAAGATCTTACAGTCTTGTGTTAAATACTTCAGTAGGCTGTGATCACTGCAGCCAGGGTCAAATACAGACGAAGGGGTCATCACACTGTTCCAAGTTCTCCACACACTTATGACATGATCTTGGCAGAGTTACTGAAACGCTCTAGGTTTTCTGCATCTGTGGAGTGTGGGCTAAAGAAATTCACCAGGAGTATTGCTGAAGAAGTTAAATGAAATCAGGGTGTGTGAGAAATGCCTTATTCTGGTACGGGGCAATTAATGATGAATTTTTTTTGTTTGTTTTGTTTTGTTTTGTTTAGGTTTTTTGAGACAGGGTCTCGCTTTGTGGTTCAGGCTGGCCCTGAGCTCAGCCTCAAACTCACATCACAGCAATCCTCCTGCCTCTGTCTCCCTACTGCTGTGATTACAGGCGTGAGCCACCACGCCCGGCACTGTGGTACGTGGTACTGGTTGCTGCTGGCATGTCTCCACGCCCAGTATTGTTATGTGGTTACCGGGATCAAACCCAGGCCCTCGCGCTTGCAAGACAGGCACCGGAACTACTGAACTATATCCCCAGCCCTAATGATGAATTTTTTGCTATGCATATTTAGGGTAGCAAATGCATAGCAGAAAATACCATTTTTCTGTAGCAGGCATTTCTTGTGCAGCCATTAGAACTCCATGAAGTACACAGCAAGCCATAGTTATAGGAATAAACAGTACAGCAGGTTCTGTGCCTTCCCTCTTGCTGACTGTCCCAGACTTCATTTCCTTCTTTTCGGGCTTCAGGGCTCTCATAGCTCCACCGCAGGGCAGAAGCTGCTCAGCTCACGGCCTTGCTCTTGGATGCACTTTGTACAGTGCTGGAAAGAGAGCCAGGAGTGAGGGCTGGGGCTTGTACTGTGCTGGTTTCCAGGATAGGGAAGTGACAGACAGCAAGATATTTTGCTCCCTAAGGCAAGAGAGTAGTGGGTTGTTCCATTCTTCCTCTAAACCACTGGATATCTTTAAATTTTTCATTCCATCAACATTTTGACATGAATAGTGAAAATTGATGTCTTAAGGATTTGATTTTTTAAAATTGCCTTTAATCCTACTACTGCCCCTGTTGTGTTTTCATTTGTTTAGATGTTCCCAGTCCACACACAGACATGCTATTACACTGTTGAATCACAGCGGCCGTACAATTTTGTGTTCTCACTTTCTCTCTCTCTCTTTTTCCACTTATTACAGCACACATATTTCTATGTTGCCACCATTTATCGTTTTCAAAGCTGCTGGCAGCTTTCTTATGAGAAAAAAAAAGTACCTTGAAATGCCAAAATGTTGGCCTACACTTGTGGTCCCTCCAGCTTCACCAGCTATTTCCAGTGCTCGCTTCTGTCCTTCGGGCTGTGTCACACATGAGTGACACGTGTGAAATTAACACAACTCCCATGTGGATCTAGAACACTTATGTCAATACATGAGCTGTAGGGTGGATCAGACTCGCCCACGGAGGCTGCTGGACATAGACTTCCTGGGCCCACAGCACAGCAAGTCTGAGTCCGTGGTTCTTGGGTGGTGCCCAGGAATCCAGATTTTTAGCATCAGAAATGACACTGCTGGAGACAACTAGAAGCAGTAGTGGTTAAAAGCATAGACTCTTGGCTCCTGGCAGGTGTGGATTTGAATTCTAACTTTACCACTTACTGGTTTTGTGACTTTGGGGATGTTATTTATCCTCTGGATGCCTCCATTTCTGTCCTGTAAAATGGGGTGTAATATTCTTTTTCTGAAGCTCCAATGAGAGGATATATGCAGAGTGCTAAATAAGTTTCTACTGAAAGCTTCATTATTTCTCTCATTATTACTATTCTCCCTCTGTGAATATGCAGTCCTTTAGGCACTGTGAGCTCCATGTTTCTGCTTCTCCTAATTTTTAACTGATTACAACAAGGACTGTAGCATTCACTCCTGAATTCTCAGTGCCGGGCTTGCCTCAAATTCTGGGCAGTCTTTGCACGCCCCCCCCCCCGTCTCTGTCTGTCTGTCTGTCTGTCTGTCTCTCTCCCATATCTATCCAGCAAATAAGTCCAATACTGACTAGAAATCAGTCAGTGGGCAGCAGAAAGCAAGAGTTTTAATTCCAACATGGAGTTCCAGTTTTTCTTCTTTCCTCCCCCACTGGGTCCTCCCACAGCCCTAAAGGAAACTGAGAATGCTCCTATACATGAAAAATATGAATTTCCCCCAAGAAAAGCAAGAAAAACCTTTACCCCTGGGCTATTCTCTGATGGAGAACAAGGTTGCAGATCAACAAAGGAGGGGCTGGAGTTGCAGCTCAGTGGTAAAGCACCTGGCCCGCATGTGTGAGCCTCTGGGACCAGGAAGAGAAAGAGAAAATCTCCAAAAGGCAGAGACCTCTCCTTGCAGACAATGAGTTCATAGGGCCAAATAGAAACTGAAATTGTAGAGGAAAACACTATAGAAACTACTAAGTCATTAGATAAATAACACATAAAAGTTAAATGTATGTTTGATTTATCTCACTTAGCATTATGGTCTCAAGGTACAACCATTTTCCTATAAATGACTCAGATTTAGCTTGCTTTCTGGCACAGCAGTATTCAATTGTGCATAAACATCACATTACTTCATCCATCCATCTGTTGATGGACACATAGGTTACTTCCAAGATCTAGCTATTAGTTGTGCTGCTACAAGCATGAGTATATAGTTATCACTATAACACGATGTCCTTACCTCCCTGGGAAGACATCGAGAAGGGGAAAATCTGCATCAAGTAGAATTTCAAGTTTCCATTTTTTGAGAAATCTCCATACTAATTTCCATAGTGGTTGTATTAATTTACATTTCCACCAAAACTATAGAAGGATTCCTTTTTATCCAAGGCCTAACAGGCATTTGTTATTTGATTTCTTAATAACAGCTATTCTTTCTGGAGTATGATGGAATCTCAGCATTGGAAACGCTAAATGTAAAATGGAAGAAAATGAAAAAAATAACATAGAGTAGTTTTAATTGGATGGATTTTTGAGAAAGATTCTTAATCCTGCCCCGATGATTTTATATCCCAGCTTCCCAGTTTGGGGAGTGTTTTGGATACTGGGGGACTCTGGAGAATTTTGTGGAGTTTCTGAAAGCTAGCCACAACTACCTTCATATACTCAATTAGTAATGACAAGAGACAATAAAATATATCTGTAAATTAATTTATTGAACAAAATAGTAAAATAGATTCTAAAAAGGTGCTACTTTCCAAGGACTTTTCTGAGGGGAGCTCTTTGCCCCATATTTATGGAGGTTTTTCTCATTCTTAAATTTCAGACTCATGAACACACAAAACATGATCATTTTATAAACAAACCAAACTGCACAAAATAAACCTTTTTTTTTTCCTAAACCGAATCAGTTGGGATTTATAAATGGCACTTTTAACAAATGGTGCTTTTAACAAGAAATTGTTTCTATAATTTCTAGAATTGTTACTGTAATTCTTTCATTCTCTTCCCTCTTTGCCTTCAAAAACTAAATTTCTTTTCTCACTATAATTTAAATTATCGGGCCGGAGAGTTAGCTCAGTGGTTCCGGCGCCTGTCTCGCAAGCGCAAGGACCCGGGTTCGATTCCCCGGTAACCACATAACAATACTGGGTGTGGAGACCCACACCCAGCAGCAACCAGTACCACATACCACAGTGCCGGGCATGGTGGCTCACGCCTGTAATCCTAGCACTCGGGAGGCAGAGGCAGGAGGATTGTGATGTGAGTTTGAGGCTGAGCTCAGGGCCAGCCTGAACCACAAAGCGAGACCCTGTCTCCAAAAACCTAAAAAAAAATAAAAATAAAAATAAATAAATAAATAAATAAATAAATTATCTAAATGAATCTCATATCTTGGAAGAAGGTTCAGCACAAAGTTTTATACAACATGTCAGATATTTGGATTTGGCCCCATATTCAGGATATGAGCAATAAAATTGGGTCCATTTTATTTGAGTGTCCAGTAAAAGAAAGAAAAAGTCCCACTATGGCATCTGGAGGTCCA
This sequence comes from Petromus typicus, assembly GCA_004026965.1. NCBI lineage: Eukaryota > Metazoa > Chordata > Mammalia > Rodentia > Petromuridae > Petromus > Petromus typicus. The sequence continues at coordinate 333,358 of PVIR01000015.1, forward strand.
AGGCTCTCTTGGCAAAGCCAAGTCCTAACTCTGGGATGCCTGTGTACAGTCTCAGGGAGCACAGAGCCTTCTCAGGGGGACCCACGCCTCCAGAATGTCCCTCCCCTCTTGAGTGGACACGGAGAGAAGGCTGTGATGCTGTCTGCTCAATGAGGCATTTTCCTGAGACCTGTGGGTGGACTGGGATCACAGATTAAAGTTGTGCCAAGTCTTTATTGTGTAGCCTCTCCCAGCCTTCCATTTACAGGGACAGGAGATGCTCTTGTAACAGCCAAGAACATCATTAGCATCTCACTTCCCCTCCTGACTACCTGTCTACAGTGGCCGTGTTCATTTTGACCCAGTCAGGGCACAGAAATGATTTCTGGGCCAAAGCAATGTTATGTGAGATGGTTCACTTCCCCTGCCAGCCTGGGTGCACAGAGACAGCACGGTCCAGTGACCCAAGCAATGGCCTGGAAAGTGCAGACTAATTATAACCTGTCCAGCATCTACCTTGCTGTGTGATGCAAGGTGAAGCACCTACCATCCCTGGACCCTGGTCTTGGCTTGTGTACCACATGATAGAAGTAGCTGCTAGGAAAGAACAGGCAATTGACACCAAATGAACCTGAGTTTGCTTATCTATACAATGGGGATGACTTTAATAAATGCTTCAGTGCCACACAGGGTCATTATAAGAATAAAATACATGTAAAAACTTCAGTAATGCAAAAATACTGAAAAAAGACTGGTCCTTACCTAGTGCCCTTCTTAGTTGTAGGGTAAAACTGGGACTCTGCTCAGGTTTCTTGATGCTCATTCTAAGACCTATGAAAAGCTAAGTCCCTTTCTCTTTCTGTGAAGAGCCAGTAATCTTGAACCTGAAGGACTGTGGTTTTATGACACAAACACTCCTGCAAGGATTCAAGTGTGTCCAGAAATACCACTAAGCCAACTCCTTGCTGGGGCCATTGTGTCAATTCTTAGATCACAATCACTTTATTTAATGTTTGTGTTGAAGACAACCCCAATTCTCTTTCAAGTTCTCAAAAGTATAGAAAGTTTCTGCTTGAGGATGAGACACACAACGGCAGGCCTGCTTCCTTGTGCTCTGAATCCCGTTTGGCCTTCCCTTGTTACATCCCTACTTAATTCTCCAGTAACTGAGGAGCTAAGGTCTCTGCAAGTGTCACAGTTTCACCACAGTGTATTTACTTCTGGGTGGATTAGCACGAGTGTGCCGATTGTATTGGACTGCCAATTTTGTGGGAGTGATTTGAAAGACTGTAGAATAAACTGTTATTTTACTTGGGGAAATGAGAGGGAAAAAAATGACAGCATTTTATGTTTTGCTCCCTTTGGTTCATATTTGCGTGAAATCTTCATAATCAAAGGCTGCTGGAATTCTGAATATAATGATAACATTGGTAGTGAAAAGTTTAAACGTGGCTGGAAGGTGGGGCTTGTGTAGGAGGCAATTTCTCCGTGAAGATGTATAACAGAAGAAATACTTATTAGGAGAAATTACATATGGAGATTAGAAAAAGGAGGCTTATTTTTTAGGAACAGGTTCATGGTGTAAGCCAAAGGTACTCAGTTAACTCAACTTCTTTTTAAAGACAGTCTCCTCTGTCTGACCCACTTGCAAACCTCCTTCACACTATGGAACATTTGTTTGTCATTCATTATCCACAAGAACTTCTTGTTTGGGGGTAACAATGCAAATGAATTGTGTAAATAAATAAGCTGACTCCAGAATGACAGAGTAAGTCACTCTTTTTCCTAAAATCACCAGAATCAAGGGTCGGACCAATCCCTAGCCAGCAGGTGAGTTTTCTCATATCAGCGTTGCTAAGTATAAATGAATATTTGTGCATGGACGGCATTGGGTGACAAGTCTAGGGAATTGTTCTTATCTCCACTCAGCTCCCATACTCCTTTTCCATTGTGTTCTCCAGTCCACTTTCATCTCCTGAACATATGGCTACTGACCTCTACAATGACCCCAAAGGTACTTTACCCTAAATGTCCAGTGCGAAGCAGAGCCCCATGAACATCAAAGCAGGACCACCCTTACCACACTGCAGAGCAGATGAATTCTGGGCCAGTCTATCAAGAAAGCCTGGATTCTAAATGCTCATTCGCAGGAGAAGGGCATCACCAGTAGCTAGGCCACAAGGCTCACAAGTGCCTAATTTAAACTGAATCTAAATAACAAAAATGTCTGATTAGAATTGTTGCTTGTCTCTTTTCTTCTTCTTTTTTTCCAGAGAGAGAAAGGGAAAGGATGTGTGTGCTGCTCAGAGGTAGAGAACACTTGTCTAGCATGTAGGAGGGTATTGGTTCAATCCTCAATACTGAACATTTAAAAAAAAAAAGAAGAAGAAAAAGAAAATGGAAAACACAATAAATTGGCTAGGGAGCCTAGAAACTTGGTTAATATTCTGAAAACTTTCTTCCAAAGCTCTGAAGAGTTTAAGCAGATAATTATATCTGTGGGCTTAAGTTTTCTAATCTGAACATAAGTAAACTGGACTAGACCTATAAACATCTTCCACGTTTAATCTCTGTGACTCTATTTTCAGAATGTTCATTTATTATTAACTATTATTCTTATTACTAGGTTTTCACTATATTCTTATAACAGATAAATAACATAGAACAAAATTTAAATCAGATATTAATTGCTAACCTGAGGTAACTGAGTTTGTAAACAGATTTAATATAGACTGACTGGAAAATATATAGAAATTATTCTATGCCAAACATCGTGAAAAACATTAAACACACTTTAAAACACTCATATACCAATTATTTTTTTCTGAAAGGTAAAATTAAGTTTGTGGGTTTTTTTTTTTTCTTTGTTGCCAGAGCATATTGGGCCCTGTTTCTTTTTCTTTCACTCTCTACTAACTGCTTTAGGCCTGGATACAAATTAATATTGAGATGACGACGTCTTTGGCCACCAGAATGTGCAGAACTTCAAAGAAGCCATAAACATCACGCAAAACTACCTTCTCATTTTATCAAAGGACAAGTTGAAGCCAAAAGAGTCTGAGTGATGCATCAAAGAAAAGTCATAAAGTTGCAGGCTTTATCAATAGATTGGACCCAGAACTCATTTGCTGTGCCGTGTGGTAAGGCTGGGCCCACTTCAGTTTTCATGTAGCTCTCATCTTTATCTGAAGCCCATTTCACTACTTCATTGTTCCTAAAGTTTTTTTATCCCCACTATGCGGGATTGAATCTGAAACCTTCACACTGAACGACATCCCCAGCCATTTATATATTTTTTTCTTTTGACCCAAAATCTCATTAAATTTCTCAAAGACATTTGTGCAGACTCAGCCCAAACTTTCATCCCTCCTGTCTCAGCCTCCCAAAGTGTTAGGGTTATGACATGTGCACAGCTAGAATTTTTTTTTTTTAATTGAAATGCTCAATGCTGAAACAATCTTGTTTTCTAATTGACCATGGGTTAACAAGAAAACTGAATTTAACCAGCTTTTCCAGGTTAATAGGGCCTCATTTGCCAAAATACTAACCTCACAACACTTCACAGTGACTGCAGGAAAAGCTGCCACAAGGAATATGAATGAGTCATGGGCAGTAAATTATGCTTATGAGAAATGAGCACATGACATCTGAGCACATGTCCCTCATACTCCTGCTGTGACATTAGACAAGCATTAGGATGTTAGCTTTCTCCTAATTCATTGAATCTCCTTCTATATTGCAGCCAAATGAAGAGACAGCCCTACAAGCACCACTTAAAAGCCACGTCAAGGTACAATGTCAGATATTTAATCAATATTTGTTGATTGATTGAGCTTGGTCCAGTCAAAGGCCCTGGTTTTCCTGGTGTTCTTGTTTATGAAGAGATGGGGAAATAGCACCCACCCACGCCTATCTCACGGAGAGGCCAAGAGAATAAAGGAGACAATGGAGATCAGTTCCCCGGAATAAAAGTACTAAGTGTGTCTCATTAACATTAGCCATCAAGCCAGAGTGCCTAGTCACCAAGAGGCCATCTTTTGGTCACTTAGAATTTTGGGGTTGATTTTTAATCTAAAAAAAGGTATATGCACCACATCGCTCCATCTAAGTTTTAAAACTCTTCACACCACTTCTCCACCCTGGAGCCATATTTGCCCCTACTCAAAGTCTTTGAGAGCCTCTAGTCTAGTTGTCTTCTGTTTTCTTTCTTTCTTTGCTCCCATCCTTTCCTCTTTTTCTTTTTTCTTACCTCAACTTTTCTGAAAGATAAAGCACATTCTCAAAATCTAAGGGGAAGAACTTTATTGTCTTGAACAAAACATACTGATGGATCTGATTTGCTCCCCTAACTCCTGGATGAAAGTGCTTGCTTCTAGTGCAGCAGAAGGAACTGGGATCTATCCAGACCGCACATGGTTTGTCCAGGTTTCATCACTAGTTAGAGAGTTCATTTCAGCAGCCCTCAAACTTGTCCACGCATCAGAAACACTCTGAAGGTGTGTTAAGCAGATTTCTGGCCCCACCCTTGAGGTTTCCTATTTAGTAGTCTGGGGTGTCACCAAGGAGTTTGCATTTTTAATAAGTTTCCAGGTGGTGCCAGTGCTACTATCCCAGAAATGCACTCTTAGGACTCCTGGTCTGTTCCAAAGACTGCATGGAATTTTACCTTCTTTTAAAATGCTCATGTTCCACTTATGAAAGCTACGAGGCACACTGGTTATTTTTCTCAGGCATAGTCTTTGTTGATGATCTAATTTGCTCACCAGTTTTCTTAAGCAGTCCTATCCATGGTAATCTCCCACACTGATATATATCTGCATTTACATGTATTAATCTTTTTATCAAAGTTAAGTTTAGACTAGATTTTTTTTTTTTGGAGACAGGGTCTCACTTTGTAGTTCAGACTGGCTCTGAACTCACTATGTAGCTGAGGCTAGTGTTGAACTCACAGCAATCCTCCTGCCTCCACCTCCTGAGTGCTGGGATTATAGGCAAGAGCCCCCACACCCAGCATTGTGATATGTGGTGCTGGGGATCGAACTCAGGACCTTGAGCTGGCCAGACAGACACCAGAACCACTGAGCTAAATCCCCAGCCCTAGATTAAATTTTTTGTTATTCATACTACTATTCTCTTCCCATGCATATCAGTATAGGTTCATGTCTTGGTTTCTACCTTTAAAAAAACTCCAACACCGTGTTTTGTTCATCATCACAGTCAGTGATATTTGATGTAAAGAATCATAAAATTTGGAATTGAAATAGGCCACAAATACTCATAACCACAACCTGTTTTGTAGAAACAAAACAGAAGCACATAAAGTGTGACTTTCCAAGATTTCACAAACAAATTGCAGCATAACGAAGACTAGAACCAGCTCCCTTTCCTTCTATTCCTTTCCTAACCTTACCACAGTGCCTCCTTGACATTGTGTGAGACTACTGAAATATCTGACTCATCATTTCTTGGAGTGTGCAGACTTGTCTTTATCTATGGTGATTTTCTATGGTAGTCTTCCTACAAGGAGCAGTTATTCCTATGATTATACAAAGACCCAGCTTTTATTTTTAAAAAAATACATTTACATCAAAGGGAAATAGGGATAGGTGTATGAAATGAAGGGAAAGAAAAAATTATGTTGGTAAAATAAAAAGGGAAACAAAGCTTATGTATCTACGGGATGGAGTTGTAGGGTGGGTAAGGGAATGGGAAAAATGAGAATCAAGTCACATCATCTATTCATACAAATTGTCAACCTTGAATGTGATCATGATATGTACATAAAATATACTTATTTCACAATTTTAAAAATTAAAAAAAATTGATAGTAAGTACCCTCTGTTATAATGATCCTAAGGTTCTCAGGGGCATTACTAAAAATTTTAGAAGAATCTGGTCATTTAATCCTTGAGTGAAACCTGGAAGTAGGTATGGTCCCCAGTGTTCAGATATAAAAGCTGAGACATAGGAGGTTATTTTTGTATGTCACTGGCTTTGAATTTATAAATATTGTTTCTTTTTCATACTGCAAATATTTTTTATCTGTTTATTTTATTTTACTTTTTATTTTGGGTGCTGAGGATGGAACCCTGGGCCTTGTGCACTCTGCAGAAGTGCGTTGTCACTGGGCAACCGCCACGCGCCCTATAATCACCTTAATTACTCCAGCCTAGTGCAAAACTCTTTCTATAGAAAGAGCTCAGTAGGGCTGGGGATTTAGCTCGGTGGCCCCATGCCTACTTTGTAAGCACAAGGGCCTGAGTTCAATACCCAGAAAATGAAGAAAATAAAAATAAAAGAAAGAAAAGAAAAGATCAATAAATATATGCTAAGTAAATTATTGAATGAAAATTCCTCTCAATAATCATGGTTTACCAATCGCTTCTACATTCCTTATTGCCCAATAGTATTTCCTTTAATGATAAAAACTTACAGTTGTCCTGGAACTACAAAATTTATAGTTTGTTGTCACTGCCTTGAAATGTATACACTTCCAAATTTTTTTTCCAACTATTTTAGGACGATGGAATGCCCGTGGAAGCCATTGCTTGGAAATGCTTTTCAGTTATTCACAATGAATTGTCCCAGTGGTAACTGTGACTCATCATCTCCTCATTCCCATTTAACAGAGGGGAAACACACAAGCAAGTCAAGTTCAAGGTCAAAGTCAAATGAAAGGAGGCAGGCATGAAACTAGTGACCCTGGCCCTGCATGTAGTTAGTCACGCCCACGACTCTCGGTGTCTTCCAAGATTTCTACACGGTTCCAAACACATCTCAATTTGCCAAATGTTTGCCACATCTTTCAAGTGGAAGCAAGTCCTTTCAATTAGGCGCATCAGGGGAAACCCACTCCACTTCTCTGAAGGAGGAACGGCTGAACCAGTTCTCCTAAAATAAAACCTGACATGATTCTTTGTCTGAATTCTGAAGCTGTTCTGACAACATTTTCTGGCTGGCCAAGGTCCCACCAGTAATGAACTGGAATATAAAAACAAAGGCTGTTCTCATGTTCTTTCCCAGCCAAAGAGGGTTGTCTAAGATCTGGGTAAGTCCTGCAAATGCTGGGATATTTATCTGAGTTTTGAGCTTTGTTTTTCCCTACCATCGAGTTCCTCCCAGTACAGCAAAAATTGTTTCCATGTTTCTACAAGAGTCCCAGAAAACCAGCCAATTTCTCCAGTCATTGAACAACTCTCCCCAGATATCTCAGGATGTGGTTTTCACTGAGTGGAATAAGTGAGCCACTAAAACAAAACAGATTTTTATAAATTGGACTTAGAATCTGAGTGCCACGACTTGTCTTTATTCCCAATTTCATAATCCAAATGCATGTCTATACTGGCATTTGAATGGGGCCATCTCTGTGTCGTGCCTTTGAAATTTTCACAACCTCATTAATTAAAGAATTAAGGATCATAACAGGTGAGAGTAAGAAGTTCAAGTAGGAGAAAAGCACAGCTCAAGAACTGGATGCTTAATTAGGTTGACCGTCAAGGTATTCACTCTTCTGGAGGGAAAAGTCATGGTGGCTATGTGGGATAATCTAAAGGGCTCTGCAACAGGCCTCCCAGGTTTTCTGTAATTTAAGGTAGCAAAACCTCAGACTCCAATGTGTGTCTCTGGAGAGACTTCCAGCTCTTACAGGGAACCACAAATAATTAGGGCAAGCTGGCTTGTAGATAGTAACTGCTCTGGTAAATTCACCACAAGGGTATTCCTTGGCATACTTGGTGAGCTGGCTTCCAGGAAACAGAGGCCAGTGGTAGACTGTCCACTCCCACGTGAGAATCTTGCCCATCTCCTCCCTGCCCTTTCTTCCCCACCCCCATTTACTGCGCAGGCCTGATTCCAGCCCTGCTTGCTTCAACCCAGTTAAAGAATTGCAAGCATACTTATCATGTATTAGGGTATGAGAGGCTTTGGGCTAATATATTATGTTCTGTGTTTCTCTTTCGCTGGATTCTTTTCTCTTACTGCTTAGGTCAGGGGCAGGGCTTAAACTGGATAAATCTTGAAGACTCCGATTTATTCAGGACAAAAGCACATGATATTGCCATCTACATTTAGCCAAGTGTGAAAAGCACACATCTCATTCAGTCAAGTTTTATTTTCCCATCTTAATGAAGTCATAGATATAAGACATAGATGGACTTCACTTGAACTCTACTAAACAAAAATTCCAAGGCTGAGCATAAATGGTACCTGACACTAGGCCTCCATGTTGGCATCAGGACATGGTGGGCACTGTGGAAAACAGGAGCCCAGGGCTGGGAGTGTCACTCAGTGGAGCAGCATTTGCAAGCCCTGGATTTCAACTTCTGGTACAAAAGAAAAAGAAAGCAAACAGGAGTACAATAAATTCACCTAGAGGCCCTCGCTGCTCAGTCCAGTAGCACTGACTTACTGGAGTTACAGACCCAGGATTGCCAAACTGTCTGTTGTTTCATCAGAAGCCAGAAACCTGGATTTTCCCCATGTTGGCAAGTCATTTTGATTATGTTGTTTATTTCTTTGTTTAAGAAGTACTGTATGAACCAAAGACTAACAACAATAACAACCAAAAAAATTCTACATAAAATATCTGCTTCTGGGTCATGACATGGTGGTTAGCTTGGTTCCTTCATGTTTATTTCCCACAGTCCCCTTCCATCTTCAGCCTTCATCCATCACCTGCCATTCCTACCCCATATTTTAAGCTAAATCTCAATTCAATTCACATCTTTGAGCCCTAAAAAGATAAAAATGTTTCCTCTATGGTTATATGAGTTTAATTCTCAGTAGGCCATGTATTGTGTGACTTTTCCTCACTTGTGGACCTGTGGCCTACTCTTATTTACATATAATCTCTAACCATAAGCATCATATGTCTATTTTGAAGACATCTGTCTTGATGAGAACTTTTATCTGTGGGCATGAAGAATCACTCAACATAAATTCACTTCAACCCATTTATTTCATATCTAAGGGAATCAAGGTCCAGAGAGATTCAGTGTTTGGAGTTACTCAGAAACCTAGATACCTGATCAAGAAATTGGGTCTAATAACCAAGCCTGCCATTTCCACATTTAATATGAGTTTTATTATTTGAATTTTAAGGAGTTGATGAGAATTGAACTCCAAACCTTGTGCTTGCCAGGCTGGTGTGGCACCGCTGAGCTAAATGACCAGCCCAAGTTTTATTATTAACTATTCTGACAATACTGTCTATATGACTGGAGAAATTATTTACCAAACTAAAGTGAGCAAAATGTATGTCAGTCATATTTAGACATCTTGGAAGCTACTCTTGGAGTATAGTGCACAGGTAGAGCTCTTGCTTAGCACATCCCCTAGTTCCTATCACATTTTTAAAAACTTGGATCAGTTAGCAGTGAATCATATCTTCCTACTCAACCATGGTGCTCCTTGCTCTATGATTTAGAGAGTCTATAGGGCTACCCAGAAGAGTGATACACAAATTAGCATCAGTACATCCTATCTCACCACTAAATATATTTTCTTTCCTGAAATTACTCAAGCAGCAGATGATAGTATCTCACTCTCACAAACACACTGAAGCCATTTTTGTAGACAGACTGTAAGTAAATGGTGGACTACAGTGTCCTTGGTGGCTACTGTCATGGGCCTTCAAAATTGTGGGGTGGTTTTAGTCCCACATATCTCAGCCTGTAGAAAGGGGTTCTGCCCCTGATTAGAGAGCATGACAGCATGGTATAGACCCAGCTTAGGAAAGAGCTGGGGCAATGAATATGTCCACTCTAAGACGTATCCTCTTCAGTGATGTGACAGGATTGAACAAGGTTCTCCTGAGAGTCTCTTTAAAGGTTTAGTATCTAGAGCTTGGAGGCTCATAGGTAGAGCCCTTGCTTAGCATATATAAAGACCAGGGTTTAATCCGCAGCACTGAAAAACAAAAGTTTCTCAACATTTCCTACTTTTACCATGGCTAATGGAAACTATTGGAGATGTTCTGATGAAAACACACACAGACACACAAAAAATTATAATCTTTAAGGGTTGTTATGTAGGGCCACTTGCTTATACATCAAGATTATATCTTATCCTGATATAAAAAATTTTGTGCTGCTGCTACTGCTACTGTACATTTAGATACTACTTTATATTATCTTAAATTTTCATACATTTACTTGTAAATTTTTTGGCATATCTTTATATTTTGACAATTTTTAAAATAAAATATGCACAAAAATCTAAAATTGTTTTTAACCTTAGTCTTTTCAGTGACAAGTAAAAAGGTCACGTGCAATTTATTGGCTTTTGTCTGACTGAGGAAACCTTTTCATTTATTTTTTTAAGTCTAACTTTTTTCAAACCAAACATCACAAAAAAGGGAGGAAATCATGGCAGAGACACCAAAAAGCCCACACGCTGCATTTTTAGTCATCCTCTCCACAGCTCCACATTCTGTGGTGCTTCTTTAACAATGAGTTGAAGATTGATGCTTTGGGGGATAATGAAGCACGGAACTATCGTTCAGACATACAGTTCCTTTTCAGCTCCTTCTCTGCATGGGCCAGGATATTGGGGAAAATCAGCAGATTTCTGAGTGTTAATGTTCAACTAGTACAGTAATGGGTAGAAAGCGCAGAGGCCAAGACAGATTTGTCTGACAGGTCCACCACTGCAGCCTATTGAAGTCGGCATGTACCAGCCTTGTATGTTGCCTTGTCTAATTAGCTGCTGAGCTGTTCCCCGGCTCCCTGCTCCTGATGGAGACTTAACGGGAAGAGTCCTGTCACCAGGCATGATGAAGTGGTGCTTGATTGTGCTACCAGATGTCCTGTGGATGAAGTCCAGACTGTTTCGACTAATCATCAACTTTGCAGATTCCAACACTCAGGCTTGTCTGCCAGGGCAGGAGCTTTGCAAAAGTCAGCAGGAATGATCTGTAGCTGCAGAAAGAATATAAGGAAGTGCTTTGTTTGTGTATTTTTAAAGGATGGTCTGCTCCATAGGTCCATGAGCCTGCCTGTCAGACTTCTCACACCACCCACAGGCACTGCACCATTTACCTTCTGTCTCTATACAGCCAGACCTGGGTCCGTGTTAGGAACTGGTTATGTCTTCAGTCGTTTTGTACTCTGCAGTTAACTCTTCACTTCATCCCAGTCACATTACTCTCTGTCTGCCTTTGGATAAGTTATTTATTCTCTTTAAGTTTCAGTCTCCTCACTTGTAAACTATTTTGTAGAGTTTTTGTGAATAACTTATAAAGTGCTTCGAAGGTAAGACTGCTCATTAATATTAGTGGCAGGTATTATTATGGTCAGGTTTTGAATCCATCGTTCTAAAAGTTTCATAAGCTAGCAATGGTGACACACATCTGTAATTCCAGCTACTGGAAAGGCAGAGGCTGAAGGATTGATTGTGAATTTGAGGGCAGCTTGAGTTCCACAGTGAGATCCTGTCTCAAACAAAATCAAAACAATGACCAGGGTGGTGGGGCAAAGGTTAGTGTTAGAGACCTCGTTCAGTGTGCACAAGACCATGGGTTTCATTCTTAGCACTGAAAAATTAACTAATTAATGTGATAAAAAGAGCACTTATTGATAAGCATCATTCATATTGTGTAGACCACAAATGGTAGTTGAAGGCGTATGTGGAATCACCTTTAGGGAACTGTACTAACGAAGCCTTCGGATGCAGCCTTACTGTAGGAATACAAGAAGAGAGGACTGTCTCTTTCCCTCTTGGTTCATCCTATTAAATTATGGTGGCAAAGAAGGTCCTTCCAAGCAATATTTTCAAAGATAAATGGATCTTCCCACAACAGGTAAAAGCAGACCTGCAGTGTTCAGACTAAAAGTTAGTTACAGCTGAGGGAGGTGACACAAGCTACGTCCAAAGTTGAGGCCGGCGGGTCAGAAGACCCGTCTCAAAAAGTTAAAAACTCCCAGGATTAACTAATAACTCCAAGGTTCAGTCTCCAGTACTGAGGGCTAAAGACTTTTCTCATTGCCTGACGTTAGGGTATACTTATAACTAATCCAGGAAGAAATGTCATCCATCAAAAATAGAGCTTTTAGCACAGAAAATACCAGTCATGTCTTTGTACTGGCACAAATTTTCAATGTTGATTGTGATCATGATGTGTATAAAATGTACCAAGAAAAATAATTTTGAAAATCAATAAATAAAAGATTTAGATAAGGAAGGGAATTAAGTATGGCTGCATATGCCCCCTTTTCACATGGGGCACCTGCAGCTTGGAGAGGTGAACGTCTTTCTCCCTGGTGCCACACCTGAGCCCAGCGGCGAGTTCCCAGCCCCCACCACCTCTGAGCAGGGGTTCCCCTCCTCTAAGCACAGGATGTATTTCACCTTTGGCTATAATCAGAAGACGTCATTCCAAGCCAACCATTTACTAAGGAAGGCTCAGATGGAGAGTTTTATCCAGTTCACCTGTGTCTCAAGAGGATTTCTGAAATACAGAAGTGTATGAGAGAGAAAATCTAATTTCAAAGAATTATTTAATGGTTTAAAGAAGATATGACCATTTAAAAAAGAAAGAAAGTTATATGTACATCTGTTAAATTCAAAGCATATTTTAAGTAGAAGAAATGCACATTTAACAGTCAATAGAATATCTATAAAAGAAGCCATTAAAGAGTATGTGTGTGTGCATGTGTGTGTATGTGTGTATTTCTCCATAATATATAGAAGGCTAAAATTATACATATGAGCTGTAAACAACACTCTTATGAAGGGAATGGGATTGAGAAAGTTAGACTAAGTAGACAGTAAAAGGCACTTCCTAAGCTTCTACCTATTTCAAGTTCATTTGAATTTTTAATAGTAAGTATTTTACTACAGTGATGTTATTCATGTGATTACAAACTTGTTTCATGTATTTCAACATAGCCATGAGTTAGCACTAAAAGTATCCTCAAAGCTTAAAGCTTTCCCAGAACCTGTTGTAACAGAAGGACATGTGAGGCGTATCAGTTACCTGATTGGCCCCTGATTTAAAACCAAAGCACAGTTGTAATTTGGCTATGGTTCAGTAGTAAGTATAAATCTGGATTATTAGCCATGATGGTAGTATAAATACATTTGCACATACTGTTTCTTTTTTTTTTTTTTTTTTTTTTTTTTTTTGAGACAGGGTCTCGCTTTGTGGTTCAGGCTGGCCCTGAGCTCAGCCTCAAACTCACATCACAGCAATCCTCCTGCCTCTGCCTCCCAAGTGCTAGGGTAACAGGCGTGAGCCACCACGCCCGGCACTGTGGTTTGTGGTGCTGGTTGCTGCTGGGCGTGAGTCTCCACTCCCAGTATTGTATGTGGTTACCAGGGAATTGAATCCGGGCCCTTGTGCTTGCAAGACAGGCGCTGGAACCACTGAGCTAAATCCCCGGCCCTGCACATACTGTTTCTAAAGCATTTTGGAAACAGTATATTAATCGGAAATATACCAGAATATCAGGTTTTCTTGAGGTTTGCATATGAATGTACATAGACTAAATCATAGATAAATTCTCTCTTAAAACTTAATCATAGAATCATACCTTTTATACACAACTTTTCAACCAGTACTAGTGTAGAAACCTTTAGGAAGAAGAGCAGGGTATGGTAGTGCTTGTCTATAATCCTGCACTTGGGAGGCTAAGACAAGTGATCACTGAAAATTCGAGACCTGCAAGATCTACATAGTGAAATCATGTCTCATAAAAACAAAACAAAACGGAATTTAAAAATTGCACGTAGTATTAAAACAATGAGATTATACAGTATGTTACTTCAAATAGATTATTTCTGATTTTTATAAATGCTTATTTTAAATGTTATGTAATCAGAAGAAATTTGGATTGATAGCTTTTTAAAAAAAGAACTACGCTTTTTAATTAAAAATTTGATCAGAAGGGAATTTAATTCATGATGACATTATTCTCCAAAATCCATGATTAATACAGTTAGCAATGGCAAAATTAAAATGAAGCTATATTAACCCCTCCCACTAAAATGTCTTCTAGTTACACTTTCACTTGCTCCTAGAGAATGACAAATTATTTCATAACAAGAAGTTGATTAGATAACCCCCATGCATGGATTGTCCATCGAAATTTTGAAGTTCTTAAATTTGAGTTCAGTTTTTCCCATGAAGCAGCAATACAAAGTCCACAGTGTTGTGTTGCTTATGTAGGGAAATCATCAGAGAGCACAACCGAACCTCTGCTTGCACTAATAATGACTAGGTAGCCATCATTTTTAAAAACAATGTCACAAAAGCTATTTCGAGCCTGTCATGCTTAAGAATAATTAGATTCCATCAAAGCAACAGATTATCTGTTCATGTTGTCCACTGGGTCATTACAATGAACAACCAATACAGATAAATGATAGCTAATCTTTTCTGTTCTTCTACGGGGCTGATGAATGGTTATAACATCTCCAATATTATAAGGCAGAAAAATTATGCTGACATTTAGAAGCAAAAGCACAGAAAGATAAAACTAAGTGTGCCCGACACTACTGGAGAAAAAGAAATATCTGAAGACAAATAGAACTGAAACAGAATGGCAATCAGGCCAAAGGAGAATTACGAGAGGCAACGAGTCTTGTGGGTGGCGGGCAGCTCAATTAATTACATAACAAGGAAAAGGACCCAGGCATTTCCCTAAGACACATTATTAAAAAGGATATTGACTTAAGCATCTTTTAAATTTTATGCCCTATCACAAGACAAAGGGTTTTCCCTAGTATTGATCTGTTCCCAAGTCTGGTTGACTTTACGGATCCCATAATGGGAAATGGCTGAGCAGCAAATGAGACTAAGAAGAAACTGCAATCACTTACAACTCACGTTCACCAGGTTCATTCGGCTCCAGCTCTGCTATGTCGCTTTGTGCTTATGCTGTATTTGTCAGGTGGGAGTGGGAAAGAACCATTCGACTTGTCTTAATGTGAAACAGCCATTTGGGGCTGTACCTTTGGTGCACCCCATTAGCATTTATTACTTAGACATAACTATGGAAGGAGGATGGCTTAGCCCAACAATAAAGGCAAACGTCTCTTGTATTTTTGTTTTGGAGATTTAGGAAATATGAATTGTTCTAGTTGTTTTTGCCTTGAAGTCAATTCCAGATGAAGTTTTCCACTTTAACAGAAATATGAGGAACTTTTAAAAAAATCTCAAACAGTGTTAATGAGCATAGACCCCTACTTAGAAATTTCTGCTGTCATATATTCTACCTACTCTACTGTTGGAAATATTTTGCAGTGAAAATTTTTTAGATTTTTTTTCCCCTGAAAATCAGCAGTTTTTTTCAGGAATAAGTAGTATATTCTGTCCATTAAAGAGGAAGAAAAGCTATGTTCTCCTTAACTGCAATGAAGGATCCTAAATTGAAACCTGAAACAGAAAAAGGACACTTAGAGAAAAACTAAGACAATCCAAACACTGTAGTTGAGTTAATATGTTGCATCAATTGATGCTTAATATCCTAGTTTTTCTAAAGTTACGAAAGATGCAAACATGAGAGGAATCTAGGAGAGAGGTATGCTGGAACATTCCGCAACTTGCAACTCTCCTACAAATCTAAAACGATTACAAAATTAAAAATTAACAAAAACATGCTGTTAGATATCTATCCTCCATGCCCAGCACATTTAAACACAGATGGTAAACCTGAGAGCAAGGGGGTCACACCTGATGCTTGTTAAACTTACACCGGCAGCACTGGGGTCCACTGGCAAGACTTATATTGCAAGTTAGAAGAAGCATTTAAAAATCCGAGAGTTTGTGATTCTTCTTCCTCAACATACTTATTATGTTAACACACACACACACACACACACACACACACGTACAGGCATGCACAAGAAGAAATAAAAATAGCCAAGTATGCTCATTTCTTTAGCCCAGGAGTTCTCACCTAAGGGAGATTTTGATCCCAACCCACAGGCAGGGATAATGGTAACATCTGGAGGCTCTGTTATTCATCACAGCTGGGAGGTACTAGCATCTAGTGGGTAAGGTTCAGGGATGATGCTATGTATCCCACCATACACACGAAAGCCTCCTATGACAGAGAACTATCCATCCCAAAACATCAGGTATGTTGAGGGAGAGAAGCCCTTCCTAAGGCAATTAAAATTCAAAAGCAAAGTACATATGAAGAAAATCAGACTAAAGAAAAACTGTAAAGTGCTCCCTTGAGGAGAATTTAAAAGTAGAAGAGTTGTAATAAGGATTGACCAGCCAAAGCAGCCCTTTGGGCAGCTGGATCTTAGCAAAACTTCTCCTCCAGGAATCCCTCCATGTCTTCATTCAACTTCTCCAAACCAATTCTTATTATTTAACAATTCAGCTCAAATCTGACTTGGGAATCTTTTCTGACATCACTGATCTACAGTTCATTGGTAATTTTTCCAGCAGTTTTTCCCTTTCCCAAATTCATAGGACTTTTTCTAGGGATTATGCTTAACATCTGTTTATTTTACCTTTTACCTGTCTCCTAGTAAATATTTTTTAAATATTATGCAGTCCTACTAACTGCTATGTTTCATTAAATCTGACACATCATTGGTTTAACATGCACCGTTATTCTATAT
This sequence comes from Petromus typicus, assembly GCA_004026965.1. Taxonomy (NCBI): domain Eukaryota; kingdom Metazoa; phylum Chordata; class Mammalia; order Rodentia; family Petromuridae; genus Petromus; species Petromus typicus. Next base: position 349,912 of record PVIR01000015.1, read on the forward strand.
ACCACAAAATATGAAAAGTTGTTGCCATTAGGCTGCTAGATAATAGGTCATTATCAATGATTAGACTCATAGTTACAATATAGAGAAAAAATATGAAAAATATTGTCTTAGAAGAGCTTTAACTTACTATGAATGTTCACTATAATTACAGGGAAGACTATCTTATCACGTTAAACTTGCATATTTACATTTATACACTTCACTTAACTTAAACTTGCACATTTACATTTATAAACTTTATATTTACATTTTATATTTCTTTGTTTATGTGCAGCACCAAGATCAACATTGTGGTCCCAGAATCAATAGTTCCATAATAATAATAACAGCATTTCATCTGCCACCCATGTACTATGTTACAGATTCTCATGAATATTCCACACTTCAAACACCATGAGATGGTGCTATTATCATCTCTCTTAGCAGGTGAAGAAAGCACAGTGGTAGAGTGTGCTCAGGGTCACCACACTAGTGGGTGGCAGAACCTCAGATTACAAACCAAGTTCTTTCCACTGCAAAGCCTGGCCTCCCAACTTGTATGCGATTCCACCTCAAAGACATGGCAAAAAAAGTGAGGGTAGGAGAGAGAGACCCTTTCAGATACACTCAAAATGTGTTTTAATTGCCCAGTAGTTATTAGTATCTTCAACAACAGGGACAGAAACAGAAACAACCAAAAATTAAACCAAAATGGTCTGTTTGCAATTTAAACCACTAGGGGGCAAGTATTAATACTTAACCACAAACCAAGACCATCTAAGACATACGTGTTAAATGTGATGATGCTTTTGATGACCCGATAGAAAATGCTTTTTCTTTCTTTTATTCCCCCAACATCTCACTTTAATTTTAGAACTCACGTTAGAAAATAATCTTTAAAAATTTTCCCTAAATATTAAATTTTCTTGGAACCTTTTGGTTAAAAACCATTACTTAAATTTTAAAATTGACAATATATATCACATTAATATTAAGAAACATTCCAGCACAGAAAAAGCACAGGAAATCCCATTTCCTAAGCTCCTCACCAAATTTCAGCCACAGTTTTTCCATGGGCTCACTGATTTCACCTGGATGTGTATATAGGTCAGTTTCTATTCTGCTTTTTCACATGGCCTATTGTGGGCATCTTTTGAGCTTTCTGTGCCAACCTTCACATATATTACCAGAATAATATTTCTTCAGACATTTGATTTCATAAACATCTTCAGGATATTAAAAAGTTAGTTTCTGCTATTCGCCACCAAGTTGAATTGTGCTTTCCCCCTATTGTAAATAACAACATCATGACTGAAAGCTATGTTTTACTTTTGTGATTAGTTCATTTAGGATCCACTACAGGAATGAAATTAATGTTACAATATTTATAGCATAGAAAGTTTAAGATAGTTTAAACAGTTCAGTAGCATAAAGCAGATCCCCACTCTGAGCTATTTTAGTGTCCTTAAACAAATAAGAAAGCAAGAACAGAGAGAGAGAAGCCAGAACAATCATAGCTGTCATTCGCTTGACACCTTACAGTTTTTGAAGTACTTTTGCAAACTGAAATAAAATGCCAGCTCTTCAAGTTACAAACACCTCACTTTCTCAGGGACACAGATACTGAGAGAGCTCATCAAGAGCTCAAATATGTTCAAGAGAGAATATTATAAGATCAACGTTACCTTAAGAGATGAGATAAAGTATATGAAGGGGAAAAATAAGTTGCCTTTAGATTCTTTAAGGAAAATATTGATCGAATTGATCACAGACATGCTAAAGGCATAATTATCTGTCATATATGCCACACTTACTTCACAAAGTATTGAACAGGAACAGTAATTGTTTTCCTGTTAATGAGGCCATACACTGTGTTCTCAGAGTGACTCATTTATTATTTATTTTGAAATGGGTGGGGTTGGCTCACCAGCGTTCAGCTAAGTTGGATAGTTTATCACTACCGCCAACCACTGTTACCACCATCCTCCAAACTTGGGCCTCCTTCCAAAACAGGCAATGCTGGTGTCACCAAAAACCAAAACCGCACAACTCTTTGAGTTATAAGAAGGCTAAATTGTACTCAAACCCACAAGCTACCTTTTTCCTTGTCTTAATTTTCATAACATCACTCATAACTTAAAATCACTCTTATTGTTTTTAAATAAGCTTGTAAAATTAGCTATACTTTTGAACCCGATGTAAATAATGTTTTCTTTATTTGTTTCTAGGCAGTTGTTATAATGGTTGATATGACCACCAGAGTAACAGGATCTACAACATGGTTTTGGAAGGATCCCCCAAATAAAAAATGACCCTTCTCTCTTTGTTCCCTTAGAAACATGTCTCCAAACGAGTCTTACTCTTCTTTTTTTTTGAGACAGGGTCTCACTTTGTGGTTCAGGCTGGCCCTGAGCTCAGCCTCCAACTCACATCACAGCAATCCTCCTGCCTCTGCCTCCTGAGTGCTGGGATTACAGGCATGAGCCACCACGCCAGGCACCGTGGTATGTGGTACTGATTGCTGCCAGGGTGAGTCTCCACACCCAGTATGGTATGTAGTTACCGAGCATTGAACCCAGGCACTTCCACTTGCAAGACAAGACGCCGGAACCACTGAGCTAAATCCTCGGCCATGAGTCTTACTCTTATCCCTTTGTTCCTTTACAAAACCTACTCTCTCTGTTTAAAAACATCCCTACCAAAATGTGGAAGGAACCAAGGCATCCTTCATAAAGTAGATGGATAGTAAACTGTAGGACATCCAGATAGTCGAATATTATTCAGTATCAAAAAGAAATGAACTGTCAAGATACACCAAAACTCTAAACACATGTTACTGAGCAAAAAGGCTGAAATTGAAAAGTGCCTGGCATATATGATTCCAGGTATATGACATTCTGGAAAAGGAAAACCAGCAGAGATACCAAAATGATTGGTGATTTCCAGAGATTAGGAGGAAGAAAAGGATGAATTTTTGAGATATGGGGGCATTTTCAGAACAGTTAAACCACTCTGGACTATACTATAATAATGGTTGCAAATGTATTACTTTACAACTGTTCAAACTCATTGTATGTACAATAGCAAGAATAAACTCTTTGGGGTTTTTTGTTGTTATTGTTTTTTGTTTGGTTTTTTGAAGACAAGGTCTCACTTTATAGTTCAGGCTGGTCCTGAACTCAGCTTCAAACTCAGCAGTTCTCTTGCCTCTGCTAGGGATTGAACCCAGGACCTTGTGCTTGCAAGGCAGGTACAGAACCACTAAGCTAAATTCCCAGCCTAGCAAGAATAAACTTATATAGACTACAGGGGATTTAAAAACTGTCAATGCCTATATTCATCATGTGTGATCACGTGTGTGTATCACTCTGGTGGAGCATGTTGATGAGGGAGATGTATGGAAATTCTTTGTATCGTATACTCAATTTTGTGTGAGTACAAAACTTATCATTAAAAAAATAAAGTCTATCAAAAACAACCCTCTATTGGGCCAGGGAGTTAGCTCAGTGGTTCCAGCGCCTGTCTTGCAAGCACAAGGACCTGGGTTCGATCCCCGGTGACCGCATACCATACTGGGTGTGGAGACTCACGCCCAGCAGCAACCAGTACCACATACCACAGTGCCGGGCGTGGTGGCTCACACCTGTAATCCCAGCACTCGGGAGGCAGAGGCAGGAGGATTGCTATGGTGTGAGTTTGAGGCTGAGCTCAGGGCCAGCCTGAACCACAAAAGCAAGACCCTGTCTCAAAAAACCTAAAAAAAACCAAACCAAAACAAACAAACAAACAAACAAAAAAACCCTCTATCTCTATCTTCTTCACCTGGCCACTCCACCCAGCCTTGGAGATGCAGATGTGATGAGCTCCTCGATGTATTGAATTCTATGTTCTGTGTTTCCCCACTTTGACCTCAAGTCACTTGCAAGCAAGGACTTTGTTTGGTTTATCTTCTGATCCAAGCTCCAAACACAAACACTCAGCAATGTCTTGCTAAATGTTGGCTAAATGACTATGTATGAGGGAAGACTTCTCCAACCAGGTCTGGCTTGCTGAAGGAAGTGTCTAGTTAGGTTGTTATCAGCAAACACACTGAAGGACATTAGAAAAAACGAAAGGAAAAAAAACAGAACTCCTGCCTACACTAAAAAACTACCCAGAATTCTACCATATTTCAAAAATCCGTGGGATTGTTTTATCAAAATCTAAGTGTTAAATCCAAACATTCTATAATCCAAAACACTAAAATTTAAAAAAAAAAAAAAAGTAAAAAAAAACCCACTATGAATGGGCTTTCAGTTCAAGCCCCATAATAAAAGGGGGAAAATCAAAGCTCTTGTTTAAACCAGGTGAAAGGTGCATTCAAGAGCTTTCTCCTCGTTTTCTGCCCACACAGCACAGAAGTGTATAAAGCGCTGGATTGTGGAGAAAGCCTCACTGCGGTTCCAGTCATAGAGAAAAAAGGAACGCCCCTGGCTCCAATTTACATAGTCACAAAACAAAACCCAACTTTACAAGCATAAAGGGCATATACATGGAGGAGAAAAAGCTCCACGAGCCCTGTTGGCAAGCGCCATCCACTTAATGCAGGGTTTGAAGTAAATAATTTGCAGCAAGAGGCAGTACTCTTGAGGAAGGCAGGGGCTATCGCTCTCCCCCCATAATAGTTTTGAAAGAGCCTCTCATTCGGGCAGCCCAGCACACACAGACTCGAACCTTCAGCTCCTGAGAAAGTGCTTTCTGAGTGACTCCAGGTGTTGTACAGCAAGCAGGGAGGCCAGCTGTGCAGCCAGGCACTGGGGCTTCAGTTTTGGTCACTCTGCCTTTATTATTTATTATCCTTTTTCAAATATAAAACTCCAATCCCTCCAGCCTCAAAGGAGATTGCTGCTGAGAGTGTTTCAGGTAGAACAAGCACTCACTCTCTCACCTTCTCACATGCCATCTTTCTTGCAGGCTGCTGTAAACCTTTAGATTAACGTTGTAAAGTGTAGCAGACAGCCCAGTGCACAGACAGTATGAGTAGCAGATGCAAAGGGCAGATCAAAGGCCAGACCTCTCACTCCTGGGGGACAGGAGGGGGACGCATGGAACACAGGCTCCACGCTTCGTATCTGAAAGGACTTCTAATTTAGGTTCTGGAAGTCAACCCTCTATCGAGTTCTGCAATCCATTAAAAATATGAGGGAGAGGAAGTTCTTTTAGCAACTTTCAAGTTGTGCAACACTACTGGACCACATCACCTGTATTGTTCTGTCATAAATCCTAAAACAATCTTATGATTGGCAGAATGTACTATAGTACAGTGTATTTTTATAGTAAGTGTTTTTATTGGATATAAAATTTGCAACAAGAAAGTAAATGCAATGTATGTAACTCTGCTTTTAGTATTTCCCATTTGTTTTTCCACTGTAGTAGGAAATCAAGAACAAATGGATGTTCTGGTTGTCTTATGATCTCAAATCCAGATTAGAGAAGTATAGATGTTGTGTTTTTTGGGAGAAGAATTATCAAATGCTCAGTCAACCACCTACAGAAATACCATGTAAGTGACAAATATGGCTTCTCATATGTGATCTTTTGTTTAGTCACATACTTAAAAATAAAATGATACAAAGGAAATTAATTCTAATAATATATTTTGTTCACCAAAGATATTTAGGATATAGTTGTCTGAAGAATACAAACAATAGGGCCGGGGATTTAGTTCAGTGGTTCCGGCACCTGTCTTGCAAGTGCAAGGACCCGGGTTTGATCCCCCAATTACCAATACAATACTGGGCATGGAGACTCACACCCAGCAACAATCAGTACCACATACCACAGTGCCGGGCGTGGTGGCTCACGCCTGTAATCCCAGCACTCAGGAGGCAGAGGCAGGAGGACTGCTGTGATGTGAGTTGGAGGCTGAGCTCAGGGCCAGCCTGAACCACAAAGCGAGACCCTGTCTCAAAAAAAAAGAAAAGAAAAACTTAAGAAGCTCATGGCGTACCTCAGCAGCCAAGTTGCATTTAGAAAACTCTATTGTAGGTAACAAGAGTGAAAGTCAGATGGATAACTCTTACAGAGCTACAGAGAGGGAGGCAATGAGTCCTCCCCCGACAGGCATAGTGGCATTTGTGTCACAGGCACTTGAGGCTCCACTGTGAAGTGCCTGGAATATCAGGTTAATAACAGTTTCTTAAACACAATTATCATCCATCTTTTTTTTTTGGAATAGAAAGGTAATTTTTAATTGTAATAGTAGTAGTAAGGATTTCATTTACTATTACTGGAATTTTCCAGTCTTCTCTATACCACTGTGAAGGGGTAGTATACTCCTGAATGTCAGCTGGGCCTGGACCTGGACATTCAAAGAGTTTTCATGTAATTAGAAACACACTCAACATGCCACCTGATGATTTAGACCTTTTCTTTTATGTTTGTCTTATATTTTTGTGCCAGGGATGTAGCTCAGTGGTGCCATGCCTCTCTCTTTTCTATTCTGAAGAAATTATTCCTGATTTTGTGATGCTTTCCATTTTACTTCAGTAAATGTATATCCTGCATTTAGAGCTGTGTGTGGTGGTACAGGCAAGGAATCCCACCCTTCAGGAGGCTGACGGAAGAATGATCGTGAATTAGAGGCCAACCTGGACACAGTGAGAACTTATCTCAAAAAAAAAAAAAAAAAGACTATGAACCATTTAAATCTGTTTTAAAACAAAACAAAATATAAACATATAGACAGATTTCTGATGTTTTGATTGTGTTTATCTGAAGTTGTCTCATACCCTGAGAGTAATGGAAGGGGGCAGTGGAAGGACTGTTGCAAAACCCAGTACAGGGGCACCTCAACAATATATATAGATAGATATCTATATGATGTTTACAGAGAGGGCAGGCTAGGAGGGAGAAAGAAAATATAATTTTGCAACAGGATTTTAAAAAATTATTTAAATTACAAATAGTCTATGTTTATATGACAATAACAAGTTTCTAATTGCAGCCTGTTTTGCCATTTCTTTCTATTATGAAACTGTGAAACAGATCAAATATCACTTCAAATATAACATATAGAAAATTCCAGTTAATGCTTTACAGACACAATAATAAGATGTCCACCAATAGAAAATAATTTAAGGGACCAGGGTTTAGCTCAGTAGTTCCAGTGCATTGCAAGCGCAAGGGGCTGGGTTCAATCCTCCAGTAACCACATAACAACACTGGGCATGGAGACTCACACCCAGCAGCAACCAGTACCACATACCACAGTGCCACGCATCGTGGCTCATGCCTGTAATCCCAGCACTTGGGAGGCAGAGGCAGGAGGGTTGTTGTGAAGTGAATTTGAGGCTGAGCTCAGGGCCAGCCTGAACTAAAAAGCAAGACCCTGTCTAAAAAAAAAAAATTTCAATTGTCCCTTGGAATTCATTTAGTTATCCAACTCTTCATCCAATGACTATTCATTATGTAATTACTATGGTTGAGCACTGCACTAAGAACTGAGAGCAAAGTAAATGGAATACTATACTTCCTCTTGAAAATCTAACAGCCTACCAGAAAGAGGGACATACGTGCATAATTACAGGAATAACATCTTAGACCCATGCGCAAAGCAGAGAGGTTCAGTGGGGACAGTAGCTATCCCTCCACGGCATCATTATATGCTTTTATATGTGAATTTTCCCTTTACAGGTAGAGTTTGGAACTAGGGAAGGCAAAGCGTAAGAGTGACAAGGGACAACATTGGAGAGGTAGGCAGGAAACAAGTCCTAAAGGGCTCCATTTGTCTTGCTGAGGATCGTGAACTTCAAACCTATGGGCAGTAGGGAACCAATGAAAAATATTCACACAGGGAGTGGAGTCAGACTGGCGTTTTCCTAAGACTCACTCTTGCACCAGTCCAGGTGATAGGTAGTTTGAAATCAAAGAAGAGTCAAGAAAGCCAATTAAGAAGTCCTAGCGATTATTCAACCAAAGATAAGGAACGGTGAAGAGGGCATAGTATTGAGAACTATTGGAGATTTGCAGGAGTCAAGACATAACAGACTATGGTGGGAGAGGGCAAAGTCTCCACAATATCTAGAGAGATTTCAACCTGACTGAGTGGAGAGTGATCTCAGCAATGGAAATAAAACCAGGCAAGGGAGCTATTTAGGAGAAAAAAGGGAAGTCTAGATTTTAACCAAGTGAGGAACACCCTACCCGACGCTTCAGACAGAGAATGAAGAGGCCATGGCAAGCGCAGCCCTGAAGGCCTGATTATTTTGGTCTTTATGTTTCAAAAAAAAAAAAGCAAAGTCCTTAGCAATATAATTCTTAGTGCCTTCTAGAATATAACTTCTTGATAAATTGATGTTCGTTTCTTCTTGGGACTTTGTCATCAAACTCTATAATTTGTTTAAAAGGGTGGAGATATTTACTGTTTCTCAGGGCTGTCAGCTGAAGGCCAAGACTTCATAATTCCATACAAAATTATTCATATTTTTTAAAAGGAAAGGCGATGAGAAATGAGATAATATATTAAAGAAAATCAAATAAATTTACAATAAAAGATCATTAGGAAATGAAATCTTGTCAGCCTAGATAGATGGGTCTGATGATTACATTTAAGTCAAACTAAATTACTGTCCATGTATCTATTAAAGCATTTATAAGTGTCGAAAATCGAGATGTTAGGGTCCTGACTGTAGGTGTAAAATCAAAGTGATTTTGACAAGTTTAAACATTCTTTAATGGTGAAGAAAAAAGAATTCTAAAAATTAAATAAATAACGTAATTTCATAGGAAAGTTTACAGAATTCCTTTTCTATAGAACCCCAGGAAGCTTAGTGAATTAAAAGTTAGCAGCGTTATTTCCATAACTAAACATGACAATCAGTGCCAAATAAATGATTAGGAAATGCTAAAAGTGGGGAAATTTTTAAATTCCTGTTTTAAATAACTGAACTGTAGAGAGAAATTCAAGTTGCACAGGAAAAAGCAATCTGCAATCTCTCTCTATAGCAGAAGACAAGCCATTATTGCTTTGACCCAAATGAAAGCTTCCTCAGCTAGATTTGTCTAAGCACATCCCCTTTAACTATGTTAAACAGACCTTGCTTTCTCATTTGAAAGAAAATGGGCTACAACGTAGGAAAAATGATGCTTGCATTTACCTTTGTTCTTGAATTTTAGTAAATCCATTCCTGAGGGTTTTCTTTTTTTTTTTGAGACAGGGTCTCGCTTTGTGGTTCAGGCTGGCCCTGAGCTCAGCCTCAAACTCACATCACAGCAATCCTCCTGCCTCTGCCTCCCGAGTGCTGGGATTACAGGCGTGAGCCACCACGTCCGGCACTGTGGTGTGTGGTGCTGATTGCTGCTGGGGTGAGTCTCCATGCCCAGTATTGTATGTGGTTACCAGGGGACTGAACCCCGGGCCCTTGCATTTGCAAGACAGGCGCTGGAACCACTGAGCTAAATCCGCGGCCCCTCCTGAGGTTTCCTAAGTGCAATGCTCAGACACTAGAAAGAGCTTTCGTTCTGGAAGCTGGGTGGTAGATTTGCCGGTGCTGTACCTGCTTACCGAACTTGGAAAGGTGGAGGAAACTCCTGTCATCCCTAACCGTTCAAGTTTCAGTTTCTCTCGTGTGCAAAGAGGTAACAGGAGCGGATGGTCTCCAGGCGAGTGATAGTTATCTTAGAGCAGTGCTTCTCAAGCGTGGATCGGGGGAAGGTTCTGCTCAGTGATAGTTGTAAGTCCTTAGGTGAATCCAGTGAATCAACAGCCATGTTTAGGAGCCTCACTCACAGTCACTCCCTTCTCGCACCATAGTTCAGAGCTTGTGGAGACCCGGGATTCTGACCACCGTCTCCTTACCAGAGCTAGTCCGAAGTTTCGAACTCGTCTCTACCTCTGCTGTCAGTCTTATTGCCTATTGTTAGAGTTCTTCAGAAAGCGGAACCGAAAAGATGCAGCACACGGTCCCAGTGGATTCCTATGCAAGTCTGTCAAACATCGTAGAGTATACTCATACAAACCTGCTTAGAGCAGCTCAAATACACACTGAGCTGTGCACTTTACTGTATATACTATACGGTGTGGTGTGTGTGCTTATATAGATTGTTGTGAATTCTGCCAGCACCTTGATCTTAGATTTCCCAAGCACCCTCTCCATTATTTTTGAGTGTTCTAGCTTCTATAGTACAACTTTCTTTTTTTGTACCAGGAATTGAACTCGGGCCCTCATGCTTGCAAGATAGGCATGGTACCACTTGCACTAACTCTCAAGCTGTACTAAAATTTTTTGTCGAGTGCTGAATCCTCCAGTCCCATGTTAGGGAGAGATTAGTGCTGTGCCAAGACTCACCGTGACTTCCTGATCCTACTGGATTCTTCGTCTCCCTGTTGAGTCTTGCTTCCTTGTGTTTAACATCATCCCAAGCACTGCACAGTCTCCCTCCAACCTTTCTCCCCCTTCATTTTAAAGCCACCACCAACACAAGGCTACTGTCTATATCCCACTTTTACTAAAGGGCTGAAGCTAAACACTTCAACAGTTAAGGTTAGGAACCCCTGTTTTTAAACTCCCTCAAGCATCCCTATCATTAATCATCCTTTCTTGTTGGGCCAGGCCCTCCAGTAAGCTTCTGGGCTGCCTTTCCCACCACACGACTCTACAGTTCCCCACTGAGTTCCCTTTCCAGGCCCCTGAGGCTCCTATCTCCCGGGAAACTCAAGAATTTCTCTTGATTATTGACACAACCTAACAGCTCTATTTCACTCTCTCCTTGTGGAATTGTTGAATTCACCTTTTCAAATCCATCAGGTTATTTTCCTAAATAAGTAAAAATCTATATTCTGAGATGCACTGTGAATTCTGATGTTAAGATACCAGCAGCAACAGAAGTGGTTAACTTTCGTTTTTGAGTAGCAATGTTTTCTTCCCCTGTGCCAGAATGCAAACACTCTAGAGTCAGTGTAAGAGGATGCTAAGACACGGGAATATCTGCGCTGGTCCCCGGGGTGGGGACTGTGGGGGAGGGGCTAAGGCTCCCAAATCACCAAATTGAGCTCTAGACCACGTGGGTGGGACTGGCCAGCAAGGTGGCTGAGGATGGTTTGGCGTTTTCCCATCAACCGCCTGAGGACACGAAGGACAGAGTAGTACAGGAACACTTCAGATTTGTCCAGAGAGTGTCACTGCTGTTCTGTTCATCCCTTGCTTCCTCATGGAAGAAAGAGAGTCTGGAGGAGCATGCGCTTCCGCTTCCATTAAGCCAAGCAAAGAGGAAACGGAACAGAACCACTCAAAAGTCTCCTGTGTCTCCTGGAGGAGAGGGAACAATCGGTCTCTGTGGTTGTTGTGGACAAAATGTAATCTTCTTCCAGTGGCAGGACAAACCATGCGATTTTCTCCTGAGTCAGCTGGGATCACACAGAGGGTCCCATCCTCCTGCTGAGTGGATTTTGACCTATGGATTTCTGAAGGTTCAGTGAAACTCATGAAAACTGTCAAGATAGAAATAGAGAAAGAAAATTTTAAAATAAAAAATGGAAAAGTAAAATGTATCATATTCTAATATATAATTTAAAAGTCAGAAAATACACTGTGAAAAACTTCCTGCCAATACATTTTAGGTGATTTAAAATGAAATGAACAGTGCTGGGTGTGGAGGTCTACACCTATAATCCCAGCACTTGAGAGACTGAGGCTGGACAATTGCTATAAATTCAAGATCAGCTCAGGCTACATAGTGAGCTCAAAGCCAGTCTAAATGCCCTGTGAGATTCTGTCTCAATAAGCAAACAAAAATTTACATAGAGGATATTGAAAGAAACATGTATTAGAAGAAGAGATAGACACATTCATAATTATAATTGGAGACTTCAACACACCGCTCACAATAATTGATAGAAGCAGACAAAAATAAGCAAGAATATATAGTATAAGAAGTCAACAGAATCTTATCAGAATTACAGAACATTTCATCCAGCAATAGCAGGATACAATTCTTTTCAAGCATCCACAGAGCTTATACCAAGAAAGATGTTATCATTGGGTATAAAAAAAAAAAAAAAGAATTGAACCATACAATGTGAGTTCTTTGATAACAATAAAATCAAAGTAAAAATCAATAACACACAGGTAATAGGAAAATTTCCAAACAGAAGTGAAAGAACACAAGTAATGTGTGGAATCCAGGAGGAAGTCTCATGGGAACTTTATAAAATTACACTAAATGCATGAAAATGAAAATGTAGCATATGAAAATCTGTGAGATATAAATAAAAGTGTTAAAAGACAAATTTATTTACTATATGTATTAACTGCATATATTACCAAAAAAAAGCATCTTAAATTAATAATCTAATTCCCAACTCAAAAAGACATAACTTACCACTTCAGCAATTAAACAAGAGATATCACCAAAGAATATGTAGAAATCAAAGAGCAGTAGGAGAATTCCATGAATAAATCTATACACATAACTTTCACAGCTTTTGATCACTGGTCCAAAACAGGGTCTTCTTTGGAGGAAAAAAATAAATAAATAAAACTTCTACAATTCAGCTGTAAAACTATTAAGGAAAACTGATTTGTAATTTGAGAAATTAAAATATCCTTACACAAAGCTTCTTTGGCAGTTACAATCTTATACATCAAGAGAAACGAAAACTATTCAAACACAAACCTGAACATGAATGTTTATAAAAAGTTTTTGTCATATGCAAAAGCTAGAACCAATCTAGATGTTTTATAATGATTTAACAGTTGAATAAACAGTGATATATCTATATCATAAAAGATTTCTGAGCATTTTGAAGGGACAAGTTATTCAAGTATATTATATCCTAAATGCATCTCCATAGAATTTCACTGAGTAGAAAAAAATGTGCCAAAAAGATTACACACTGTATTATTATATTTATGTAAAATTTTTGAAATATCAAAATTATGAAGGCGGAGACCAAATGTAGTCCCCAGTGGCAGGCAGTAGGGAAGTGGGGGTGCCTGTAAAGAACAGTATTAGAGATGCCTGTGTAAGGGTCTTATATGAAATGCCCATAAGCTATCTTCATACTTAAACAGTGGAAGATTGAAAGCTTCCCTTAAGATAAGAAAAAAGACAACTATGTCCTCTCTTACTATTTCTATTCAACATTTTAAAATTTATTTCCTGTTAGTATATGTGGTGAACAGTCGTTACATTCATTGTGGGGAACTGGTACCTACCCACATCACGTCTGGATCACTTTTACTCCCCTTTCCCACTGACCCTCCCTTTTCATTTCTCTCTTTGTTTTCTGTTGTCTCTTGTTCATTTGCTTTTGTTTTTGAGACAGAATCCCACTATGTAGTTCAGGCTGGCCTTGAACTCACATGCCGTCTGGGCCTCCCAAGTGCTGGGACTATAGGCATACACCACCATGCCTGGCCATCCCTCTCTTCATTTCTGTTCAACATTGTTCTTGTTTTTATTTAAAAGGGTTAGTGGAACCACACCTGGCTTGCAAGCACAAGGTCCTGATTCCATCTCCAGTACCAAAGCAAAGCAAAATAAACAACAACAAAAAGAAATGGCATTGGGATGACTGAATATCCACATATGTAAAAAAGAATGAATCTGTACTCTTTTTATGCCATATATAAAATTAACTTAAAATGGATCATGGATCTAAGAGCTATCATGAAAATAATTCTTTTTTTTTTTTTCTAGGTTTTTTGACACAGGGTCTTGCTTTGTGGTTCAGGCTGGCCCTGAGCTCAGCCTCAAACTCACATCACAATCCTCCTGCCTCTGCCTCCCGAGTGCTGGGATTACAGGCGTGAGCCACCACGCCCGGCCCTGTGGATATGGTACTGGTTGCTGCTGGGTGTGACTCTCCACACCCAGTATTGTTATGTGGTTACTGGGGAATCGAACCCTGGTCCTTGCGCTTGCAAAACAGGCGCCGGAACCACTGAGCTAACTCCCCGGAGCCATGAAAAAAATTCTTAAAAGAAATCACAAGTATAAATATTTGTGATTTTTGCATTGGGAACACATCATTGAATATGACACCAAAAAACAAAAATGAAAAAATAGATTGTAGTCTTGATCACAATGTAACATTTTATTTGTCTATACCCTCCCCTCCATACTGGGGATTGAACTCAGGACCTTGCACTTGGAGGCAGGTACAGTGCCACTGAGATAAATCTCCCAAAATGTTGTTTGTCAAAGGACATCATCAAGAAAGGAAAAAAACAATCTACATAATAGTTGTGTTTGTAAATCATGTATCTGATAATGGTCAAGTAGACAGAATATATAAAGAACTCTTAAAAACTCAACAGCAAAAAGACAAATTGAATTAAAAATAAGCAAGGAACTTTGTCTTATTTAATTTTCTACTGCTATAACTTAATACCACAGTGTTGATAATTTATAAAGTAATAAAAGTTTATTCAGCTCATGGTTCTAAGGAATAGTAGGTCAGTGGGCTGTACCTGGTGAGGGTCACCTTGCTCACAGGACTCTGCAGAGGCCCAGGGTGGAGCAGGCACCACAAACAAGAGACAGAGTCAAAGCCAGCTTTCATAACAGACCCATTCTCCAGATTGTCCACTTACCTCTCCAGAGGGGGAAAGCCCTCACGTCTTCTCACTTCTTAGGTTCCACCTCTTAATGTCTCACAATGTGAGTAAAATTTAATGATTGGTAGAAATATTCAAATGACAGCAAACTTTAATAGTTATTCTTCCAAAGGAGAGACTCAAAATATGAAGAAACACACACAAAAAGTGTTAGACCTCATGAGTCATTGAAAGAATGCAAATCCAACCATAATGAAGCTCCACTTTACTCTTATCATGATGGCAGAATTTGAAAGAAAACATACACCCACATGAAATATAGGCTAGAATTAGAGAAGCTGGAACTTTTCTACATTGCTTTAAAAAGATAAAATAGTTCAACTAGTATAAAAAACAATTTGGTGATCCCTTAATAATTGAAACACAGAATTAGGATATGGCTCAATAATTCTATCCTTACTTATATTCTTCAGAAAACTGAAACATGGGCCAGGGATATAGCTCAGTGGTTCCGGCGCCTGTCTTGCAAGCGCAAGGACCCAGGTTTGATCCCCAGTAACCACATACCATACTGGGTGTGGAGACTCACGCCCAGCAGCAACCAGCACCACATAGCACAGTTCCAGGCGTGGTGGCTCACGCCTGTAATCCCAGCACTCAGGAGGCAGAGGCAGGAGGATTGCTGTGATGTGAGTTTGAGGCTGAGCTCAGGGCCAGCCTAAACTACAAAGCGAGACCCTGCCTCAAAGAACTTTTTAAAAAAAAAAAAGAAAACTGAAACATATGTCCACTAAAAACCTTAAAAAACTTTGCAGCAGCATTATTTTTAATAGTCAAAAAGTGGAAATAACCTAAATGTCTATCAGTTATCCACGAATGGATAAATGAAATGCGGTCCATCCATACAACAGAATATTACTCAGCCATGAAAGGAAATGAAGTACTGGGATACATGGCTAAATTATGAAAACATTATGCTGTTAAAAAAAAAGAAACAAAAGGAAAATACTGTATGATTCTATTTCTATTAAACATCTGGAATAGGAAAAATTAGCACAAAGACAAAGGAATTTGAATTACTCACCTTATCCCCACTCCCTTTCTTGCCCAGCCTTTTTTAATAGCAGTCTCCCTTCTAGCTTCTTGGCACCTTCTTTTAGATTCCACCTATTAGGAAGAACATGCACGATTTGTCACTCTGAATCTGGCTTGTTTTGCTCAACAAGAAGGTGTATGACTAGATCCATCACTTTTCTGCAAATGACAATATTTCTTTCTTTTAATGGTAGAATCATATTCTATTGACTAAATATATTACATTCCTCTTTACTCACTTACATGTTGATGTGTAGCCTGGTTGTGGTTTATTACGCCTCAATAAACATGGGTGAGCACTCATCTCTGTAACACACTGTCTTTCATGCCTTTGGGTATACACCAAGGAGTGCTACAGCTGGAGCAGATTGTAGCTCTAATTTTACTTTTTTGAGAAACCAGCATATTGCCTTCCATAGTGGCTGTACTAATTTTCCTCCCACCAGAAGACCAGAAAAGTTCCTTTTCCTCCACATCATCATCAGCATTTACTTTTTTCTAAATTTTTGATGAGAACTATTCTGAAGTGGAATCTCCACGTAGCTATGATTTGCATTTTCTTAGTAACTAGAAGATGTTGGGACATTTTTTCATGTTTATTGGCCATTTATACTCCTTTTTTTTTTGTAAGGGAAATCGAACTGAGGGCCTCACACTTGCCAGGCAGGTATCACACCACTGAGCTGGATCACAATATAACATTTTATTTGTCTATACCCTCCCCTCCGTACTGGGGATTGAACTCAGGACCTTGCACTTGGAGGCAGGTACAGTGCCACTGAGATACCCCTACCCTATGCTTCTTTTCAAAAACTAGGTAGATTCCCCTACCCTATGCTTCTTTCGAGAAGTGTCAGTTCAGTTCTTTTGAAAACAAGTATATATTTGAAGGCAATCATTAATCCTTGTGATAGTAAAATTGTATTTAAAAGAAATGCAATTATAGTATGCTCCATATATTATTTCTAATCATTAAAATCAAAAAACAAATATGGATTTAATAAAAAAGACTGTGCTATGCATATATTATAAGAACACATGTATGGGATAGTGTCAAAATGCTAATTCCTTATCTTACAAAGTTAAAACTCAATAGATAATTTATGTAGCTGAAAACAAAGAAATAACAACATAAAATTTAATATTAAGAGACATGAATGAAAATGTTAAACACAAAAGTTTACAAATTGAAGTTTATTATCTTGGATGGGGAAGGATAGAAACAGCCTTTGATTTTTAAAGCAATATAAATAAACATTTCAATAAAAAAAAGTAATTCTTGAAAGGACTAATAGTGGTTGTCACTCATTACTGCGTCTTCAGTGAAAACTTTGTAAACTTTAATATAAATACAGTAATAGTAAGGAGGCTATGTGGATTTATATACCAAACCTAGATTTTCTGTTGTAAATTTCTCTCCCTCCACCTATCAAACAATAATCTTAGGTGCTGAAGAAATATTATTTACTGTTTGTATTTCTTTGAATATCTTAATGTTACCACTTAATTGTCTTTCCTCACTATTGTCTCAACATCAACTGTTCCACTGAATCAAACTATGAATAATTCATGATGGTGAAATAAATGGGATTAGTGCTTCTGGCTTCCAGAGTCTGCAAATATTATCGTCAGTAAAGATGTTGTTTTCCATTGCTAATCCGTCAAGAATCACAATCCAGCTTGGCCTGAGCAGGTGTCCAGATGTGCGACCCAATAGTGTGAAGGTGTAGCTCAGGGCACCAAACAGGGCAGGCCCGGTTCATCAGGGCGCTGGCTCCTCTGCACATTCCAGCGCTTGCCCATTTTCTCCCTTCCCAACCTATAGCTTTATCTACAGCAACTACAGCCCTAGTCTCCAATGCTTTGTAGAAACAGCCTCATTATCTGTAGTGTTGTAACAGCAGTTAGAAAGCGAATGACATTCAATTAAAATGATATTAGCAGCTCAGGAGTGATTTTGTTTAATTTACTCCTACTCAGATGTAAAAACATTAGCGACTTTTTTTAATTGGACCTCATAATGTCTAACTCCTACTCAAACGCAATGAAATTAAAGACTTTGGTGCCTAAATACCGCTTAATTTACTCCTACCCATCTATAATGACATTAAAGATGCTTTAGGGTAGATATTGTTTCCAATCAATTTTATTCAAAAGAAATCTGAGCTCACAGGTACTATTATTAAGCATATAATAAAATCACACAAGAAATATATCTTTACAGTTGGGGATAGGGTGGTTTTCAGTAATATTAAAATGTAATCATTTTCATTTTAATGCAAGGATATTAAAAAGTAATATCTTAAATACAATATTTTATAAAGTTTTTTATTGTTTAAGCAAATATCCTATTGCCAACCAATTAAAGAAATGTATATTATATATAAGTCCGGAGTGTATTGATTATTATAGTATATGAATGGCTATGCTTAGTACAAAACTGTATCTTAAACATGACATATAAAAGCAATTTTCTTATGATTCTAATGTTAATTTCAAAAACATTTTTTCTTATACAGTTTAAATGATAACACTCTTTGAGTCTTAATTTTCCTGGAAAGTCTATTTTTGAACAGAGGAGAATTTTGAGACTATCAGCATTTGAGATAAAATAGTTATTTAATAAGTAACTACTAAAAAGTGGAATAGAAATTATCAACAACAGCAGCTAATATTTACAGCCTGTTATTTTCCAGACAAGACTTTGAGCACTTGAAAATGCATTCATTCACCCCTTCTTCATACTGAGTAATATCAAGTAACTTTTGGTGGTTTACAGATGAAAACAATAAAAGGGTGAATGAATGGATTGATGGGTGGGTGGATGGGGGAATGGATGTTGCTGTTACAACTCTTTGGGTTGCATTTAGTTTAGGAAAACTCAGATACTAAAATGCAAAATTCTTCCCTATAAAATTAAGAAAATTTCATCTTGAACTTAAAAAATACGACGAGCACACAAATGCCTATGAGTATGTCTGCACATGTGCAGGGTGCTTCTGTCAGGAAACATAGTTTTCTTCTTTTGCACTCTTGGAAATAATTCCTCAAGAGAAGCTTCTAAATTCTCTCGGCAGCCAAAATGGCCTGGTCACACGGATATAGCAGGAGCCATAGTTAGTCCGTCCTGCCGCTGACAAACAGGCGGAGAAAGGTTAGGAAGCTGAGGAGTGTTTTCATAGCAGACGTCGAGGCACGCGTGTAGCTGCCTACGTCGAAATCCTCACTGTGCCGCTTGCTGATCTGAACAAGACATCTGATTCTCTCAGCCTCAGTCTCCTTATCTCAGTAAGAGCAGCAAACTCCACTGTCTTCCCAAATATACTGCTCACTTAATCCTGTGCATGTGAGTGAGTCTCATTCACTGCGTTTCTGATTGTTTGATCCAGATGCGGGATCCGTCCTACATCTCTTTCTCCCTTTCTTCCTGCGCCCTGGGAATCATCGCCAAGTCTATTTTATCTCCTAAACATTAGAGCATCTTAAGTGCAGTGGACGCTGTGGAGTGTGTGCATAATAACAGGCAACTGTCCATCACGTTCACTCTCCCAACTTTTTTTTTTTTTTTTTTTTTTTTTTTTTTGAGACAGGGTCTAGCTTGTCGTTCAGGCTGGCCCTGAGCTCACTATGTAGCCCAGGCAAGCCTGGAACTCACAGCAATTCTCCTGCCTCTGCCTCCCTCCCGAGTGCTGGGATTAGAGGTGTGAGCCACCATGCCCAGCATTGTGGTATGTGATTACCAAGGGTCCAACTCAGGACCTTGCACTCACCAGGCAGACGCAGGAACCACTTAGCTAAATCCCCAACCCTCTCCCAACATGTATAGAGTGCCGCCTTCTGCTGGAAGCTGGGAGGATGCAGGGGTGAAACACTTTGTTCCAGGAGCTTCCTGTGCAATGAGAGAAGTGGACAATAAAATCTTGAATTCCAATACGATATGAAAAGTTACTTGACAGCATGGAGAATACAATCAAACCTGACTGCAGGCAATATCAACTAGGGAGGTATCTGACTGCATGGAACAGAACAACAAACCACCAAATATGGCTTTGTTTTTTCCAATGACAAAATTTCTAGAGGTAGTTAGTTCAACTATTCTACCTTGGCTCAAGAGATGTGAGTCTCTAAGAGCATTCTAACTTCCTACTTCCCCAAGGTATAGCTTTTGTATTCATGGCACAAAACATGGCTATACCACCTCCTTGACCCACGTTCAAGGTAGGGGAAAATTTCCAAAATTCCTTTTCTATATCTTTTTTTTTTTTTTTTTTTTTTTTTTTTTTTTTTTTTTTTTTTTTTTTTTTTTTTTTTTTTTAGGTTTTTTGAGACAGGGTCTCGCTTTTGTGGTTCATGCTGGCCCTGAGCTCAGCCTCAAACTCACATCACAATCCTCCTGCCTCTGCCTCCCGAGTGCTGGGATTACAGGAGTGAGCCACCACGCCCGGCACTGTGGTATGTGGTATTGGTTGCTGCTGGGTGTGGGGTCTCCACACCCAGTATTGTTATGTGGTTACCGGGGAATCGAACCCGGGCCCTTGCGCTTGCAAGACAGGCGCCGGAACCACTGAGCTAACTCCCTGGCCCTCCTTTTCTATATCTTACAGACATTCTATAAGTGACTGCTATCTTTTCTAATGAATTAATGCCTAGAATAACAGTAGTCAGCCTCATATGCTTATAGTGAAAACATCATTGATCTGTACCTTTACTAAATTGTATTTAATACTAAATTGCTACTTATGTCCTTGGTGAACAGATTTCATTTTAAAAAATGAAGCCAGGTACGGTTGCACATACTGTAATGCCAGCACTCAGGAGGCCAAGGCAGGAGGATCATCTTGAGTTCAAGGCTACTTTTAGCTACATAGCAAGTTGAAAGCCAACCTGGCCTAAATAGCAAAATCCTCTCTCAAAACTAACCAACACAGAATAGAAGCTGAGCATAGTGGTATACTTTTCTAATCCCAGCACTCCAGAGACCAAGGCAGAGGATTCTCTTTGAATTCAAGGCCAGCCTGGGGTATAAAGTGAATTCTAAATCAGTCTGAACTACAGACTGTCTAAAAAAAAAATGAATAGAAATAATGAAATACAACCTAAATCTGCAATAATTATATTTAACTATGATATTTCTATAGAGCTATAACCATTTTTATTAAAACAATTCATATCAAAATTTTCTTTAAATTGGATCATTTATGCATAGATAACTATTGCATTTCAACATAGAATACGGTCATGTGTGTCTGTGTATGTAGTATTGACGATGGAACCCAGGGCCTTGTGCGCAATAAGCATGCACAATAATGAGCTTCATCACCAGCCCTTTTTTATTATTATTATTTCATTTCAAGATAATGTCTTAATAAGTTGCTCAAGCTAAGAAATGGAAAGTGCAAAAAGGGAAGTAAAATAACTCATATGTGTTATGTACATGTACATGTATCAATCTCCCACAGTAAATGGAATTGTTATATATTGCAAACGTATCAACATTAATTTTTTAAAAAATTCCCCAAGCTGGTCTTGAACTTGCTCACCTCCTGCCTTAACCTCCTCATAGCTAGAATTACAGCCATGCACCACCACACCTGACAATGGAAAAAATTTTATATAGTGTGCTTCATAAGATAACACATTCATACTTAAAGATTAAAGATCTAGATATTTCTGTGACTTACTGTCATGTAGATGCTCATGTGGAACTACAAACATTTAAAATTGAATCAAGGCAGTAATTTTAAGGAACAGAAGATAAAGTCACCCTTGTCCTCCAAGTGACATTACCACTGAGGACCCCCCTTCCTCAATCCATGGTGACACAAGTCCTAATACCACACTCCCAAGAGCATTTTATCATCCATGCATACAAATCACACTTTCTGAACTTCAAGAAAATACAATCACCATTTCTTCACAATCAAAAAAAAATACATTCGAACAATGTAATTTTTTAATTTTAAAAAATTTTTTTCCTGTATTCAGTTTAATGATACATTGTAGATACACTTCATGATCATTTTCAGCTTTGAGAATTTGAACCATTATGTGAGGTAGCTTTATTCTCATTTTTCCCATGCCCTTGCCCTCCCTACACTCCTTACTCTCTACATCCATGAGCTTTATTTCCAGTTTTTGCTCTCCCATCAATTCTTTTCTTTGCCTTCTTTACTTTCCCCTACCTCCCTTTCCCTTTTCCTTTTCCCTTCTCCCTTTGAACATCTTCTTTCTATTTCATGAGACCTCATCAAACTATGTTCATTACCTAGATAGAAATGTGATGTCGTGGTAAAGATACAACAGAAAGCTATGCACAAGAAGGGAAGATAATAAGGAAGAGTTAAGAACTAGTTTTGCCTCTTTTAAAAGTCATGATTCAGGGCTAAGGATTTAGTTCAGTGGTTCCAGTGCCTGCCTTGGAAGCACAAGGTCCTGAGTTCGGTCTCTGGTCACCATGTACAATAATACTGGTTGCGGTCATTCACACCCACCAGCAATACCACAGTAATGGGCAACTGGTACCTAGAAGACCCTTCACGGAGCAAAGGGTTGTAGATGATGAACACACAAACCTTCATTTTGACTCTTGTTTCCTTCCCAGGAGATTTTTGTGGTGCCCTGTGTAAATTAAGCTCTATCAGGCAGTGTGTGGGGCCTGGGGAGGTTTAGTATTATGCCCACATCATTGATGGAGAAACTAAGGTGCAGAAAAGTTCGGTTGACCTGTCTGGGAGTACTACTGTCTCATTATGTTGCTGACATATCTCACATAGCTTAGCACCTTATATTAGTAGAGCGCTCATGCTGTTGCCTTTAACAGCTTTTTAGTTCAGTATTTACTCAGAAAATAGGGAGAGAGTGACAGCTTATTGAGATGAACAAATAAGTTCATGGTAAAAAAAAAAGAGAGAGAGAGAGAGAGGGCTCAGTTTTTGAAAGTCCATGACCACACTTCCCTCAAAGAATGCCTAAGGGCACTCTAGCTATTACTTCCCCTTAAAATAAGAAGAAAGTCAGGGCCTTGTATAATTTCCCACAGCGCCTGACCCTGCTGCAAGCTTTTGCCCAGAGAAAGGAGCTCTGTGCGCAGCTGCAGGCTGGTTTCTAAGCCTGACCACTGAATGCCCAATTGTCAGCAGGATTCTGGGGGTATGAATATAGGACTATCCTTCATCACAAAAAACCAATAGGTCTGGGTGTTGGTGAGAATCTGTCTTATTAAGATCCTTAATTTCAAGGCAAATAGTTTAGATTTCAGATTTCCAATGCTTTGTGGAAAGATAAATTTTACTTTGCCAGATGTCTGAACTTAAAGTGCTTGAGGATGAGATAATGTAAGTACTCTGCTGCACAGTTCTATAAATTTGTTTTGCTGTGTCACACAAACAACTGTATGATGGAATTAGTCACCATGAGAGTTAATGGGTCTATTTTCCTATGAAAAATTTAAAAACACTGGCACACACACCAGCCACTGAAGAATTCCTTTGTAAACCAGTCTGCCTAAGGAGTTCTGCCTTCCTTCCTGTCCTAGATTTTCAAGTGTCATTTGTCAAACATGATCCAACAGTAGCCTGGGCTTAAGGTGGATGCTCTAGCCAGAGAATCTCAAAAGCTTCTCGACATACTATCCTAGGCATCCTCACTGGTGTGGAAGACACCAGCAGCAGTGGACAGGGAGTTAGCAGGAGGCCAGGCTGAGCATTCCTCGAGCCGTATTACTAGTGGCTGAGTGTAGTCTCTATTCTAGGAAGCGAAGGCGTAATACTGATCTGCGTGATGAGTGTGACGTGTACGTTATAGGTCTTCAGCCGCTGGGGCTGAGGATGAAAAGTCTTATTTTCTTAGTGGCACTATTGAAGTTGTCACAGGTCAGCGGCCTTTAGCCTCACGCTGTGGTTCCTCAGGATTCTCCCACGCCTGGCTTCCTTTCTTTTCATCTTCTTCCTTTTGAAAGTCAGAATCCCCATCTTTGAAGGCCACACTGGCGCTCTGCTCTGGGGAGCCCCTGCTTCCAAATGCAGCGCGGACACAAGGAGGGAGAGACCCCACGACAGAAGCCTGGGTCTTCGTGGCTTCCCCACTGCCCAGCTGGCCAGGAAAGCGGCTGGGGCTTGGCCCGCAGAGGCTCGGAGGCTGTGGGGGCTTGAGATACAGCTGCCAAGATAAGCGGCGTTTATTTTTGGTTTTTGACTTCTTTTTTTAAAAAAAGCTTTTCCACTGGTCAACTCAGATGTGACAATGACACAAAATATGGACAAAAAAAATTGCAACCCTCTAGACAGGGTCAAATCTTTAAAGCCATAACTAAGAGTCTTTGTGGTCACAGTCCTTGCTTAGTAGAGGCTTTGCAGATACCTCTCCCTTCAGGGATGTGTCCCTCTCCCTCTGCTATGCTTCCACGCATTTAATGCCAGTCATACCCTTTTTATATCACAGTCATTGCAGCGCATGTCTAATGGTGGACAACCTGTGGCCTGCGTGTTGTTTTTCTTTTAAAACAAATGATGTGAATGCATGAGTTGTTTTTCCTCAATTAAAACCTCAGAATTCAGGTTGAATCGCAGTGGTGGCTCTTTGCGATAAGTAAGTGGGTGTGGGGTGGCAGTATGGACACTTGTCTCTAGAAGTTTCACCATCACCATCCCAGGCCCCACCAGACGGTTCCTGAGAGAAGGAGCTAGAAAGCTGATACCTTCGTGCTCCCCGTCACCAAGCCCGAGACACAATCTGAACATTTAATGAAGAGCTGATGAATTTGAGATTGGCTGGTCTGTTTACAAAACATTTTGCCTAAATGTTTAGCCGAGCAGCTGCCAATGATTTCACAGAAAAATCAAGAGTATAGACTGAAAAAAAATATTGATTTGAGGCTCTGAAATAAACTAGTGAGGGCAATAATGGTTATATTTAATTATTACTTCTTTTTAAATATTAAGGTTTTTTATTAAACTCAGGGAGACTTAACTTTTTTTCCCAAAAAGAGTTAAGTTCCTAAAATAAATTGTTATCCAAAATGTTCCTTAGTATTTCTGGGCAGATGGTAATTAAATTAGGATTGAAAGTAACCTCTTTAAATCCTTTTAAAAGACATACTGCAAGTACAAGCTCCTGAGTCTGATCACCAGCTTTCTAAAAAAAAAAAAATTGTTAATATAGTCAAGAGGTTCCACATTACATAGTCAATCAACCATGGGTCACAAATATTCAGTAAAAAAGAATTGTATATGTATGGAACATGGACAGTTTTTCTTGACATTATTCTCTAAACAATTCTGTGTGGCAACTATATGCAGGGCATTAGGTATCACATGGAATCCAGAGGTGATTAGAAGGGTAGGTAGAGTGGGTATGTTCTATGCAAACACCTCGTTTTGCATAAGGAACATGAGCCACCTTGGACTGTATGTGTATAAAGCACAGGACGTGAAAAGCTAAGCCCAGCAACTGCTCCTCACCAAGTTCCGCAGAACAGTTCTGTGATGCAGAAATGGGACTGCCTTGTTCGCATATGAATGAGAGAAAGATTTCTACTGAAGACAGGACTCTCCAAAGAGATTTTTTTCAGGATCTAAGGATTTTGAAGGAGGTTCTGTAACCACTGAGTTAAGTTCCAGGCCCCTAAAGAGAATTTTGTTGAGAGCCTCACACCCCTTACAATCCTGAGATAAGACAGAATCTTATAACAAAATTAATTACCAAAGAAGTTTATTTTATTTCCAATTGCTAGCTTCCAATAGTTATGATCTTCTTAGTGAAAATCAGCTTCCAGGGCTAGAGATTTAGCTCAGTATTTCTGGTACCTGCCTCAAAAGTATAAGGTCATAAGTTCAATTCTTGGTATTAAAAGAAAAAAATAATTAGCTTTCACGTAAGAACACTGCACCTTGCTTAGTTGAGGGGACACTGGCACATGCAGAGCTGGAGGCCCTCAGCATTTACTCCGTCTCCTGGGATCTTACTGAAGTGCAGACTCTGAGTCAGGAGGTCTGAGGTAAGGCCTGAACTTGTGCATGTTTCACAAGTTCTTGGGTAACATC
Organism: Petromus typicus; assembly: GCA_004026965.1. NCBI lineage: Eukaryota > Metazoa > Chordata > Mammalia > Rodentia > Petromuridae > Petromus > Petromus typicus. The sequence goes on from PVIR01000015.1 coordinate 375,566, forward strand.
AGTGATAGTTTGGGGGCCACTCTTTAAGAAGTGCAGCTTTGAGAAGCTGACCATCAATGACACATCCAGTGGGGTGTTCAGGAGCCCACTGCCAGGCAGGCTGCCCCCAGTGAAGATCACTTCCTAACTCACTGCTTTGGGATTAGAGGCGCGTGAATTCCCCACAGGCTGTGGCATCACCAGGCTGCCAATCCAGGCAGCCACAATACCAGAAAGAAGACAGAATTAATTCAAAGACAAACCAAAGCTTAGAAGTTTCAAAACAAATAAAAATAAAATATGAATTAAAATATGCACATACAGGGGGGACCAGAAGAGTAAAGATGGCTACTGCAAAGGGGAAGAGAAATAAATAGATACAGTAGGTAAAATGAACCAATTGTAGCCAGGCACAGAGGTGCATGCCTGTAATCCCAGCATGTGGAAGGCTGAGGCAGAACAATTCCAAGATCCAGTCTAATGTGGGCAATTTAGCAAGACCCTATCTCAAAATATATTTTGTTTATTTGTTTGTTTTGGTACAGGGGATCAAACTCATTAACCTGCACTGGTGAAGCAGGCACAGCTCCACCAAACTACATCCTCAGCCCAATATAAAAAAAAAATTTAAAAGATTGGAATGTTGCCAACTTAAAACCCCTGGACTCAATACTAAGAAATACCAAAAAACAAAAAGGAGGGCCAGGGTTTTAGCTCAGTGGTTCTAGTGCCTGCCTTGCAAGTGTAAGGGCCGGGGTTTGATCCCCAGTAACCTCATACAACAAAGCCGGGGCGTGGTGGCTCATGCCTGTAATCCCAGCACTCGGGAGGCAGAGGCAGGAGGATTGCTGTGATGTGAGTTTGAGGCTGAGCTAAGGGCCAGCCTTAACCACAAAGTGAGACCCTGTCTCAAAAAAAAAAAAATTAAATTAAATTTAAAAAAGGGAAGAGATACGGCAAAATGGCAATTCTAAAGATAATCCTATGTAGTTTAGCCCCCCACAGGCCAGTGAATTTGTTGGAGTACATTTTAGATAGATATAATGATAATATTCATCACAGGAAAGTTATAATGGTACATAATATCTATCTTTATATAGATATATCTTTTTTTTTTTTTTAGGTTTTTTTTTAGGTTTTTTTTGAGACAAGGTCTCGTTTTGTGGTTCAGGCTGGCCCTGAGCTCAGCCTCCAACTCACATCCCAGCAATCCTCCTGCCTCTGCCTCCCGAGTGCTGGGATTACAGGCGTGAGCCACCACGCCCGGCACTGTGGTATGTGGTACTGGTTGCTGCTGGGTTGTTATGTGGTTACCGGGGAATCGAACCCGGGCCCTTGCGCTTGCAAGACAGGCGCCGGAACCACTGAGCTAACTCCCCGGCCCTATATAGATATATCTTGATTCTTCTTTTGTTGCCATTCCCCTCTACTCCCTTCAACTCCTCTTCCTTCGTTATTTAAAAATGCTTCATTTCCATGTTTTTTCCTTCTGTGCTCTCTCTCTCTCTTTTTTTTTCCAGGTCCTTTCCCTCTTTTGTTTCCCTTTGCATTTGAATATTTTCACTCCATTTCCCAAAATCTGCTATAAGTTTTGGTCCCTATTTCCACTCTTAGTTTCCCACAGCAGAAAAACAATGCAGTACTTAAATACATATGTCTGATTTATTTCAGTTAAGAGTATGGTCTCAAGGTGTAACCGGTTAGCTGGAAATTTGCAAGGTTTCTACAGAGGTTGCTCCAGTCTACACTGCCACCAGCAGTGGAGAAGAGTTCCTTTTTCCCCACGGCCCCACTAGCATTTGTTACTGACTGATTTCTTGATAGGGAACATTTTTTCAGGAGTGAGATGGAATCTCAGCATTGTTTTAATTTGCTTCTCTCAAATAACCAGTGACGTTAAACATTTTTCATATATTTATTTGCCATTTCTACTTCTTTATCTGACAAGTGTCTGTTCATTTCAGATGCCTATTTTTTAAAACTGAATCTTTAAACCTGGGGTTTCTGATTTGTTTAGTTCTTTATATATTCTACATATTAGTCCTTTTTCTGACAAACAGCTGGAAAATTTTTGTGTGGATTGCCTCTATATTTTGTTGGTGGTTTCTTTAGCTGTGAGAAAGGTTTTTAATAAGATGAGATCACATTTGTTTATTCTTTGCTATATTTCCTATGGGATCAGATTTTGTTCACAGTGTTTGCCTACACCTATGTTTTCAAGAGTTTTACTTTTTCTCTCTTCTAGAAGATTTAGTGTTTCTGTTTTAAAATTTAAATCTTTGATCCATTTTGATTTTAGTTTAGTTCATCATGAAAGATATGGGTCTAGTTTTAATCTTCGGTATGTGGAAAGCCAGTTTTTCTAGTATCATTTATTTAAAAGGCCATCTGTCTTCCAGTGAAAGTGTTTGGCCAGCGGCACTGATTTTACATGCACTCCTTGGTTTGCTCCTCTTGGTCCTCAGAAAACTTTTTAAAGATCCAGCACTCCAGTAGGCTGAGGCAGGAGGACCTCAATCTCAATTTGGGCAATACAGTGAGCTGGCAAGACCCCATCTCAAAATAAAATAGCTCTAGGGATGTAGTTCAGTGAGCAGGGCTTGGGTCCAATACCCAATTCTGATTTAAAAAGGGGAAAAGCTCAGATGAAAATAATGTAGCAGTAATCTAAGCAATACAGGGCATGAGTAGAGGTTTGACAAATCCATTATGGCAGGAGCTTTTCTGAATTTAAACTTTTCCAAATTTGTGCTGTACTCTATAATATAATAGAATAATGAGTAATAGTCACAGCTACTTTAGGAAGTGACACCCTATAACCAAAGCTGTTCATATCTTATAGCAAAGCACATGACTCTTCCGTCACACTAAGCAGGAAAACAAGAAATCTAAAAACTTTATATTTATTTAGCAAAGTTTGTTGTCCAATGAGTTCAGATCAAATCAGATTTTTGTCACTAAGTGAGTTAAAACAAACAAACAAACAAATAAAAGTATGACTTCCAATGATCTGAGCACTCCAGACTTGCAATTTAAGGGAGTATGGACATCTTCTACAGCTCCTCAACCTCCTGCTGGAATGTTCAGACTTCTTCACACAGGTAGTTCTCACACATTTTGTCCCCTTCTATGATAAACTTACCCTTGTTTCAACAATGCTAAAGTATAAATTACTAAGAGCCAGTTCAAATATACTTATATTTTAACTCAGATAATAACTACAATCTGAGGTGGAATTTTAAGCATTAACTAACAACTAATTTGATCTAAGAATTTAGCATTCTGGTAGAGTCTAAGTGGAAAAGAGTAAATGGTTTAATTCAGTTAAATAAACCACCTAGTCATAAGTTGTTCCTTGCCTTTGAACCTACAGCTTTCAAAGTGTCTTGGCAATCATCACCCCATTCCATGTGTACTACCATATTTTTTATGTTGAGGAAACTGAGGCTCAAGATCATTGATTTTCACAGAGGCAGAGTCAGAAATCAAACCCAGGGGCCAAGGCTTTCGTTCAGTGGTTCAGTCGTCTGCGTCTGCCTCGCAACCACAAGGTCCCCAGGGCAATCCCTAGTAACCACGTACAACAGTGCTGGGTGTGGTGGTTCACGCCTGTAAGCACAGCAATCAGGCAGCAGAGGCAGGAGGATTGCTGTGAGTTCAAGGTTGACCTGCACTACACAGTGAGTTCAAGGCCAGCCTAAACTACAAAGCAAGGTCCTGTTTGAAAAAAATTTAAATCAAATCCAGAAGTTTGCTGAAATAAGACCCTTTGTGTAAAACTTTGGTTAGAAATGTCACCTTGGGCTGGGGATTTAGCTCAGTGGTTCCGGCGACTGTTTTGCAAGCCCAAGGGCCCAGGTTTGATCCCCGGTAACCATATAGCATACTGGGTGTGGAGACTCACGCCCAGCAGCAACCAGTACCACATAGCACAGTTCCAGGCGTGGTGGCTCACGCCTGTAATCCCAGCGCTCGGCAGGCAGAGGCAGGAGGATTGCTGTGGTGTGAGTTTGAGACTGAGCTCAGGGCCAGCCTGAACTACAAAGCGAGACCCTGTCTCAAAAAAAAAAAAAAAAAAAGAAAGAGTGTCACCTCTTCCCCACCTGTGGTGAAATGCAGAAATATATTTAGATGATGGTGATACACTGTAGAGACAGTAAAATGTGTGAAGAAGAAATGTAGGTATGTGTTCTTTATTAGAATGAGTTCATTCTGATAGCTAATAGATTGATTCTGAAGGAAATGTTCAGCTGGACAAAAATATTATAACTCTTGAGGTATTTTTACTATCTCAATAATTTCTAAAAGTTACAGTAAGGCCCTGGACTCTGAATCCTCAAACAAAAATTGCTTAGGTCATATTTCTTTTAACCACCTGAGAGGAAATTTAAAGAACTGGCGATAGATCAATTCTACATTTATTGCACATACTACCTAGCTAACACTAGGTGCTCAATAAATGTTAAATAAATGAGTGAATATCTCTCCTGTAATTACCAGGCTCCCTCCTGTCATTCTGCCTAAGTCAGTGTCTCCCTCTGTTGCCGAACACATACATTCCCTAAAATGAATGTTGGAATCAAAGCGTAGGAGTAAGGTTAATTTGCTTCAAAGAATGAATCAGGGAGTTGTTTTAAAAAATAATGCCATTTCTTCAGGAGAAATATAGAGTGTGTATACAAGCAAACTGGCAGCTAAAGTATATTGCGCATTTATCTTCACTAGGAAATCCCTTATAGCTCGTGCCCTTTCTCTGAAAGGCTCCCTTGATTACAGCAGGAGTGGTCCTTTATCCTGCCTCGCCTGGCACACTGGGGTAACATTTTGCCGGGGAGCATACTCACTCTTGGCAACCATACTCCTTTTTATGTTCTAGTTAACAAAAGGTGTTCATGAATCAGCTCGAAATCTCGGTTCATATTTAGATGATGCATTTTCTTCAACTGAACAACAGACCACAGTTACAAATGCCAAACAGGAAGGGCACATCTGCCGAAAACAAGCCTCTTGAGCCGGAAGAATGAAGAATGATGATGTGTGGGCTGTGCTTTCTCTACAGCAAACTGGGCAGACCTTTCTGCGAGCGGCTATCTGATAACAGTTGGAGCGGCTTTGTGTCCCTACCCACCTCCCACACGCTTTTGTATTGGTAGCTCCGCAGGGGAAAGGAGGATTGGGAGTAAAGATTCCTTGGTCATTAGAAAATCAGGTATCGATTTAGAATCTCAGCAGCTGAGAGTAGACATTGCTGTTGTTGTTGTTTTTAATCACTTGGAGTTTTAGCAGAGAGTAAATCCTAGAGATGAGTGTTATCTTTGGGAATAGGAAAGTGTTTTCCATTTTGAGTTTTAAATCCCAAATAGCAACCTCTCGACAATGAACCAGATACTTAAGTAAAATGCTGATTGAGTTTGGGTTTAATTAAGGTTTTATAATCGTGAAGCTGTTCACCTTTGTTATACAAATATTGTATCTGGGTTTTCCTATTTTCATTTGGCAATTTCAACCATTTTAGAAATGTTTGCTTCTGGTGTACATGTGTGTGTGTGTGTGTGTGTGTGTGTGTGTGTGTGTGTATGTGTGTGCGTGTGCATGTTTACTATAGAGTAAAATAAAATTTGAGCGGCTAAGAAGTCAGCAAATGAGCATACTTTGTTGTACTTTTTGATGCATGGTAATACTTATAAACTAACTTTCTTTAACTTATAGATCCTTCTCCGTTACTGTCATAAAATTGCCATAATATTAAAACCCCTCCTTCCCATCCAGAATTCCATTAACAATTTTGCTACTGTGATTATTGCTAGTGTTTCATCCATCATGAGAGGAGTCTGCTACTGAGGAAGAAGCTAACAGTATTAACTCTGGAAACTTCCACCTCCTCCCCCCATCCCCAAACTCAATTAAACCAGCATCGCACCAAGACACACACAAAAAAACTGCCGCCTATTTACATAACACAATGATCAAGTAATAAATCAACATTAATCATGAATGTTTCAACAAGTCACTGAAAATGATGTTTGACCTCACCATGGGCTGGACTCATCCATCCATGAATAGCATTTATTTCCAACTGGGAGCAACTTCCCACTCCTAAAGGACGGGGTCGAGCTCTTCAGATACACATGACAAGTAGGGTTGAGCTTTCCTTCCGGATGTCACGTTCCTTTCTTTCCCTAACTCCCTTACCTATTAATTCTGAGACAGTCTCATCAGAGAAATGATTTGATTTCCAGCACCTGAAGAATCCAGTTGTCCACTTTCTTCAAAGCCAATCTTGACAGTCTTGATGATGCAATCCCAAGTAACAGAATTTAGCCACAGTCCTAGGCTCCCTGGTTCCATCTACAAGCACTATATTGCTTGAATATTTAAAGGACAGATTAAAGTTCAAGTTTCTGTTAGTTTATGGCAAGTGTTGTATGGCTAACAGATCCATAGGGCATCTCATCCCTGCGCCTGTGACCTTATGAACGGCTCTGGGTCGCTCCTTCCTGCTCTTCCCTGTCCTCACGGCATCAAGAGGATCCTCAGTTACAAAACCACTCCTGCCAACTAGAGTGAGGAGCAGCAGCTTCACCTACGGGCTTGGCATGAAGTCACAGCTCAGCAGGCAGTACCAGGGGTAATCCTGACCTTTGATCCCACTGTACTTTTTAGTAGGTAGTCATAGGAGACAGGAGCGAGTCTCTCCCCTCTGGTACGTGCTTTATGAGGTCTCTGAGCTGGTGCTCATGTACCTTGTTCTCTCTACACCACTCCCAAGCTGCCTCCCCCTGACTTCCAGCCACTAGGAAACTCTTCTTTACAACTCAGGTCTCCACTGCAGGCGGCTGGACCCCAGAGAGGTCTTGCCGGACACTCCTCTACACTCCATCTCACTCGGTCCGGGCTCTGTTTTGCAGCCCATCTCTGCTTCTAGCTTCCACCCATCACCACGCTGGGAGGTGGCAGTTTCCAGGGATCATGTCATTCCGTGTGTGTCTTTCAGAACCTAACCCAGGCCTGGCATGAGAAGTAGTCAGTAATAAAGTGTGATGAAGAAATGAGGGAATAATTCACAACTCAATAGAACCAGTAGGTAGATAACGGTGTTTAAATTACCCATGTACCTTTATCAAGGCAAAGGTAAACTGTCGTGCATTTGACTTTAGTCATTATTCTACGCAATTGTTCTTCAGAAAGTATCCTCTTCCTTAACTGTTTGAATGAATAGGGCAGCTATGTGTTTAAATGCCAGTTACTCCCTCATTAGTTCACAGATTAAAATGGCAATATTAAAACAAGTTATGACTAATTCACTGTCTTCATGAGGAAAAAGAGGATATTTGCACACAAATGTCAGCCTGTGTTGGACATAAATTATACATCATTACACTGATTATCTGCTATGTTCAATGACATAGAAGTTAAACATGATAGAAATATGATGTGATATTTAAATTAGTATTTTACATAGCCATAAGTTAACTATATGCCATTTCCCCCATGACAAACCGGTTAAATAACTTAGATAATGTTTTAACACACATCATTATACGAAAAAATAAGAATAAACTATGAATCATTCTGCCAATTTTCAGTGCAATGGGATAATATATATCTTTCATGGTTATTAATATTTAGTGTCTTTCAGCAAATTAAACAACCAAGCTTAACAAAGGTTAAAAATATCTGATGATACATAAATGATTACAGAATAATATGTATTAATGAACCTTTGTACAACTGACTTTTTTTGGCTAATCACTCACAGAATTATGTCAAACATATATCAAGATGTTGGCTCCTTTTTCATCCACCCTTCCGGCATTTCATTACTATAGTTACCTGATTAATGGATGCAATAATATATATGGCATGCTATGATATGTTCACATTAAATTTTAATCAAATATTACTAAATTCAGAAAACATTAAGTAAATCATGACTGATGAGGCAATATTGCCGTACTGTCATATTGATGACTCTGAAACTTCACTACTGAGAGTAACAGATTAAGCCCGAGAAGTGAATTTTATGAGGAAATACAAGTATCTCAACTTCCATAGTTGTATTTTTTAATTGCTTTGCAGCCACCAGAGGAGAGTTGAGATCCATCAAGTCTATTGGTGTTACAGATCTCGTAATTCCTCCTCTTGATTTCAAAAAGTTAAATTTGCTGTGAAAGAGGGTCCATTCATTATCTCTGGGGGGATTGTTTTTTATTATGGTTTTAATCTAAAAGTTATTGTCAATAATCCACCTATATGATACACCTATAATTCTCAAATGCATAGAAAAAGAAGAGAGACCCCAGCCAGGTATGGTGGTCTACAATAGTAATCCCAACCCTCGGGCTGAGGCAAGAGGATAGCCATGAGTTCAAAGCCAGCCTAGGCTACATCGTGAGTTCAAAGCTGCCCTGGACTACATAGTGAAACCCTGTCTCAAATAAACAAACACGCAACACAACAACAAATAAGAAGTTAATACAGCTTCCTTCTGTCTTGTCAAGGAAGGAGGGAAATGACAGCCATCATTCATTGGGTCTACGTAGACAGACACTTCTAAAGAAGGCAAGTCTAACAGCAGCAGCCTCACCCTTCTGCTTGGAGTGAGGCTCCCTGAGCACTCAGAACTCTGAAGCAATCCAGATGCCTCCACCACTCCACACTATGATTTAGATTAATTCCACGGAGGCCGTAAAGCACAAGGCACTGATGTGCATTATCTCATGAGACCTCACCACAAAACCATGAATAAAGTGGGCATCCTTATCCCGGTATTATGCATGAAAGAACACATAACAAGTGAGTGGCAAAGTGAACTCTCATGTTCCAGAGGTTGGGCTTTTTTCTCACTTAGAGACATCCCACACTCCTCGGGGGCTCCTTCTCCCATCTTCCTGTACACCGGAGGAAAACACCTCCCAACTTCTTCACTGTCAGCAGAGTAAGTGACCCACTGTGGGTCTCAGGTAGTGAGAAGCCAGGAGGACTTGCTTGCTGGGAAGTTCTGGCAGCAGTGGACCGAGATTGTGAGGCCATGAGATTGTCTCTCTGAGCCACTCTGGAAGGCAGACGCCTTCTAAACCCACTCAACACACAGCACGTTCTGTGTGTCCGAGGAATGAACGAGTGTGTTAAGCCCCTGGACCTTGGCATATTTGTTATTTCAGAATTGCTTATTTTGGCCTGTCTAATACATTGCTGTAGACTGGAAGACAGAAAGTATTAGTCTGTAAAATAATCCCCAAAAATGTCATTTTACCTTAGCTTCATAAACTCAAATTCATGTTTCACAGCTACTTAGCATCCTAATTATGAAATTTCTCTCTTGCCTCCTCCTTCTCCTTTCCCTCTTATTTTTCACAAGATAAATGGAATTTGAAGTCCTCTGTGTAAAAAAGATCTAGAACCAATTCATTTTCACCCTCCTGACAATGACACAGCACATTCTTGACCAGGCGTTGACCATCCTCGAAGGCTAACCTACCTCACTATGCTTTTCCTAAAATGTGGTGCTCGGAAGAGCTGCAGATGTTTCACAAGGGCTTTGAACAGCCACGTATCTTCTAGAAAGTATATCAGAAGAATCTGCATCATTATGCTACCAAACCTATGATTTTTTGTGGATATTGTTGCTTAAAACTAAAAGAAGTAGGTAGGTGTTTTTAGAAACAAATAAAAACTGCAGAGGGCAGCCTGTGAGCTGGTACGGCCCGATCCTAAATCATGGCAGGAGTATCAATCCCGCTGGGTGACCACTTCTTCTTCTTGCCCTGCAGCCTCTGGACATCATGGAGAAGGAACACCCCCTGGCCTGTTTCACCACGCCATTGAACCAGGTAGGCACACTATTTGTCTCTGCCCACCAGTGCAATTTGTCTTTGCCACCAGAGCAAACCCAGAGGTCCTCAGACGGAGCCATGAATGGTGTCTGATACTTGATCTCAGTCTCTTTCTTTTCTTATCAGAGAACTGAGCTGAGAGTTCAGTTGATCTTACAAGACACGGTGGTGCATTGAGCTGGCAGAGGAAGGAGGTGGGGAGGCGGGACCCCGAGCTAGGGCTGAGCCTCTCTTGCTCAAACGCTGCTGTAATGTTTAGCCTGGGTCCCTGCCAGCTTTTCGGGAGAGGGTAAGTCATCCAACTGGGTGCAGTCTGAGCACCTGGGTTCTCTGGTGAAAGGTGGTAAAAATGCAGAAACAGGTAGATTAATCCAGCTTACCACATGTTTAGGACAAACTGAAATATAGGAGTAACTAGCCTTGGTAACCAAAGGTTGTCTTAATGTCGGCATCTGCTGCTCTGCCCTTTATCCTTAGGCAAAGACGCCATCTTGCTTTTTTCCTCATGCCGCCCGTAGTTTGACCCAGGGGAATTCATAACACATTCTGGTTCTTATCTTCCTCATGTAGACGGAGTTGCGGTTTCCTCACCACCATGGGCATGTTGCCTCCTCTTTGAGCTCATGCTTTGTCACGTAGCATTGTCTGAGTCTTGGCTTTGTCTCCCTCCCTCTGTTTTACCAATAACAATTCCTGTTTCCTTCCATGGACCTAAATTGGCCATCAGGCCCAAGATGACGAAGGAGGAAAGAATCAGGGGACTAAGACACCGGTTTCCTCTCACCTAACACTACCGCAGAGCAGAGCACAGAAGACAGGTCCAATCGCTGGAATTGTGAGGATAAGAAGAGGGGGAAGAGAGGAAGGTGTTCTGCACAATCCGAGGGGCAGAGCCCATTGGCTATCTGCCATCCTCAAATAGAATATCTACGGGCCAAAACAGTTCATCAGGGAGGGGAATACAATGTAGGAACTAGCAAAGTTCTTCCAGAGAAATCTTGTAAGCTTCCATTGTTCATTAGCGAGTCCATTTGTGAGAATAAAGCTATTTAGAAAGGAACCACATAAATACGGCTATTTTGAATTTCCAAGTGAGTTGAACATCAAGGTGAAGAATATGTCACACAGAGAAACACGATGAAGAACTGAAGAGCTGAACGAGTTTAGGTACTGATGGAAAGCCCACCCCCAGCACTGTACAAGTCTTAGCTCGCGCGTGGGCCTGCTCCAGCCGCCGAAAGTCTCCCCTCCTCCCTGGCCTTTGAGAGCTCACAAGCATCTCATGAGCTTAGTGGGAGCTGCTGTGGCCTGTGGGTTGGGCCTCGCGCTCTCAGCCTGTGCAGCAGGCCCTGCCTTAGGAGGAGGGAGCCTCCCGGATATGGCTGGCAAGCCGGGGTGCGCCATGAACTACAGCTTCTGCTTCATACCACACCTCCCAGGGAAGCCGATTTGGTTTCCACCTGAATTTGGGGTTACTGGCTCGTTGTTTTAGGAGCAGAGTAGTTTCATCTGTATCACAGAGGACTCAGAAGGCTGGGCAAGTCAAGAGCTTTTCCCTTCGCAGAACTCTACAGAAAATGGTTCATTTTGATACTGATTTGCTAGTTAAGGTCCATTCCCAGTTGGCCTGCTGAGTGGTCCGGAGAGTGCCCCACCTGTGTGTAGCGAGCGCCCAGGATGCTCTGTGTGTGCAGCTTACAGGGCTCTGTGCTTCAGAGACGACACTGACACACACTTTGTCTGAATTCACTAAAAAGAGTAAGCCACAAAATGGCCAAAGCTATTATATTAGGCACAAGCCTATTTTATTTCTAAAGCATGTTCAGTCTGTTTATAAATCAATCGTGTCCTTATAACATGAAGTTTTAAATGAATTGAAATTGGAGCCTAGACCTCCAACACTACGTAATGCATTTACTTATCTGGCAATATATGGCCTGTGAGGTACAAACAGACAGACATTTGTCTCCGAGTTCTGGATGAAGTGGTGGGAAAGAAGAAATCTGCCAGGCACACAGCACATGAGGGAATCCCTTTTGTTTCAAAAATGCTTCTTCAAAGGAATCAGCATCCTCGACTCTCTTTGAGGACAGGGCTGTGTGGGAGGCTCTGTGGGTCTCCCTACAATGACAAAACTGAGGAGCCTGTCGTGGATTGGTGCTTCCCTCAAAATGCACAGTCTGGGCAAAAAATGCAGATACAAAGCACGTACAGAGAAGAAGTCAGCACCGAGCAGAGTGTGGGCTGAAGAATCCTGCCTCCTAAGGAGGTGACAGTCAAACGAAGCTGGCTCATCATGGGTGTCAAAGGCACTATTCGGCAGGTAAATAGCAATTAAGCATTTCCCACCCACTCACAAATTCCATGCTGGAAATCAGGGTATTGCGAAGCTTCTTCCATTACTAGATCCATTCATACTCCTGCTCTTTTTAAGAAAGAAAAGACCAGCTTCTTACTACATTAGGCACTACTTCAGAACTTTTTCAGTAACAATCACAAGGAAAAAAGAATGAAAATCAATAAATAGATAACTGCAGGAAAACTAACTTTTCTCCCCTAGGTCATGACATGTAATCTCTCACATTTTTCTGACTAA